>OZ010786.1:411828081-412369081 GCA_963932465.1 Maratus speciosus | reverse complement strand
TAGCTTTTTGTGTGTTTGAGGGGTTGGCCTAGGATTCTGCATAGTCCCTTAAATCAGAGGACTGGAGGTACATAGCAGAAAAATTCAAGAGATCACACTATGCATAAAACTTAGTCTAAGGACAATAGGTCAATATCCCAATATGGGGTCATCAGAGCTTTTGAAATACACTGGTGAAACAATGTTTCTGTTAGCTTTTGATTGGGACAATTGGTTAGGCCGGTTAATTGGGATCATTGGTTGGTTAGTTGGGGCGGTTGTTTGGTTAGTTGAAGTTGGTTGATTAAGTTTCTGAAAGGATCTGAAAAAGATGTGAAATGATATAAAAAACTGGTGTAACCAGAGAGAAAAGTAAAGCTCGATCTAAAAAAGTTACAGTAAAAAACTGCCAAATAGTTTCAGTTTAAAAAAGTAAGTAGTGCGTAGAAAAGTAATGGAATCAGATTATCTGTAAAGCTCATGAAATTACCCAAATTTTTGCTGGTAGCTGAAAATGTGGACTGAGCTTTACTGGTGCCTTATATCCAAAATCATATTATCCACTCAAAATGAGTACTGGGTATAGTAAACAGAATGTGTAGTTATATGCAAAAAAAATTCTGTCAAATCCAGAATTGTGGACATGATTGCGGCAAGTCAAGCTAAACTCCACAAAGTCAAGCTAAAAGAGTGTAAACCATGGAGTAATATTTTAAGTATAACATTAATATAGTCAGGTTGTTGAGGAATTGTTGTTATGAACATTTCTGACATAACACATGTAGCGTAATAATTTTTATTTCATGTAATTACTGTGAAAAGGGAGCCTTATGTCAATGGACATAAGCCAGACAAGTAGTTAGCATATGGTTGAATCGTACATGTTTAGGGTTTTGGGCTTACTTTGGACTTTGATCTTCCAGGCTTATCAGTGACCCCTGGAATGGAATTTGGTCCATACTTCGTACTGAACGATCTCTCATGTTCTCGCTCATTTCCAAATCAACCTCTAACATATTCTTATGAACCCAAATTTTTAAACTGGTTATGAATGATTAGAATTCAGAATGAGTTAAAAATGCCTTTAGTTTCCTGATTGATTTTAAGGCACCCGTAAAGCTCAGTCCACATTTTCAGCTATCAACAAAAATTTGGGTAATTTCGTGAGCTTTACAGATAATCTGATTCCATTACTTTTCTACGCACTACTTACTTTTTTAAACTGAAACTATTTGAAAAATTTTTACTGTAACGTTTTTAGATCGAGCTTTACTTTTCTCTCTGGTTCCACCAGTTTTTTATATCATTTTGTAAAGAATTGAGGCAGTTGTTTTTCATCCTTTTATTTAACAAAAATTCTGTTATTTTTATCCTGTTATATGTTCAGTACAAATTGTATATTTTGCAGTACTATGTCAGAATTATTAAAGATTTCAAATTTATATTGCAATGCTAATTTTACTTTTAACCATTTCTTTAATATATCTGGCGAAATTATATTTCTACTAAATTTGTGAATGACCCCTAATTTGCAGCAAAAAATATGCAACTCTGCACCTTATTTTGATCACTTTTCTAATTGGAAGTATGCATCTAGGACCAACGGGTACGAAAATAAATGTCGGTCAGTTTATACGTGGACACCCTGTATATATGAATATATTTGGACTTGGAGACTAACTTATTCTGAATAATACCAGTTAATGACGAAGTGTTTAATTAGTCTTTTAATTTCACCAATCTGCATAACACGTATAACAAATGCGAATTACATCGACTGCTTAAAACCTTTTCCACATGTCTTTATAAACTATAAATGTCCTATTTATAAAAAAAAAAAAAAAAAAAAAAAAAAAAACTTTATTTACTACGAACTTTTTGTTCTTTCAATATGTTTTGCCTGAAAACTAAAGTTTGCAGGTTTTCAGAGAACAAAAGTGTTTTTATTACGAATTTTCTTCACTTTAACAGATTTTGCTGTAAATTAGGTAGTTTATTTTATTTTCCGCTAAAGAAACAATTTTTAATCACGTCCCAGGTAACGGTGTTTCTCTAAAAACAGCAGCTTTTTAAAGTAGGGTACTACACTTAGGGTTCGTAAGGTCTTTTAATTTGATACCACTGTTTTCGAGTAGTAATATTCGCCTCATTAAATTAGAGAAATTCTTCTGTTAACAAGGTTAAAGATTACCATTCGGAAATAGTGGTAGTAAAAATTAAAAACCATGTGAGCCTGCCTTGCTACGTGCCCTCCGATGGTGACATGGTTGTAGTCAGGACCTTTCTTTAAGTTTTTCTTTCGCCAGACTTAAACTTTCACAAATTTATTATTTTAAAATAAAATTTAACCTATCATAAAACAGTTGAAGTTAACAAAGTACCTATTGCATAATCATTTATATATATATACATATATATACACTGGTTATCAAAAATTAAGGAAAAGTCACAAAATGCTAATTTTCAAATACGCGAACACTCAAAAGGAAATAATATAATTCGAGTAATTACTATCTCTACAACACAGCTAGCCCATATAACATCGCATTCATGTCACACATGGTCACAAGTGTCACAGTCACTATGGTGAAGCAAAAAAGTAGGAAATTCCATACATCTCATTATGAGTCTCAAATGATCACTATATGTGACTCCACTGAGAAGTCAATGTGACTGCTGCTTTGTGACGAGTCACCAGGTGACTTTACAATGTAGTTAAATTGTGACTCTCATGTACTGTCATTTTGAGACTCAATTTCATAGTCATCATGAACGTTGCATTATGATAAGTCACCAAATAATATCATATTATAGTCACATGGAGGCTTTTCCCAAAAGAGCACAATGGTGACTTCACAGTAGTCTCTCTGTCATCTGAAAGTCATCATGTGACTTTAATGTGACATTATTTGGTTACTTATCACAATGCAGCGTTCATGATGACTTTGAAATTGAGTCTACAAATGACAGTCACATGAGAGTCACAATGAAACTACATTGTAAAGTCACATGGTGACTCGTCCCAAAGCAGCAGTCACAGTGACGTCTCAGTGGAGTCACATATAGTGATCATTTGAGACTCATAATGAGATGTATGGAATTTCCTATTTTTTTGCTGCACCGTAGTGACTGTGACATTTGTGACCATGTGTGACATGAATGAGATGTTATATCGACTAGCTGTATTGTAGAGATAGTAATTACTCGAATTATATTATTTCCTTTTGAGTGTTCGCGTATTTGAAAATTAGCATTTTGTGACTTTTCCTTAATTTTGGATAACCAGTGTATATATATAAACGATCTTGTTAAAAAAATAAACAAGAACCTATATATAATATTTTTTTTTTCCAATTCACAAAATTGTGATTAGGTTTTTCAATTTAAAAAAAAATCACAAAAACAGGACACATAAATCCTCGACAGGCCCATGAATAAGGTACAGTAATATTCCTTATATTTTGAATTGAAGTAAGCAATGAATTGTAGGAAAAGAAAGGAAAAAGGGATCAGTCAGCTATTAAAGTATTTTCAGTTATAGAAGAAAGATGAAATTAGAATTCTATAATTCTGTGTTAGACAAATAGTCGAAATATTTTTTATGTTATAGTCCAAGTATTGATCATATTATTTGATCAATATTTGAATCACCAACATATGGGACACAGTAATTTGCAGGTCTAAGCAATTAAGCATAAAACAAACTCGTGAATTGTGTGTAATCTGCTTCAGAGAAAGTAACTCTGCACTGAAAGTACTATTATATTAAATGCATTATTTTAAATAGATTTAACTATAGCCTAAGCATTTAACTTGCAAAAATGAACTGATCATTTAAAAAAGAAAACAATTTAAAAATGAAAGAGCATTTATCAATATTTTTCAGGAATGCACTATGGATTGATAATATTTTTAATACAATTGCATTTACTTTCATAAAATAGTAGTATTTTGGACTTATAAAAGTTTTATTTAATGTTATTAAAAGGTAATTTTTAATCTGAAATGAATGATGACTTTTCTTATAACATAAATGATGATGATTCTTATTTAACTTGTAAATATCAATGTTAAAAAAAAACTGATTTAAATCAAAGGTTTAAAAAAATCATTTGATTTAAAGCATGATTTAAATCAAGCTTATTTAAATCAAACAACCCTGAGTAGGCCCTTTCGAATACCTTCATTTAAGATAATTTTTAACGCATTCACGTAAAACGAAAAATTCCCACAACGGGGAATTCAGGCTAACAGAAAAATCCTCAGTTTTGTTTCCTCCTAGTGTCTAATAAATTTGAATCATTCGAGAAGATATATATATGTCGTAGGCTAATTGGAGAATCCATCTCCCTTTTTTCAATTAGCCTGATATTTTTCAGGCTTATTGCAAAGAGCCTAGAAAGCGTTAGGCTAATTGAAAAATGACCACTTATTATCCGATCAGGGTGATATTTTTAGCTCACAGGCTATCAAAGCCTGAGAACTTATGTGCCCGCCGATTCTGTATGTACGTGTGTACGTAACGCGATAACTCTTGATAGAAATATACGATTTGCTTCAAATTTTTTTTTATATGTTCAGTCTGATAAGGTGCTTCCCTGATTATTTTTTGGGGTTCATTGGTTAAGGATAAAGGGGGGAAAAGGGGGGCTAGTCCCCCCCCCCTTAATTTATATAAATAAGTTTTTCATGCAGAAATATTCGATTTACTCCAAATTTGGTATACCCGTTTATTGTGTTAAGGAGCTTCCCTGATTAGATTTGGAAGCTCATTATTTAAGTATAAAGGGGGGAAAGGCGGGCTAGCCCCTTAATTTAGATAAATCGGTTTTTCATGATGAATTATTCGATTTGCTCCGAATTTGGTATACCGGTTTATTAAGTTAAGGAGCTGCCTTGATTAGATTTGAAGGTTATTATTTACATATAAAGGCAGGAAAGGAGGGCTATCCCCCCCCCCCCCCGTAATTTAGATAAAAGGGTTTTTCATGCAGAAATATGCGATATTTGCTATAAATTTGGTATACCGGTTAATTATATTAAGCGGCTTCCCTGATTACATTTGGAAGATCATTATTATGTATAAAGGGAGGAAAGGGGGGCAATTGCCTCTCCCCTTAATTTAGATAAATGCGTTTTTCATGTAGAATTATTCGATTAGCTCAAATTTGGTATATTGGTTTATTATGTTAAGGAGATGGCTTGATTAGATTTGGAAGTTCATCAGTTAAGTATAAAGGGAGGAAAGGGGGGGGGGGCTAGACCCCCCCCCTTAATTTAGATAAATGGGTTTTTTCATGCAGAAATATTCGATTTGCTCCAAATTTGGTATACCCGTTTATTGTGTTAAGGAGCTTCCCTGATTAGATTTGGAAGCTCATTATTTAAGTATAAAGGGGGGAAAGGCGGGCTAGCCCCTTAATTTAGATAAATCGGTTTTTCATGAGGAATTATTCGATTTGCTCCAAATTTGGTATACCGGTTTATTACGATATGGCTTCCTTCATTGGAATTGGAGGTTCATTGGTTAAGTATAAAAGGGGGGGAAAGGGGGCAATTGCCCCTCCCCTTAATTTAGATAAATGTGTTTTCATGCAGAATTATCTAATTTAGTTTAATTTTTATTCTAGGTTCATTCTAAAAAGGAGCTTTTCTGATTAGATTTGAAAGTTCATTGGTTCAGCATAAAGGGAGAAATGGGGGAGCTAATACCCCCCCTCCCTTAATTTAGTGAAATGGTTTTTTCATGCAGAATTATCTGAGTTGCTTCAAATTTGGTAGACCAGTTTATTATGTTAAGTAGCTTCCCTGATTAGATTTGGAGGTTCTTTGGTTAAGTAGAAAGGGGAGCAACGGGGACTAATACCTTCATTTATTTTTTGAGGGGCATTATTCTTTGAAATAAGAGTATAATATGCATTTAGTGTAAATAGCCTGTGAGCTCAATGCCATCAGTTTAACTGGGCAATTTTCTTTTTATTAGGTTTATTAACGCATAACCCTACCCAAACCCGAAAAATAAATTACAACAGACCGTACCCCGATCCGAGCAAGACAAAATAATTTCAGTCTACATGAAACCCGACCCGAACCTGAGAGTACCATTTGAAAAAACCCGAAATCCCGAACCAAATCTGATAACCGACAAAAATATTCCAAAGATCCATAACCGGATCCGAACAAGACAAATTAGTTTTCGTGGACACGCAACACTACCAGAACCTAAAAATTCCTTTCGAAGTCAACCTGAAACCCGTCCCGAACCAAATCTTAACCGACAAAAATATTCCAAAGAACTATAACCCGATGCAAGCCAGACAAAATAATCTCCGTCCACCGGCAACCCGATCCGAATCTGAAAGTTCTAATTGAACTCAATCCGAAACCTGGTTGTGATCGTTTTTCGGGTTGACTTCAAATGGAACCTTCAAGTTCGGATCCGGTTGAAAAAAAATTAAACTAAATCAGATAATTCTGCATGAAAACCCATAAATCTAAATTAAGGGGAGGGGCAATTGCCCCCCTTTCCCCCCCTTTATACTTAACCAATGAACCTCCAAATCAAATGAAGGAAGCCATATCGTAATAAACTGGTATATCAAATTTGAAGCAAATCGAATAATTCTGTATGAAAAACCCATTTATCTAAATTAAGGGGGGGGGGTCTAGCCCCCCTTTCCTCCCTTTATACTTAACTAATGAACTTCCAAATCTAAACAGGGAAGCTCCTTAACATAATAAACCGGTATACCAAATTTGGAGCAAATCGAATAATTTTGCATTAAAAACCCATTTACCTAAATTAAGGGGGGTGTGGGCTGCCCCCCCCCCTTTCCTCCCTTTATATTTAACTAATGAACCTCCAAATCTAATCAAGCCATCTCCTTAACATAATAAACCAGTATACCAAATTTGAGTTAATCGAATAATTCTACATGAAAAACGCATTTATCTAAATTAAGGGGAGAGGCAATTGCCCCCCTTTCCCCCCTTTATACATAATAATGATCTTCCAAATGTAATCAGGGTAGCTGCTTAACATAATTAACCGGTATACCAAATTTATTGCAAATCGCATGTTTCTGCATGAAAAACCCATTTATCTAAATTACGGGGGGTAGCCCCCTTTCCCCCCTTTATACTTAAATAATGAGCTTCCAAATCTAATCAGGGAAGCTCCTTAACACAATAAACCGGTATACCAAATTTGGAACAAATCGAATATTTCTGCATGAAAAACCAATTTATATAAATTAAGGGGGGGCTAGCCCCCTTTTCCCCCTTTATCCTTAACCAATGAACCCCAAAAACTAATCAGGGAAGCACCTTATCAGAATGAACCTGGAAAAAACATTTGAAGCAAATCGGATATTTCTATCAAGAGTTATCGTGTTACGTACACACGTACGTACACGCGTACATACAGAATCAGCGGGCACATAAGCTCTCAGGCTTTGATAGCCTGTGAGATAAAAATATCAGGAAAAAATAATAAGAGTTACAATAAAAATATCACCCTGATCGGATAATAAGTGGTCATTTTTCAATTAGCCTAACGCTTTCTAGGCTCTTTGCAATAAGCCTGAAAAATATCAGGCTAATTGGAAAAAGGGAGATGGATTCTCAAATTAGCCCGGCTCTTTGCAAAGAGCCGGATTTCTCAATTAGCCTACGACATATGTATGTATATATATATATTAATCAGGAGAGAAAAGGGAAACGTATTTAATTAAATTATAAAAATACAGGAATTGGCAATTTCTGTCCTTTGTCCATAACAGAAAAACTAAAAGTCAACTATCCGAAAATTATTGTGCAATCAAAAAGCAAAATCCTTATTTAAAGTAAATCAATTAGGTACAATAACAGCTGTTGTGAAACTGGAAAAGACAGCCATGATTTTGAATTTTACAAAAAAAAAAAAAAAAAAAAAAAAAAATTGTATTGTCTGTGTTATCAATTGTCTCAAGAAAAAAGGTAAACTGCAAATTATTTTAACATAACAAACACAGTAGTTTACTTATCCTTTTATTTTATTGGTGACAACTTTTATGTTAAATGATCTAAAATTCTATTATTTTTAATAATCAAGAATCTAAAATGTTTTTGAGCAGTTATTTGACAAAATATATCTTGCACATATGTCTATCACATCAAAACATTCAGTCTTACTAAACAATTAATTTTAAAACTCTTTTTTTAATGTGTTTTAATGTTTTCATTTACCTTTCGTTTCATAGGATATCCCTACTTTCTATCGAAAAATGGAATCTGCTTCATCTTTATTTTGCTGTTTAATTCCTGGTGTAAGTACAATAATCATTTTTTTTTTCTACTTCTAATGTAATTTTTAAAAAGTTATGTTAAAAAAATTCCATGTAACAATGAACAAGTAAGTCTGCAGTGGCTAAAAATTTAATTCTAAAAAGTTCTGTCGCTCGCCAAAAAATAAATATAAGCCGGTATAAACACTAAATACCAAATAAAGTATGGATGTTGAAGCCATCGGAAGATCGCAGCGGTTGGTTGTATTTATGACGGCCAATTATCTGCACGAGGGATATAGGCCCAGGGGGGAGTGCCCTTCGTGGGGGTCTTTCTAAGGGAACCTAACCCGTATTAACGCTTGGAAATCCAAGGTTATTAGAAGACCACGAAGAACTCCGAACGATTAGGCCGACGGGCGCGATTGGGACCGAACCCAGCACCTCCCATCTACCAGCTTCAAGAGCAGAACCTCTCAGCCACTGGTGGGGCGAAAATCGCAGCGGATTCGAGCTTATGTTTGTTTCAGTGGCGGTATTTGCGAATATCGACATTCCGAGTGCCCGTCCGAAGTCCTTTTAAGGTGCTATAGACGCATCATTCAACTGTTATCAGTATCGATGTCTTTTCTTGTGGCCACGTGGTATTTTTGATCTTTAATGGCTTCAAAAGGAAACTGGCTGATGTCCTACAAAAGAGGAACCTTTCCGCTAAATAGAGCTTTCTTTAACTCCTTATCTCCTGACCCAATCTTGGTTGATTCCCCGCATCCTTTTGTGAATAAACCGCAGAAGGGTCCAGAAGAAAAGATTTCCTGGAAAAATGTAGTAGGATGGCAAATTTCTTTTTTCAATGGAGCCTTCTCTCTTTATCGCTGGCCACTTTCCGACACTTGGCCGGAACGGAACGAAAGAAAAAATTAAAACTCGGCAAATTTAAAGGGGAAGAAGTAGCATTTAAAATCTCTTTTATTCGCTTAGTATTTAGTCATTTTGAATACAAAGAATTTGTAGATTTTATTGTAACTTAAAATCTGTTTTTATGGCTTACATTATCTTCATTCAAAAATTTGTTGTTTTCCCAAATCTACGCTTTCCTGCTTTATTTCATATAAAAAATCGTTCGCGGGGCGCTATTACCATCGACCGTTAAGGGATTTTTTTTTTTTTTTTTTTTTTTTTTTCGGGGGCGGGATGTAATAGATTTTAACTGTAAAATGTCTATCATACTGTCATAAATTTAAGATATATTTATGCCATATTTTAATATTGGTCAGTTACGCTAAAGTTTTGGAGTTCAAGTACGAAGTTATAGTAGGTTTTATACAGCAATTTTCGAACTTTTCATAGAAAATCTAAAAACTACTGAGAGTTTAAAGATTTACAGCTCTTTTCAGTAAAGTTTTTGCATATTTTCTCTTAGGTCATTGGCAGATATTTAATTTTATAACAACACTCCAATGAATGCATATTATTTTTATATATACCCGATAGGAATGGTAAAAACACACTATTTGAGTAGCAACCCTGACTAATATCAGCTATATCTACACCTGCTGTATCTGAAAAAAGGGGGATAAACTTTACGGGGTGATAGAACGCAGCTAATTTCGTCCTAGAATATATGGTCGGAACGCAAGCGGTGAGAAGTTAAGATAGTTTCCCACTGTCGCAGTTAAAGAATTAACACAAGCATGAGAGGAGATACTTCAGAAAACATTTTATTAACAAGAATGTAATTAATGTACATACTGAAAGAAACAAAAGACCTTCCGCCAGCTGTAATGCACGCTTCACACCTGCGGAATATAGGGATTGGCGCACATTTGCGAAGACACCAGGCATTTTCCGAATATCGCCGGCAATCCCGGCGACTAGAACCATATCAGTTTCAATGGAGCACTCTAGATTAGGCTTTCACATGGTCCCACAGGCAAAAGTCCAAACACGAGAGATCCGGCGATCTTGGTGGCCAAGCTATTGGGCCCCCTCGACCAATCCATCGCCCTGGGACAGTGGAAAAACTACCTTTTAACTTTTCATCGTTTGCGTTCCGACTACACTCTCAGAAATGAATACTCAGATTTCACGAAATTTTCTTTGTTTTTGACGAAATAGTTTCCTGGAAAATGCTCCGAGCGAACATTTCGTCAAATTGATGAAATTAGTTTCTTCACTTGCTTGACGATATAAATTTCGTCAATAGTTTCGTCAAAAGAGGGCTGGTGGCGCCATCTCTCAATCAGTTTGGAAGCTCCAGTATTTGACAGGGGGAAAGAAAAAAAATCACCTCTCTCTTTCCCCAGCGTGATTCGAACTCACGACCTTTCGTAGGGGAGGTCGCTGTTCTTCCAACCTGGCTGCTGGGGACTTGAAAGTGCGCTTTTAGACTGATATAATGAATTCTACTTGGTGTTTTATTTTTATAACGTAGATTGCAATTTTATCGGGCTGCTATATTTTCTGAAAGTTTTAAGGAAAGCTAATTTATTTTTATGGTTTTCTGATATCAATGAATAATTATAATATAGCTTGATTAAATAATTTACAACTGAAATTTTCTTTGATCAATGGATGATTAGAATATGGTCTGGTTAATTTGTTGATCACAAATAATGAATTGTGAAGTGCATATTGCGTGAGATTTTATCACTTTGAGTAGGAGGATAAGATTTTAACCCTTTACTGTTTATAAAGAGGAGAGGGATCAATTATGTTTATTTTTAATTTGATTGAAAACATAATATACTTCTTTAAAAAAAAAAAAAAAAAAAAAAAAAAAAAAAAGAAAAGAAAAAGATATCCTAGAAGTTTGAAATTTTATTGACCTAATTTTCTTATTGAATGGTTTTGAAAAACACAGGAAATTTATTCTTTTCGAATTAAAACATAACGAACGACAACATATAAATAAAATAATATTAATAAGCATTCCTAAAAATTCTAACAGTTAAAAAAATAACTAATGAAGAAACAATAATTACCTATATTTCAGTATTTTCTGAAAAGCACTAAGTGCTGTTTTAAAATAAATTATTACAGGACTAACATAAACAAGCAAATATCTGTTTGCTAAAATCGTAGGATTTGAGGAGGACTTGAGGAAATGTTTCCTTAAAATGCATTGAGTCTGACCGCGATTGAGGCAAAACTTTCGTCAAATATTTGAGGGTTTACGTTTCGTTAAAAGTCACGTGATGTTAATAGGAAATGATCGTCAAAAACGACGAAATACAGCTCGAGGATTTCTGAATCGTCAAAAGGGAGAGTTTGATTTCTGAGAGTGCATATATTCTATGATGAAATTTGCTCATATAGCTGCGTTGTATCACCCCGTAAAGTTTTGCCCACTCTTTCAGATACAACCGGTATATATATTTATTTAACTACAAATAGCAATTATGCGAACAAATATTTTTTAATTTAATAATTCAAAAATATTTTTTCGCATAATAGGTTTTCATTATTTTCAAAACAATGGTCTCAAGCACATCTACATTCTTCAAGAAAACTTGGTACCCTTTTAACTATTTTTTGAATTTGAGTATTGTATACCTTTTCGATAAGTATTAAATTATTTTAGAAAGCAATTTTTTTTAAATTCAATTCTTATGTTAAACTTTCAAAGATTTGTTTTTTTAATAAGAAAATTTTAAAACTACACTTTTACAATTTTGAATTTTTTGTGGCATTCTTTTTTTCATACTTTTTTTTTTTTTTACAAAAGTGCTCTATAACTCTAAAGGTATACTAATTGAATTTAATATAAAGGTATATTAATTGGAATTGGAAGAAATTGGGTTCTTTAAAGGATCCTTCACAAAATTTTTAATTTCAAAACAGAACTCCTCACAAAATTTTTCAAATCAAAACAGGACCCTTCACAAAATTATTTGTCTCAAAAATAGGCTTTTTCAAAAATTTTCAGCTGAAAACTAAACCTTTCACAAATTTAATCATTTAAAAGTGAAATTTGGCCTATTACTTTTACATATATAAAAAAAATATATATATGTATTTTAAAAAATACATATATTTATACCTACATTACATATATTTTCTTAAAAACATATAGTAAAGAACCTGAATATAAAGATCATTTTTAATTCACAAAATTAGGACTAGGTTTTTCACAAAGGTAAAAAAGCTGTTCACAATTTCACAAAAACAGGACCCCGAGAGTCTGGACAGAACCCTGCTATTAAAGATCAGTTTAACATAAAAACATACATTTTTAAACAAACAGCACTTTTCAAATAAAGACACTGTCCGTTAGTAAATTGAAATTCACAGACAATTTAAAGTAAATAAGGGTTAAAAATTTTCAGGAAAATAATCATTTATTTATTAATTGAAGTTCGGTACTCGATTGTTGAAATGATACAGAATGACTTACTTCTATTAAAGTATTATTTCTTGACGATATGACCATTTCACCGGCTTGATACGTTTCGACTATTGCCAGTCCAAATGTTTCAATAAACCGTGTAAAATATTTTTTTTCAAATTATGCATTATTGCACACCATAATAGACTGCTCCTTAAACTACCATTTTGAAGTTGTTTAATCATAATTCGAAAACTGTTTGAAAGAAAAATTTGAAATTGAGAATTCGCATAAAGCAGGACAGAATTTAAAAAAAAAAAAAAAATGTAGGTTCCAATTTATACATTTTTCGAATATTAAATTCATAATTCATATTATAAAAATTTTCAAATTATAAATTTAATGTATGTATGTTTGGTTTTTTTTAGTATTATAACAACACACAAAATTATCACATTAGGATTATGATTTCAGAAGATATTAACAAAAATGTGAAAATGTAATTTAACATTAAAAGCTCTCAGTTTTGAATGTTTATAATGCAAACACTTATCATCCAAATGTCTAGAAATTTCGTTCCTAGACATAGTTTGAGCCGAAGATTTAAAATTGTATATTGTCAAAAATATGTATTGCCATTGAAAAAAACAAAGTTTGACCTGGTTTTGATTTGTAGATGGCCCCCTAAACAAATATTATATACATCACTTAAAAGTAGACTTTATTCCAATCCATTGGTACCAGTAAATTTCTTCTATTATAATTAGTTGCAGCGTTAGTAGGGGGGTTTTAGATTTTTTTTTTCCCACGACTGTACAACCACAAAATAGTTTAAGATATGATAGATGAACCACATTAAATTTATTTAAATTAAAAGATTAACACATTTATTAGTAGAATAAATGTGAATATGAACACAGTCAGTTCGTTAAAAATAATAACTTTAAAATTAGTTAAATATTTTTTATTTGTAGATAGTCCCTTAGGAAATTTTAGATACATCATTTAAATGTAGACTCTATTTCCAATCGTTTGGTACAAGGAAGTTTCTTCTATTATAATTAGTTGCAGAGTTAGTAGGGGTGTTTGCTTTTTAATTTTCCACGACTCTACGTTATTTAACTCACTTTCCCTCTTCTTTGTTTTAGTTTCGAAGAAATCCAAATCGTAGAAGAGAGCAGAAGTCGAAAGAAACGCTCATGGAAAAGCGGAGAAATAAAATCAAACAAATTACTAGTCTTCGAGTATCGACGCTTTATTCCCTGAAGAAGGCTAGAATTCTGCATCCAATTGATTTCGATTACAGTAGAATACTAATTGTCTGGGTGCTATCAGAGGAAGTCTTAAGAACAAAGGTCATCTCATGTTTGGACTCATTCGGCAGTCTAGTACGGATTCAGGACCGGTGGTCAATTAAAGAAGATGCAACGGAAGCATGGAAAGGAGTTATCGCAGAATTTGGGAGCGCAAGAGATGCAGAAACAGCTTCAATTAACCTGCCTATGATGATCAGGTAAATTTAGAATGATATTTATTAGCCCCCGGTACGGTATGCTATTTCTTTCTCCCGGCTTATTTTGATTCGTCTTCAAAAAATAACGTTACCTTACAGAAGCCAGCCGTAAAACAAAGCGGTACGATTGAATACTCTATAGCAATTTTTTAAACTTCTAAGCATCGCACATTTTCGATGTTTATACCGTCGTATTGGGAGGGGGGGGGGGGGAAGGGTACTTTTAAATGCAATTTGTTTGAAAACTGCATCTCCATTTATTTTTTAAATATAAATTTTTTTGTAGTTTTTGGAGCCATTTGCTTAATATTGGCAACGGAAGTACTCTATTTCTGTATAAAGTAAAGGAAAAATAGTTGTAAAATAGTAATTATACATTTTTATTGCCGTTTTATCTTAACAATCGAAAGAAAATGCAATTAAAATACGTGCTAATTTGAAAAAATATAAACGTACGATTTCTGTTAAAACATGGAGCAATTATAAACTATATTTAATTTTAAGTATCTATATTAATGTTACAAACAAAGGAAGGCCTGTGAATCATTAGACAGTCTTCTTTTTTTTTTTGGGGGGGGGGGGGGGGTCGAGTTTCTTTAATGACGGCATCTTTTTGCTGCATTTGTGTATTATTTCGCGATAGTGACGTCCTATGCCTTCTTTACTGTAGATGTTTAAGAGTTGATCGTAAATGTAGAGCTCTTAAGCGGATGCGAATGACATCATTTTACATAAAATAAAAGCGTGTGTCTTAAAATTGAAAGATGTTTTGTACTATTTATATATACATTTTTTTTTTTTCATCTGGGGCGACACTAAATTCTGAAAAAGCAGAATTCCTGTTTCCTAGTTATTATAATTTATTTAGTACTTGTCTATTTTACCGTTGACTACATTCTATAATAAATGTAAAAACAGTTTTTAAAACAAGAAAAAAAAATCATGCGTCAAGCATCGATTATGAAACACTTTCCCACACATGCAGAATAATGTAACAAAACTTCACCCTTTAATAAGTTAAAATAGGATGTCAAATTGACCATTTCGAAGCACATTAACATATTTGAAAACCTAATTTCAGCAATTCCCATCTACATTCGGAAAATTATCCGAATTCGTTGAGTAGTCCTATATATGATACATAGATATGTATTTATAAACTGTACATGTACATGCATGCAAACATTTAGTTCAGATGGGAAATACATACCACAGTTAAAAATTCCCCTTGAGCAGTTTCCGCTAATAAGAAGAATGGTACGTGAATTCTTTTGTGCATCCCTGTTTACGAAGTATATAATTTATATACAACGAGTGACATGCAAAAAGTTAACCGATTTCCTTTGTGTGTCTCTGTAAATGAACGATAAATGTTATGAACGCCCTAATCTATAGTAACCATCTTGTAGTGAAATTCAGTGATTTGTATCAATTTCAATACATTTGAAAGAGCGTAATGCCATTAAAGTACACTGCAAATGATTTTTCCCCATTGATCATAATGCAACGGATTTTTTTTTTTTTTAGCTTTTGTAGATGAACTATTACTGCTACACCACTTCATACTGAATAACAAAAATGCCATGGCAAACATCATTAACATATATCAATTGCATACAAATCCGAGTATATTTACGGGAGTTAAGCGTGGACAGACAGACAGACAAACCGAATTCGTGGAAAGTGTTAAAAAGACACTTGAAAGATCTTGAAAAAGACAAAGATATTGAAAATGCCGCCTAATATATATATATATATTTTTTTTTTTTTTACTGCTATTTATTTTTCCTCCAAACATTACCGTTTCAATGCATGAATTTAGGTGTGGACAACGATTTCGATTATTAAAAATTCACTGCTTTTTTTACGCTTGGTAGAAAGCCAAAATGAGTTTATAAAAAATACATAATGTTTGCTCTGTTTATTTTTTAAGAAAGGGAACAAGAAAGAAAAAAATGAAACACTATTTGAGCTATCTTTTTAGGACTTCTAAATTGATTTCTCAACGTATAATTGTAAATTAATTAATATTGAACCATTAATTGATAAAAGCGTATTTTATTAATGTTACACTCTTCATTTCAGGTAGTATATATATCACATAGTATATATATCAGGTAGTATATATGTATTTATTTATTTATTTATGTACTAAATTTTGTCCGCACGATAAAAGTCGCAATTATGCACGGACCGTCTTCAAACTCAAAAAAATCACTGAGATGGCTAATATTTCGGCGGGAATTGCAAATGGGCAAAATCGGCCCAAGGGTGTGGAAATGGGGAGGGTTAAAATTTTTGAATACTGCCTTAACATGATTCTGATAAAACCAGCTCTTACAGAAAAAAGAAATTAAATACTCGTCAAAAACGGCCAGATAAAATTGTTAAACTGTGTTTATCTCTAATCTTGATAAAGTTTTTGTTTGTGAAATTAGTACTTAACTTCAAAATCTACCTCCGCCTGTAGGCCGAAACGGCAGGGATTTTTTGTACTTATAGTTTATTTTCTCCTTTATTTCTTTAAAATGTTTCATGTTGTAGTTCTATAATTCTATCCTATCAGGAAGTGGGTTAAAATCTCAGAGGAAAGATAGGAGTAGAGTCCGAACTCCATTGTTCTTTCAGCCAGCTTTTGAATCCAACATGTTTTCTCTCTTTTATCGCAAAAAGGATGTCTTTTTTGGCAGTGATCCCATTATTGCCAACTTTCTGATTTCATTCTCGTTCTCTCATGATCTGGAGAGAGACTCCGAGAAGCTTTTGCAGGGAGTAAAACCGGTTTGACGCGTAACTCTGCCCTCCGTCACGTGATGGAAGCCAGAGATGTACGCTTCAAGAAAAGGTTCACAAATGGACAGTATTCTCGTGACGTCACAGTGGGAATCACGTGATGTAAAAATAGCAGCCAGCGCATTTGTTTACCTTGAGTGTGTTCAAGCTGCACGCGCGCTACGCGCGCGAGCTCAGGAGACAGGAACATGGAGTGGGTAAATATCATGGATGGAATAGCACGTAGTGTGTTCAGGAACAGATCATGGATTTGATTAATTATGGTGCTAATTATAAAGATATTTTGTTGCAAAAGTAACGTGTGCTAGATGGCTGAATGGATAAGGCAGCGAACTCGAGACTAGGGGTTCTGGGTTCGAATCCTTCGTGTCCCACATTGTAATCATAATTTTTTTTTTGTTTTGTTTATTGGTGTTTTATATTTTTCATAATGAATAAGATATTTTTGATGAAGATATATTTTTTATTTTTATTATACAGAGGCACGTGTATTTTTATTATAATAATAAAATATTTATTTAAATGTGAGAAAATGAGGTATTTCGAGATGAAAGTTTTACATCTGAACGCCTTTTAAATATTTAAAGTTTCGTTTCTAAGTGATTATATATGTATAATGATATAAACATTAAGCAAATCCAAATGAAAAAATAATATATATTGTGCAAAAATATCCTTTTGCACGTAGGATAATTCCTTGATTTTTTTTTTTTTTTTTTTTAATACTTTACGAGTGAATTTTTATCGAGACTAGGCTGGAACTCATATTTTACTTTGAACATTATAAAAATAAAATGTAATAGTTGTAGATTATTTTAACTTAAAATATCTGTAGATATATTTTTTAAAGAGATAAAATATATAGGTCTGCTGTCTAGTTTTGTAGTGAATAAAGTATGATTAGAATGTTTATAAATTTTCTACTGAAAGTATAAGTAAGTATTTTGCTTATACTAACAGAATTTTGAATGCCATTTATTTCTCATGTTTTATGATGTATTTTGGTCTGTTATCCACACGGTATTAAAATATGCAATCATAAAATAAGAAATATATATATTAAAACCTTCTCTGAAAAACTGTCTAACTAACAGTGCAAATTCCATTGAAATCCATCCAGTATAGTAGATTACAAACAAATCTCATATGTTGATATCACAATCTTGGTTTACTAACAGCATTCTATTTATCACAGAAGTTATAAATCAACTGATAAATCATTTTTAAATAAATAAAAAGAAAATTGTTAAAAAGTTAAAATTTTTAGATCACCAGTTGAATTCTTAAATTGTATCAATCAACCTACCAAACAAAGCACAACCAATAACACATAAGCAGAAAACGCACAATCACGTGATCAAATCGCCCACACAATTTTTTTGAGCAGCTTGCGCGGAGTTTGTGTGCGGTTAGTTAACTAATTTTAAATGCTAAATGGGCTAAAGTAGATAAAGAAGGTCACGTGATGTTTTTTCCGACTATTTTAGATTTTATCTGAGTGAACATAGGCATGTAGTCCTGTTACGAAAACCATGTTATGGAAGGATAAAGAAATATAGTCGTTGGTTTTACCTTTTTTGAACCATTAAAAATAATGAAATAATTGAATTATGTTAAAATTCCTTTCTTCGATAAGACCTACTCCATGACATAAACTTCTGAGCGCGCGCGCGGCGCGAAATGCACTTCTGAACACACTCCTTATTGCGTCGTTTGATGCAGCAGAAATACAGGTAAATGCTTGTGTAAAATACTGCAGATTTATTTTGTACGAATACATATTAATTAAAATCCATATATACGTATTAACTAAAATTTAAAATTTTTATTTTATAAATAAAAGGAAAAATAGGCATGCCATTGCTTTAAAATGGAGAAAAGAATTCATGTATAACCCATATCCGCATTTGAAAAGGTCTAAAACTCCGTATAAAATAAAATATGAGCATAAATTTTCTAAACACGATGCTTTTCAACGGCGCGGTTATGAATGCTATTCCCAAGCAGGCGAATTTTTGTAGCCTCGAACCGAAAGGGAGAATATGGTCCATTGGAGTCTACTTATATGAGAACTCTGTGGTTAAAATCGATTGCAAAATTCCATTTTTATAGACAAAAACCAGGCTCAGTGAAATAAAAGAGTGTAGAAGGCAGCTATCGACAAACAATGCGATTTAACGCCGAAAATGCATAAGAATCAAGCCACATTCGTTTCACAGCAATTTTCTGCCAATAACAGTAGCCGAATGCCTCGTCCGTGTATTCCCCATCCATATTGTCAACAATTACGAAAGATTGTCGGCTGAGTATGCAGAAAATTTTAAATGTACTTTTAGACCGGGGGCAGCTGCACAGACTATCACCACATCGAGTTGACGGCTGAAATTCCGAGATTAGACAGAACTCGATTCGCATTTTAAATTGCAACTGTTCTGCCAAGTCATATCTCGGTAGAAACCACCTGCAGACCTGATTTTAGGGATTGACTGGTAGGTTTACCATTGTGTTTTTCTGCACCCAAAGGTATAAAAACTTGGAGGACTGGAAGCAGAAAAAAACAAGAGCAAACCTACCAATCAACCACTAAAATTGGATTTGCAGGTATTTTCCATCAAGATATGACTTGGCAGACCAGTTGCAATTTAATATGCGAATCGAAAGTAATTCTGTAATTTCAGCCGCTAACTCGATGAGATGATGTTTTATGCAGCCGCCTCTCAGTCTATATTCATGATTCTCGTTCTAAAAGTCATAGGATAAATCTGTCCACATCGAAATTCTTTGTATATGATTTTGTATACTGCTGTTATAGTTTAGTTTTCTGTAGGGATGTAATAAACGCTAATAGTAACTGAAATTTGGAACGAACAAATTGCTATTCATTTAGTCAGAGAATGTAAACAAATATAACATAAAGATTGTACGATTTTTTTTTTTTTTTTTTTTTTTTTTTTTTTTTTTTTTTTTTTTTCATGAATTGCACTAACGCAATTAGGTGCTACTTCCAAGATGAACATTGAATACTTACAAAAAAGTGTTTTTCGAAAAATTATATTTAGTTTTATACCTATTTAACATCTCTTTTTTATTATTTTAGACATGTAAGGTCAACTCCAATGAAGACTGTAATTGAAACACTCGTCGACTGTGAGCTTCTTTCTCTTGAAAATAAGAAAAATAAGGAGGAACAGGGATCTACGAAAGTTGTCATCTGCAGAAGAGTTCCTTTTCGGCACCAAGAAGTCGAAGACATGCACAGAAATCTTTCCACGTATGGCAACATGCAAACTTTCTTCATCAACCATCGCCTAACAGCAATAGGAGCCGTTTGTGAAGTAACATACCCATATGTAACACATGCGTATTTGGCTTTGCTCATGTCTGACGCACAAAGGACCTATAGAGGAACTTTAATGGCGTCTCTGGAAAAGACAGAAAAACAGTCTGAGATCTTGAAAGATGCCAAAGTTTGTATGAAATATCTCGAACAACAGTATTTTCCAAATTAAAAATAAAAGGGAAACGATTTTGAAAAATGTGCATGAACAGTTAACTGTGTGTGCACAGTAGAGTTCCGATTATCCGAGTAAATACGGACCAATCTCGGATAAGTATAAAACTCGGATCAACTGGATTTATAGAAATTGTCACCAAATAAGGAGATGAAATATAAATTTTCACTTACATTAATTAATTTTTGTGGTACTAGTAATATTTCTTTGGTTTACATTTACGTTACTTTTAAGAAAAACGGGGATTGAAATTGTTCATTTGAAAAAGCCCTCGATAGCTTTTTGTTTGTTAAATGTCAATTTTTCTGCAGTTTTTTTTTTCTTTTTTTATGCTGCAGTATTACGTTAGTGCATAGCTACCAATTTTTAAGATTTTTTTGTTACCACTAAAACTTACCAGTACATTTTGCCTAATTCAATCGCCGAAATCTAACAATTGTCAATGATTAAAAATGGCAAAAATTTGTATTAAATTTTAGAAGTAACAAAACCGTACAAATTGGTAGCTACGGGATTCTATTAGTATCATGAAAATTGCAGGTGTAGCCTCTTCTTTCTGCTTAAAGTATTAAATAGTTTTGTTCAGTCGAACTTATACCTTTGGAATGAATCATTTTCTTCTGATGGACTGATGGCTTCTATTATTATGAAACAGCCATTATAAATGAAATGTTAGGTGAAGATGAAAGAGCAGCCGTAAAAAGTTAGAACTCTGATTTTCTGGTCAGAATGGGAAAAAATGGCCATAATTTTATTTTTCAAAAAAAAAAAAAAAAAATCACGGCCATTTTTTTCTCCATTCTAACCAGAAAATCAGAGTTCTTACGACTGCTCTTTCATGTCCACCTAACACTTCATTTATAATGTATGTTTCATAATAATGGAATCCATCAGTCTATCAAAAGAAAATAACTCGGTTAAAGCAGAAATTCTGTTAAGCGGGACTCAGACAATCGGGACTCTACTGTTCTACAATTGCTTAAGCAGAGCGGAAACAGCCAAATTTGTTTATAATTTTGTTTGTAATTCCTTTTGTGCTACTTGTATCACTTTATCGCAAATAGACAGAGAGCTGGTGAAGAAATTTTCTGAAATATTTGACAAAGGTTGAAACATTTAATAAAGCTATTTTTTCTTGCTTATACTGTATAAAAACAATCCATTGATTGAATCCAGTAGAATTTCCGTATTTTTACTGGGGTTTTTTTTTCTTTTTTTTCCTATGTAGGTAAGTGATTTCGCAAAAAGTATGGATTTTAGGCTATCGTTCACTGATAATGCTAAAGACTATTTGCACTATTAATTGCCAAGGATATTCTTAACTCATATTCGTTAATTTCTGATATTATTTGGCATTCATGTAATTACTTCATAAGGGAAAAATTTTATCCAAAATACGGAAATTGTACTGGAAATCAAAGGATTTTTTTTTTTTTTTTTTTTTTTTTTTTTTTTTTTTTTTTTTTACAGTGTACTTGTACAAAAAATTCCGTTTTATACGCTAGTGGTTTAAAGGTACACCTAGTAATCTCTCACAGACCACTTTAAAACAAAATGAATGGTATTCTGATAACGGGAGACTGCAATAGTAGTCGGCTTACATTCGCAATCGGGATACTATAGATTTCGTTTTGCAGCGTGCCGTATGATGTAGCAAAATGTACTTTAAAATCGCTAGCAATCTACCAACTTATACATACCTATTTCAGGTAAGGAAGCAAAAAAATATATATTTTTTTTAATGTTTCAACCTTCATAAAATAGATTTCTTCACTTGAAAGCATCTTTTTAACATATCTTTTCGATATGTATGTAATTTAATTGACATCAGAAGGCAGACTTTTCGACATTTTAAGACACAAGCCTTTTTTTACCATTGCATATTTGTAGGGGTTTTTCATGTTGTTTGCATCACTCTAGTATGTAGTATGTAAATAATGTAATTATTTTAATCATGTATATAATCTAATGTATATCGAAAGATGAGGAACTTTTTAATATTGTATCAAACTTATTATTCCTTTTATGTTGTAATCGGAATTTTAATATTGAGTTCTGTAAATAAAATAATGTTTGTTTTTAATAAGTGTGTAATTTAATTTATAACGAAAGATACAAAAAACATTTGGGCAGTTTGGAAAACAACTAAATTCATTTATTGAATATACTGGTTCATTTTATATTACATCCATTAATTTACTACGGAGTATTAACGGATGCTTTATGTATATATGTGTGTGTGTGTGTGTGAATACGTATTCTAATATCTTTGAAATATAAGCATGCTTCTATTAAACAAGTTTCGTATTTTTACCTTAAGAAAACTTTACCATGAAACATTTTTGCATTTTATCACATTCCAATTGTTCAAATTATCATAACGTTGCATTGAACGAATACAAAAAGTGTATTTTATAAAATACTGTTTTTAAATATCATAATCCAACAAGTTCTTTCCCAAGTACTCAACATTTTTTTTTTTAATATTGCAAAAACAACATCACGTTTCATTCGGACATTGTTCGGCAACAATATAAATCTGAAATTATTATTCGTCGTTCCTTTCACTTTTAAGAGCATTAAGGCTGTTCTCAAATCCAAATTAGCTAGTTTCTGATACATTTTTAATTCATTTCTGTTCGCAAACAACTTGTCAGGTGCTCTTATTAAGAAATTATGTAACTGTTAGTAAGTAGTAGTCTAAGTAACTGAAAAGGAAAAAGATTTTTCAGAAAATGATATCAACGTTAAAGTTTTGAACGAAATTTCCAAATATGGCTGCGCAGAAGAAAAAAACTGCCGTCCTAGGACAACAATCACAAATAACTCCAGCTATAATTTCTTCATCTGAAAATGAAAACCAGTGTTCAATTACAAATCATTTCAATTATCACGACTGCTGTTATGTTTAAAAATGAGCCAGAAATTTTTGTATTGTTGAGGGGGGTTGGGGGAATCTTTTTTTAGAATAGCCTTAGAATACATAAAAACCGTTGCTTTGAAAAAAAAACAAGAACGATTTAGAAACAAAATAGTACTTTTGCATAAACATTGCGAAATAATGGGAGCAATAAATGTTTATTCAAAAATGAGATAATGCAGTATAAATCACTGTTGCTAAATAATGTGAGCAACTATAGACATGTTGGCATTATTGCATCATCGTCAACGTATCTTCAACGAAATTCGATTTTTCAACAATTTCAGTACACAAGTGATATCTTGAACATATGATTAAAATAGCATGATGTTTAACACGCCCTAATTTGTTCATAAACAGATATACAAAATCATTTTTTTTTTAAGTTTAAAAAAAAAAAAAAAAAAAAAAAAAAAAAACCTCGCTACATGCATAATTTTATTTGGTGTGAGTATTTAATTTTTACTTACCTCTGTATGACTATAAGTTAGTTAGTTTCATTTAATATATATATATATATATATGTGTGTGTGTGTGTGTAATACAGAGTTTTCTTCGCCCCACCAGTGGCCGAGAGGTTCTGCTCTCGAAGCTGGTAGACGGGAGGTGCTGGGTTCGAACCCAATCGCGCCCGTTGGCCTAATCGTTCGGAGTTTTCGTGGTTTTCTTCGAACCTTGAATTTTCCAAGCGTTAATACGGGTTAGGTTCCCTTAGAAAGACCCCCCACGAAGGGCACCCCCCCCCCCCTTGGGCCTGTATCCACGTGTTGATAATTGGCCGTCATAAACACAAACTAAACCAGAGTTTTCTTCAGGCAGTTTCAGGGGGTGCTGCACCCCACCTGTCCTTTGGTTTACATAAGAGCACACCTCTTGCCCTTCATTCAAAAAATTAGCACCATTCTTGCCTCTCACAAGGAAGGTCTCCTTACTGGGCATGCTCAGAATATTTTGAAAAAAAAAATACCAATTAAACTACTTATATATGTAATAAAGGACTGTCAAATTTAGCGGCGAATTACAGTAGAAAGTCTGTAAAAAAATAAAATACTTTCGAGTATTTGGCGCAAAAAATGAAAGCGTCACGTGATTTGACGAGCAGTACTTTTCCACGCCAAAAGCAAACGATTTTAATGCACCCGAAAATTGTTTGTTAATTGATTTTTAGAATGCGTGTAAAAAGTATTTAATGAATTTAAACATAAACAATGAGAGAGTTTAATAAATACATTTTTTCGTATTACTCATTTATATTGCTTGTTATTTAATTTTATTACTTTAAAAACAATTTCATATATAAAAAACATTTTCATATATTTAAGCGCATTCCAAAATAAAAGCAAGATTCGTTTAACAGTCATCTTAATATCAAAGAATTTGTCGTTTCCATAGCAACAAAATTGAATCAACAGTGCTCAATTCTACTTAATTTTGAGATATTGAAACAATTTTAATTTTCTTTTAATTCATAAAATTTGATATTTTACTTTCATTATAAATATATATATATAGATGACAAAACTATAGTTAAATGAAACTAAAACTGACAAAACTAAAGTTATTTACATTAAATTTATTTAAACAAGCTTAGTATGAAACATTTTTATCTTAAAGAGTATTCGCACAAAACAGCATTTTTACCCGACTACGGCAAAGCCAAAGGAGGGTTATGATTTTGACAGGCTATGTATGTATGTATGTATGTATGTATGTATGTATGTATGTATGTTCATCTGTTCCCTCGTAACTTCTAAACCACTAATCAGAATTCGACAAATGACATATCATTAGAAGCGTCTTAATTGTCCGCTGGTTATAGGCTATATAGATTTTCACCAAATTCAATGTGGCGCCTTCTAGCGGACAAAATATACAGAGTAAAAAAATAAAGTTAAGCTAGATATGCCGTGTTTGGTATCATTTTAAAGCGCTTCACTTGTACATTTCGAATATATATATATTACTAGCATTTGCTTGTGACTTTACTTGCATTTATGGGCTAATTGCATATAATTCACATCTTTTCGTTCTTAATTTCTTTGGTACTTAGTAATCAGAATAAGACCACTGCAGTGCCATTAGAAGGGTCTTGATCTTGATATTCTGTTGGTTGTGAGCTATAAAGTTTGTCACCAAATTTACTATTATGCCCTCTAGCGGACAAAAAGTATAAAATAAAAATATATGTAATGTGTTTGGTATTACTTGAAAGAGCTTCACCAGTATTTATATGCTTATACATAATTACAAGACTGCTTTGAAGATGTTTAAAAAAAATGAGCGATAAGAGTAAAGCGCGGATCACGGGAACTGTAATGTAGAGCAGCGTGAACGTTATTCTATTAACGTTCACGTCAAAAAATAAAGTTAAGATAAATATGCCGTGTTTGGTATCATTCAAAAGCGCTTTACTTGTACATTTTGAATATATCTATATATTACTAGCATTTGCTTGTGACTTTACCTGTATTCATGGGGTACTTTTATACTTTTTCAGCGTAGTTTTTTGTCGTAGTTGGGTTTTAGTTTTTTTACTTTATCTTGTTCGAAATTTCATTTCATCGCCAATCGATGATAAATCGCCAAATAAACGAAATTTTCATTATTTTTTTACGAAAGTTTTATCGAGGTTCCGCCAAAAAAATTTTTATGAACATATAATATCCACATGAGAAGATCACTCTGTAATTTTTTTCAGATTTTTCTGAATATGTCCGTATGGAGACCTTCCTTGTCAGTAAAAACAAAAGTGCCCTCTCTCCTTTTCCCATTAAAAAAATTGGGCTTGCATAGTAAAAACTATGACTCAATGTTGTCTTGAAAGGCTTTAAAAATCGAAAGAATGAATTAAAAATAAAAAATGCAATTTAACAAATTACAACGACCATTTGGAAAATGATTTTTTTCAAAAACTAAAATTTAAGACATAAAAAATAGCACGGAGTTGATCATATATTACGTACGCAATGAATTAAACATTAATAGTGTTATTACACGTAAAAGTTGCAAGCGAAGCAGAGTTGAAATCGCCTGCGACTCGTACATATTATCCACTTCATTGGCTGTTCGGGAAAAGGCTTTTCCATCGTCAGATTTCCAAGAAATCTGACGGCCAATTTTAAATGAAATTTATTTCTTAAACTTCTAAACATCCCACAATATTACTTTTTATATCGTCGTATAGAGAAAAAAATGTATTTTTAAATGCAATTTGTTTGAAATCTGTATCTCAATTTGTTTCTGAGTTATTAATTTTTTTTTGTAGTTTTTATTACTTTTTTGTCATATTGGCAATACTCTGTTGTCCAACTCTGTTGAAAGTAAAGGGAAATACATATTACTGTATAGACCAGTAAGAAAACGAATAAATTGCAGATTAAACCAATAAAAAGCTTCAGATATGCTTTTGATTTCCTACCCTGACGAGGACAATAACCATTTTTCCAAATGGTTAAAAAATGTTTTAAGAATCTGAAAAGTGCTTTTAAGAACACGAAAAGTGCCCTTAACAATCCAAAATGTGCCCTTTAGAAATAAAAACGTAACATTTTATACCGGCAGCACCGTGTCCTTTTTTAAATCTAGGAGAAGCTGTATAAATAACATAATGTATACATTTATAATTGTATCTTCTTCAAACTTTACAAGCGGTTTAAAATCATAATTACAAGCGGTTTAAATGATAACATATTACAATAAGAGGAAGCATTTTCATTTATTTTCTTGTAACAGAAATGATTTTTTTTTTTTTTTTTTTTTTTTTTTTTTTTTTTTTTTTTTTTATTGTTGTAACATCTAGAGAATTATTGGAAAAAAATATATACGAGTATTTTCCATAATATTAGTGTTCGATTCATGAATTTATGAAGTTCAAAGAAACTAATTAGCTATATAAAAACGAAAAATTCACACTTTTTGGATTTAATGTAGTTTATAAAATGTGTCCCTACATAAGTAAAAGATGCATTCTGACAAAAATTGGAATTACTCACTAAAATTTGTTCTACTATAGATTTTACATACTTTCTAGCTCCCGGTACGGTATGCTATTTCTTCCTCCCAGCTTATTTTGTGTCTTCTCCAAAAAATAACGTTACCTTAGAGAAGCCAGCCGTGAAACAAAGCAGTACGATTAAATACTCTATAGCAATTTTTTTTAACTTCTAAGCATCGCACATTTTCAATTTTTATACCGTCGTATTGAAAAAAAAAAGTACTTTTAAATGCAATTTGTTTGAAAACTGCATCTCCATTTATTTTTGAAATATTAATTTTTTTGTAGTTTTTGGAACCATTTGCTTAACATTGGCAACCGAAGTACTCCATTTCTGTAGAAAGTAAAGGAAATATAGTGGTCTCTGCGGCCGAGTGGTCAAAGCAAAACGCTGCTAATCGCTTGTGAGCGTGAGAGATTGTGGGTTCGATTCCCGCTGTTTCCATTGCACACACTCTTTGTGTGGAACTCCCAGGATGTATTTCTCTTGTGTTGTAATATTTCCTTGTGCTATCTTGTCTCCGACTTATAAGCGGCCTCTCATGTCAAGCACACAAGTCGTATGTTTGTTGTTAAATAAATAAAGGAAAAATAGTTGTAAAATATCTATCTAAAAAATAAAAATTTGTCTGTCTGTCTGTAATGCTATACAAATCCACAGTTTGGAAGCGAGAATACTGAAATGTTACGTACATGTGTATTAAAACACGGCCGAGGCAACTAAAGCAATTCGGAATCGAAATAATTTATATTTAACTTTTAATTAATAAAAAACCACCAATTTTTCAGTATTTCCTGTCAATTTTAAACATTTTTCGTTATAGCAGCTGATCAAATAATCGCAATAAAATTCTTACAAAACAATTACCTTTCTATTGCATGACGCATTGCATATTACGTACGCCACGCTGGAAAAAAGCTACTAAAAACCTGTAGCGTGTATTACGATAATTCTTTTACCTCACATGCAAATAATTAGAGATATACGTATTACGTATGCCACGCTTCAATTCTAAGAAGCTCTAGCGGGTATTATGATCATTCTTTTACCTCACATGAAACTTATTAGAGATTATTTAATTGTGCTTACTTATTACATTTTTTTTTTTAAACTAAAGAAACACATTTTATCACAAACATCAACAAAACTTTTTATTCTATTTATTCCCTTATTATAAAGATTTCGTTTTATCGTCAGCTGCCATAGCAACATGATCAATTAAATTTCCTTAACCAAAAAAAAGTCACAGCAGTAGAAAAATATTTTACTAAATCGAATAGCTATTTTTAATTTTAGTTTTAGAATTAAATGCATGAACTCCCGTGCATAGAACGGGTTAAACAGCTGATTAAATATATATTTTTGTTGCCATTTTTTCATAACAACCGGAAAAAATGTAATTAAAATACATGCTATTTTGAAAAAACATAAACGAATTATTTCTGCTAAAACATGGAGCTATTATAAACTATATTTAATTTTAAGTATCTATATTAATGTTACAAACAAATGAAGACCTATTAATCATTAGACAGCCGTTTTTTTTTTTTTGTCGAGTTTCTTTAATCATGGTATCTTTTTGCTGCAGTTGTCTATTATTTTGCGATAGTGAAGTCCTATGCATACTTTACTGTAGATGTTTTAAGAGTGGATCGTAAATGTTTAATTCTTAAGAGGATGCGAGTGACGTCATTTTACATAAAATAAAAGCGTGTGCTGTGAGTCCTAAAATTGAAATATGTTTTGTACTACAGTAAATTCTGTCTAAGGCGGACTCTGTGTAAGCCGGAAATCTGTCTACCCCGGAAAATTTTTAAAGTCCCGGCGAACCCATAGAAAATAACATTAATTCTTGCTGCATAAGCCGGAATCTGCCTAACGCGGAGACGGAAAGGGTTTTAAGGTCCCACCGAAACTAAAATTTTGCATAAGGCGGAAAATAGGATATTTTAAAAATGAAAGGCATTTCGTTTATGAAACTTTAAAACTGATATATATACGTCAAATACTCAATGTTGAGCATAAAAGTTAAATTCCGTAATACTTTTAAAAAGTTAATTCAAAGGAACAGAAACTGTTTAAATTTTAAGGAATTCTTGCTTATGCCATTTTTTTTTATATAAGTTATTATTAGTATTTTTTTTTTTTTTTTTTTTTTGTATGTGTGTGTAAACTTCAAATTCATAGGTATTACAGCGGTACTAATAAATTGAATAGCGTTTCTCATTTATTTATAAAAACAAAGGATCTTCCAGAATTTCAGTTTTCGACAGATTTTCGAGTCAGGACAATCAGTGAAAGATCGAATGAAAGATCGCGAGCAATTCATTATAACTCAAGATCCAATCTTTTTATGGAAAACATAAAACGCTATTCGACTGACGTATGCTTCATAATAATTCACACTCTTTTGCATAAGCCGGAATATTGTCTACCACGGAAAAAAATTTCAGTCCCGACCGATTCCGCCTTAGACAGAATTTACTGTATTTACATATAAATATATTTTTTTTTTCATCGGGGGCGACACTAAATTCTGAAAAAGCAGAATTCCTGTTTTCTAGTATTTAATTTAACTTGGTTCAGGTATCTAAGAATGGAATTTCCTATTTCATTTTTTACCCGCTTCCTAATGTGCCAGCATTCTAGAAATTGTGTACAGTTGTGCGTTCCCGATGACAATACAATATTTTTATATATTCAGAACTTAATTACCAATTAATAAATTAATATTATATAACTTATGATTGTAAGTTGAGAATATATTTAGAAATCCGGGATAGATAGTTTTAATAATCCTTTTTAGGGTTTCGTTCATCTGACGAAACCCTATTTGTCTCACTCCTTTGTCTGTCTGTCCGTCACAGAGCCCGTTCTCAGAAACTGTACATGTTGGAGACTTGAAATTTTGAGTACTTATAGCTGAACATCTCACATGAAACGACAAATCCTAAAATTTTGAAAAAGTCTTAAATTTTACCCTTTGGGCTCCCACATGTATATTTCAAACAATTCTTTCTAAGTCAGCCCCTAATAAGGTTGGAGCCATGAAATTCCGCATACTTATAGCTGAATACCTGAAACAACAAGAAAAATCATAAAATTTTGAAAAAAGTTTTATATTTAACCCTTTGGTCTCCAACTTGTGTATTTTAAGCATTTTTTTTCTAACAGAGCCCCTAATTAAGTTAGAGACATGGAATTTGGAATTATTATAGTTAAACACATGAACCCACACTACAAATCATAAAACTTTGAAAAAGTGTTATATTTAACCCTTTGGGATCCAATTTGTGTATTTTCAGCAATCCTTTATAACAGAGTTCCTAATCAAATTGGAGGCATGCAATTTTGTATTCTGATAGCTAAACACCTCAGATCACACGACAAATAATAAATTTCGAAAAAGTTTTATGTTTAACCCTTTGGAGTCCAGCTTGTATATTTTAAGCAATTCATTTTAACAGAGTCCCTAAGTAAATTGGAGACTTGAAATTTTGCATACTTATAGCTGAAAACTTCAGATCACACGACAGATAATAAATTTCGAAAAAAGTTTCATATTTCACCCTTTGGACTCCAGCTTGTGTATTTTAAGCAATTCTTTCCTAACTGAGCCCATAATTAAATTGGAGATTTGAAATTTTGCATACTTATAGCAGAACACCTGAGGCCAGGCGACAGATCATAAAATCTTGAAAAAGTCTTACATTTAACCCTTTGAGCTCCCACATATATATTTTAAGCAATTCTTTCTAAATGAGCCCCATACTTAAATTGGAGGCATGAAATTTTGCATACTTATAGCTGAACACTTCAGATCACACGACAAATAATAAACTTCGAAAAACGTTTTATATTTAACCCTTTGGACTACAGCTTGTGTATTTTAAGCAATTCTTTCTAACTGAGACCATATTTAAATTGGAGATTTGAAATTTTGCATACTTATAGCAGAACACCTGAGGCCAGGCGACAAATTATAAAATCTTGAAAAAGTCTTACATTTAACCCTTTGAGCTCCCACACATATATTTTAAGCAAGTCTTTCTAAATGAGACCCGTAATTAAGTTGGAGACATGAAATTTTGCATACTTATAGCAGAACACCTGAGACCACACGACAAATATTTTTTTTTTTTCGAAAAAGTTTTATATTTAACCCTTTGGATTCCAGCTTGTGTTTTTTAATCAATTCTTTCTAACTGAGCCCCTAATTAAACTGGAGACGTAAAATTTTGCATACTTATAGCTGAACGCGTCAGATCATAAGACAAAATATGAATTTTTGAAAAAGTCTTATAATTAACCCTTTGGGCTTCAACTTCTGTATTATAAGCAATTATTTCTAACTGAGCCCTAATTAAACTGGGGATATGAAATTTTGCATACTTATAGCTGAACGCTTGTGATCACACGACAAATGATAAATTTTTCAAAAAGTCTTATATTATTGACTCCTCTGGGCTCTAACTTGTGTTTTTTAAGCATTTTTTCTAACTTAGCTGCTAATGAAGCTACAGCGAGAGCTAGTTTCACTTGAAGGCTCCGGGAGGGGGGGAGGTCAATTTTCCCCCAAACCCCTCATCTGATATATCATTTGACGACCCTTCGGCCACTCTTTCATTTTATGCACAACAGCCTTTCATATTTTATTTCCAATTGGCTAGGAGGGCTTTCCTATTTTAAGTTTTATTGGTCCAATTTCCTCGACTAATATAAGTGCGAATAGGTTCTAAAACGGAGTTTTGTCGGGCAGACGTTTGTTTAGAATAGAGTGCACTCCCCAGTTGCGAATTGTGGAGCTAACAGATTTTGCAAAAGGATAGTGTTTTGAAAGAAATATTAAACGAAACCCTCTGTGCGATCTGTGATCACACTTACCCATTTGTTTTATTATTATTATTCCTGTTACCATTATCTTAAAAAGAAATTGAGGAAAAATTTAAACTTTTAAAAATCTATTATCATGTGACACAACAATAAATATTCGTTTTTACTTTCTTCTATCTTTACAAGAAGAAAGTATTGGATTCGTGAAAATTTTCTAATTCCGGTTTTTGACGGATTTACACGCTTTAGGGGTCAGAGATTCCAAAAAACATGTTTTTACAAAATGTCTGTCTGTCTGTATGTGACATAAATATTGTAGACGCTCACTCTCAAGAACTAATGCACGAAATGTAATAAAAATTTATATTCAGATAGTTCATGTTATAAATTGATGTTGATTAGTTTTTGGTGTAAATCGCTCAACTGCTGGCGCTGCTATGCTACTTTTTTTACGATTTCCGCTACAGCTCTATCTCAAGAACTAATGCACAGATTTTCATCAAACTTCAGATTCAGTTTGTCCTTAACATGAATTGATGCTGTTTACATTTTGGTGTAAATCGCTCAACATGTGGCTCTGCTATGCTGAATTTTTCCCGATTCCCACAATAGCTATATATATCGCGAGAACTAATGCACAATTTTCATCAAACTTCAGATTTAGGTATACCTAGATAAATATTATTGCTGATTATGTTTTTGTGTAAATCGCCCAACAGTTGGCGCTTTTATGCTGCATTTTCCCGATATCCGCAATAGTCCTATCACAAGAACTAGTGCACGGGATTTCATACCTTTAAAATCCTCACGATGGGCATATAGATTGCCATTTAATTTTAGCACTGTGATAGCGAATATTGAAGTAGTATTAACATGAGATAGAAGAAAGTTTTGGGATTGCCACATCTGACTAGTTTACAGTAATGTAACATTTACAATATTATAAAAAACGTTCTTTTTTTCTTGTTGCCATATTTAAAAAAGGAACTTAAGAAAAAGTTTTTTTTTACAATTTCGCGCTTGCTATCAAGCATAAATAAAAGTGGTGAATTTTTCCATCTCAGGACCCACGTCAAATTCACGTATGATAATGGACATGTTTTGTAACTGGCTGAATTGCAGTAATGAAATTATGCATGATTTTAAAGATAAACATTGGATTATTATAAAAACAATTTTTACTTTTATTGAACTTAGAATCTCTTTTGAGAGTTTGTAAGCTGTGATTCTATGTAAATTACATCTTTTTTGAGTTGTCTAAGTCTATTTTAAGTTTTAAATGCAAAATTAAACATTCTATTTTTTTTTTCTCTTCTATGCTATTAAAAATGAACGCATGTTATACAGATTTATAAAATCAAGATGCTTTTTCAAATAGAATGAAAAACGCACAGTTCAGGAAAGCTTACAGCTTAAAACAAAAGCTAAACCGCGATATTATAAAAAAAAGTATGTTCATGATATTTATAAAATATAAACAAACAGGGAAGAGAAAGGAAGATTCGCAGATAAACCTTTACTTAGTGCATCTCTTAGTTTAAAGATATGCTTTAAAAAATCGTCCCTTACTTTATTATTGATTTGAATTTCTAGATATAATCCAATTTAAATTTAAAATAATTGACATAATTTTAATTAAACTTTACAAATAAGATTTTTTCCAGAAAACTAACAAATTTGGTCTTGTAAACGGATTTTCTCTGCACTAAAGCTGACAATTAAGTAACAATATATTATAATAAAATATTTATCGCATCTATAAAAAATAAGAAAAAATCCTTTCGAGTCTCTAAATGAAAATATTTGAAAACTCCATGCACGGAGATATAAAATTTATTTCGTCAGTGTGTTTTTAGAAAATGAACAAAATATTGCAATATTGAGGGGGAAATAATGTTACATTCACAATACTTCATTTTGCACTTATTTCAGAATAATAATGAAGAAAGATGTGAAAATTATAAACTCTCTCCTCTCGTTTTTGACGTTTAAAACAGAATATTTGATTGGAAATTAAACTCTACCAAATTATTGTTTAAACAAAATAATTTTTTCATCATTTTATTTGCCAAAACGTTAAAATAAAAACTTTAGGATATAAAATACTGACATAAAATACTTTATGTAAGTATGGGACTCTAAAATATTTTAACCGCTAGTAGAAAAATAATGAAAAGAATATATTTAATTTTTATATGGCATTCGAGGTTAATTTTTCCTTAAAATAATTTTGAGAATAATTATTTAATTTCGTTAAACTAGAATGGTTTGCTTTTGTAAAGGCAAACATGCGTGTATGCAAATATTCAGAAAGTTGTTCACATTGCATGTATGATTTGAACAATGTGAAAACTTTAAATAAAGGCAGACAGTTACAGACGTGTGAAAATTATTAGAATAATTGTGAAATTTACATTAAAAACTTGTTATATTAAAGAAATATTTAAAAAATATTGATACATTTAATATTTAGTGTGCATCCCCTTGTTATTTATTAAAGAAATGATGGCATACTTTGCATGAGTTTTTGGCAATTAATTTGTATTTCGTAGTCATGATACCAAATTTGATGAGTCTTTCTATGAGACCAGTTTTGTTTGTGATGTTGCATTTTTTAAATTTTTTATTTGCAATGGCCCAAAAGTTCTCTATGGGGTTCATATCTGGACTGTTTTCCTGGCCATGGAAGTGTTTTCTTTAATTAAATTAAAGAAATGCAACATCACAAACAAGAATGTTCTGATAGAAAAACTCATTCAAATTTGGCATCATGACAACGAAATACAAATTAATTGCCAAAAATTCATTCAAAGTATGCCAAGACGTATCGAATCTTTAATAAAAAAGAAGGGGATGCACACTAAATATTAAATGTATCAATATTTTTTAAATGCATTATTTCTTTAATATAACAAGATCTTAATGTAAATTTCACAATTATTCTAATAATTTTCACACGTCTGTATGTCAAAATTTTCTCAGACGCGTTTCTGAAAAATAAATTTTTGCCAATTTGTCTGTCTACATTCATTTACAGAAATCTTCATATATACAGGTTATCCCAGAATTCATGGGCCAAATTGTAAGGGAAGGTACAGTACACATAAAGAAGCAATTTTGGTATAGCAATGTGAGGTTGATAATGAAAAGTTTTTGCAAAAAATCTGAAATGCTGGGGAAATGAAAACGAGAATTTTATTGACATAACAATTACAATAAGTGCTCAAATGTGCCACTGGTGGCGTCCAGCAAGCAGCAAGTGAGTGGCGTATCTTTTTGCAGATTCTAAGCAGGGTTGTTTGGTTTAAACCACGCTGGTTTAAACCAAATGGTTTTTTTAAAAAAAGCATGCTGGTTTTTTCCATGTAGTTTTTTTTTCTCTTTTTCCCTAATGTTTTCCTTTATTTTACACATTATTGAAAAATGCAAAATCCAAGTTATGCAGAGGCTTTAGAAAAATGATGAATTAATAAGTTTGTAAAGGTGACAAACATTTTTAATCAAACTTTTCCTATAAGCTTTAAATCTACATAACAGACTAACTATTTTTTTCTAAAATTAGCTGTGTAGAAAAAAACAAGTAGGGGAGGTAGAGGAGGTATGATACACTATTTTTTTTACTAATTTTTTACAACCCTTAGAAAGCTATTTTTAAACAAATTTTTCTTATAAAGTGACCTTTTATTCATTTATTAAAAATAGTGTGAATTTAAAAAATAGTCATTCAAAAAATTTATCCCAATTATTTTGAATGGCTACTACTGTATCAAATCTCCCCATTACTGAGGAGGATTGATACACTAGCAAGGGAGGTTTGATACATTGTTATGTAAATTCAAAACAAATGCAGACAATTCAATTTATGCGTCATACAATTTTCTATGATAAATCTTGAAATATTTAAGTAAAATTTGAAACGAAATGACATTGACATATTTTTGTTCCAGAAATGTTTTTTTACAAAAATATTTAAACTATTGCTATTATTTAAACAATCCTATTAACACACTTTTTAGAAAATAAATAATGAAAAAAACCCCTAGAGATCTAGCTGCAAGGAAAAATGAAGTGAACATTGCTGATTTGTAAACAATTTAACATAAATTTAGCACATTTAAGATTCCTTTAACCCTTTCAGGGGCAAAGCATTTTCAATGCTAAAGTGTTGAATAAATGAATGGCACCGGAATTTACCGACAAATTTAATTAGAAATAAGAAAAGGTATATTTTTCACTTGCACACTAAATGGAAAATATTTTACCAAAATGCTGGTGCCAATGTGGCGTTTGGGAATTAAAATTAAGTGGTTTCATAAACATACCACCACCCTTGAAACGGTTAAAAGAAAAACTAATATAAGTAAAATCGGGTAGATTTAACGTTTTTTCAATTTACCCTTCGTAAATTATAGAAACATTTTCCCTTTCAGGCCATTTAAACTTTTTCCCTTCTACATGACGAGCAAAGTGAATTAACCATCTATCATCGCACTGCTTTTCTATGTAACCTACATAACGTATATGAATAGTCTCTTTGTTCTTCCTTACCAATTTCAGTAGCTCTTGCTGTAAAACAATAATGAATATTACAGTCCTATATTAGTTTGGAAACTTAAAAAAAACTATTAAATTTCAAATATACAAGTGTATTATTTCTCCCCAGTACTAATGTATCATTTCTCCCTATTATGCCTTATTGGATTTTCAATCACTTTGTACAAATGCAGTTGCAAAATGGTAATTTACTTTCTAGTAAAACTAATCCTAACAATGTGTTTTATAAATAAAAAAATTACAAGATATTATCTTCACAGTAATAAGAGTTATGAAAGAAAATCAGTCAATGAAAAAATTTACATTGACATTCCAAAAACCTTCAAAAATAAAAAGAAAAGAAAAGTTGTCAGTTCTTCACTGATTAGTCCAGGTACTGATGGCTTCAGCAAATAAAGGAAGCCTTCACATGTGTTAAGAAAAATTGTCAATGTATCAACCCTCCCTATGTATCAAACCTCCCCTACCTCCCCTAGTTACTTTTCGTCTTCTTTTTATTAAGCCTTTTATTTTTAAAAATAGCCAAAATGGCAGATTTGAGCTAAAAATACACTTTTATTACTTAGATTGCTTGATTAGTTAAGATTTACTAAGAATTACATATACCTGAATGAGGATATAATCATGATTCTCTCAGTTGGTTACTTTTTGTTCTATATGCTAATGAATGATTGGCTGTGAGTTTTCTTTCCTGTATCATGGCTATTGGATTTAGTACGCCTTTGTTTTTCTTGCATTCCTACATTGGGATTGGGGTTTTGCATTATGATTTTATTCTGTTATCAGCAGGATTGGTACGGTTTAAATCAATTGGTTAACCAACTGGTTTTTTAGAAAAGATCTAATATAATATTTTCTCTTTTTTGTAATTTAAGTGTTTCAAATTATTTGATATAAATAAGTTCTACTTTTAGCAGTCTTATCCCAGCAGTCACCTAAAGACATAGTGAGTGTAGGTTATATTTGTATGCATGTAAAATGCAAATTGCATGTGTTGATGAACATATCTGAAGATCAAAAGATAAAATTTAAAACGTGTGAATGTATTAAAGATAAAATAGATTAAAAATATTCAATATTTTGAATAAAGTATTTTCCTTTGAGAAAACGCAGATTATTTACAATTAATGACATAAAATGACCTTTAAGATTTCAGTCAAGCTGCAAAAGAAAATTTTCTTGATTGGAGAGATTATCTTTTAAGACTGTTCTCAACTGCTCTACTCAACAAGCTTAAAATGCTTTGACACATTTACGAATTCATTTTTTAACGGAAAGATATAAAATTGGAAGGCTTGACTGGAAGCGATTTGGAATCGAACTGTGTTTTCCATTTTTGATAAATAAATTACCTATTGAGTTATAAGGAATTTTGATCATGTGACAAAGATGTTTTTAACCTTCCTTGGGTAGTTATATTTCTTTCGCACAGAAATGTGTTTGCAAAAAAATAAATAAATAAATAAATAAAATAAAATGATTACATAATTTTATTAATCAATTTGTTTGGAACAGTTTCATATCTTATGATTAGAACTGTTTTAAACTAAAGAAACTTTTTATGCGAAACAACTCTTTAACTTTAACTTTGCGAAATGATATTTAAAAGTTTATGTTCTTTAAATTTATGAAATTGCAAAAGTTACATAAAACAGCATTATTATTTGCAAATTGCTTCATAAGATGCAACTTGAATCTATTACTGAAGTTTGCAGCTTACAATTAAAAAAAATAGCAATTTAACAAATTACAACGACCATTTGGAAAATGATTTTTTCAAAGACTAAAATTTAAGACATAAAAAATCGCACGGAGTTGATCCTCATTACGTACGCCATGTATTAAACGATAACATTCTTGGAACCATCGTGAACAAATTTTAAAAGAAATTTCAGGTTTACAATTTTCGGTACTGTAAATTTTTAAACTTCTACGGAGCTGGTCATACATTACGTACGCCATGAATTAAACATTAATAGTGTTACTACACGTAAAAATTGCAAGATTTCCTGAAACTTGCTTATTATCCAAGCATTTCATTGGCTGTTCGGGAAAAGGCTTTTCTATCATCAGATTTCCAAAAAATCTGACGACCCATTTTAAATAAAATTTCATTCTTAAACTTCTAAACATCCGACAATATTACTTTTTATACCGTCGGATAGAGAAAAAAATGTACTTTTAAATGCAATTTGTTTAAAAGCTGTATCTTAATTTGTTTCTGATTTATTAAAATTTTTTTGTAGTTTTTATTACTTTTTTGTCATAGTGGCAACACTCTGTTGCCCATCGTTGTTGAAACCAAACGGAAATACAGATTACTGTATATACCAATCAGATAACGAATAAATTGCGCATTAAACCAATGAAAACGTTCAGATATGCTTTTGATTTCCTACCCTGACGAAAACAATGACCATTTTTCCAAATGGTTAAAAAAAAAAAAAAAAAAAAAAAAAAGGAAAAAGAAAACACAGTTTGATTACATAGTTTCTGAACAACAGCATCTGCTAGTTTCATGTTTTCCAAACAAAAATAAATTAAAACTTATGTCATAAAGTTGTCCTTTCGGATTTGAGAACAGCCTTACTAATAAAAAAGAAACTCAAGATATGAAGTCGAATAAGAGGACTGTGACGTTTTATCTGAGATCACGCAGAGACCAGATGACCATAACGTAATAAACATTTTTAATTGGGACCTCCAGATGCCTAACTATAAATTTACATGTCAGTGCTTCACAAAATCCAGATGTAACGTGTAAACAGATTTAATGATGTAAATATCTTGAGAAGTCCTGCGTAACAATTTGTAAGAATTGAAACTTATGACTAAGATGACTCAATATGCCGCGTGGGGTGGCTAGGAGATAGACTGATCTCTCGAAAAAGGGCCCCGTGAAAGAGATGCTGTTGTGACACGACCCAAGGCGGTCAGTTATCGGTTCTGCTGGAGGAGCGATTCGCTCCTAAAGGATCAATTTTTTTTTTTTTTTAAGACGGTGTGTGTTTGCTGATGTGTGTGTCCGTGTTACGTTAATAAAAAAACTGTAGAAAACGAACTCAAATTTCTTTTTATTTGAGTTAAGAGTAATTCTTTAAGTTAGATATTTTATTGGCGTTACAGGACATTGAAAAATTGGGTGCTAGCGAAGCACCTATTTACTTTTAACTAAAATATGCAATAAGATATATTTAAGTCATCTATTGCATAATCGAATCCACTATTTAGATCTGACAAAAAATGGGTAAAAATCGAGATAAGGTTCGCGTGAGTCATAACAGAAAAAAGTCTCATAAAAATGCCTAACAATATATATTATTAATTTTTAATTTAGACATTTAAAAGTAAAATACGTATTATAAAATAGGTTAGAAAAAAATCCTGTGTATTAAATCTGATGGCTGTTTAAATGTTTTAATGGATGACAACTTTTATAAATCTACTTTCCATTTTAAGATCAATGTTTTCAGTAGTCTAAAAAGCTGGTAAATAGGTATTTCTGTTTATTTTATTGTCGCCTTTTTAACGTGGCAGTTTCTGAGGAGAAGTGTCAAATGACAATACACAATACTTCTTGAAACGTGTAAAGACCCTAGTGCTAAATTCAAATCATTCCAGGAATTCTTTAAAAGCTTTTCTTTCAATAAAAGATAATTGTTCATGTAGTGTTCTAACAGAAAAATCAGATATCTCAGATTGCAAATATTTCAAAGAAATAATTTGAATAGCCATGGGAAAGTATATTATATTTATGAAACTACACCATATATTTATTTATAGTACCAGCAATCAAAAGATTATTTATTAAGATTTTCAAGGTATCAATGTTAAACTGCGTAGAGCATTTAATTCATGGAACATAAGACATAGATTTTACTAAAAATGTTTAAATTTTAAATGATTTCAATTTTCTACATAATTGATTGTAATTATTTAATTTAAATTATTAAATGAAGTTATATTACTTATATATCCAACAATGCTTATTTTTATCAATAAATATGCATGTATATGTAATAGGAAAATATATTTTTAAAAAACCCGGTTTAAACCACAAAAACCAGGTTTTTTGGTTTTTTTGAAAAAAAAAACCCGGTTTTTTACCAACCCTGATTCTAAGTGATTTGCGAATTTTTTACAGCAACGACTGAAAGTCTTGCAGTGAGCTTCTCGTCAGAGTGAACTGGTGTCTCATAAATGTGCCATCTGGAACCTTCGAAAGGGTATGCTGATCACTCGCTAGACGCTGCCAGGTGCGTATTTATGTTGGTGGTGGCACATTTGAGCACTTAATGTAAATGTTATGTCAATAAAACGGTTGGTTTCATTTCCTGAACATTTCTTGTTTTTCGCGAAAATTTTCATTTCCGACCCTACATTGCTATACCAAAATTACCCTTTTATGTGTGTTTTACCTTCCCTTACAGTTAGCCCATGAATTCAGGCACACAGTGTATATACAGTGAAATACGTTTAACATGGAATTGAGGGGACCGAGTTTTTTTTTTTTTTTTTTTTTTTTTTTCCTATTATTCCTATTAAAAGAATTTCGCGTTAAAAGATTCGAAAAAAAAAAAAAAGGACAAACTCACAAATATTTTCGACGTCGTCAAATTTTATTTCGATTTCCTGCTAAATTACTAGTAGGTTGCATCCATTACGATAAAAAGCAAGTAAAAAATATTGTTTTTTTTGGGGGGGGGAGGGGGGGGGAGGTGAAATCAGATATCCTTTTTTGAAGTGTCTTTTTCAGCATTCTGAGATCTAGCTTGTTTAAAACAAATAAGCAAAGCTGTCTTTAAATCTTCTTGCTTAGCGGTTCTCATACGTTTTCTCTCTCGCTTAAACATACTGCGCTCAAACTTTAAAGTAATGGGATCTCTGTTTTTATTATCGTTGATAAAGTAGAATTGGCAATGCCAAACTCTTTGCAGATTTCTGTTTTCGTCCTTCTTTTTCATCAACTACATTAAGCAGCTTCATCTTCATTTGAAACGAAATAGCAGTTTGTTTTCGCACCGATTTCTCAGTCATTGTGCTCTTAAAACATAAGCTAATTTACAAAAAACACGAAATTCACTGATTTTCACCCAAAAATCAGTGGTTTTAACACAAAATTTACCAATTTCAACTCAAACTAACTAGATCGAAAGAGAATTTTTTTTCATGTTAAACGATTTTTGTTTCGTGCTAAAAGAAACAAAATGTATTAAATTGCATAGTATACTGTCCGGACCGCGTTAACGTGTTAACAGATCTTTCATGTTAAGCGTTTTCGTGTTAAACGTATTTCACTGTATAAAATACATTCAAAGGGAAAATAATTAAGATTGTTCTATTATCCAAACTGCCTACTTTCTTATACATTTGTTAATTAATTTTGTATTAAAACACATGAAATTGGCAGGTGCTTTTATTCAGAAACTTTGTAATCAAACTCTTTTTCTATTTTTCTGTGAAGGAAGAAGATCTTTCAGATAATCAAATAAGAGATCTTGCTTTAAAATTTGGCGTTTACATTCTAATTTCTAGATGCGACCGAGCGGGAAAAGGAAAAAACTAATGTTGGGAAACAATAATCGATGATAACTCAGCACGTGATTCGTTTATCAAACAATGAATAAACTGTTTGATTACAAATCACTTCAATAATTATATATGTGAGTGTGATGCTTGTGCGTTTAAAACTGAGTCAGAAATGTGTCAGAAAGTTTAGCATTGTTGAGCAGAGCAAATACCTTTTCGATAATCACCTTAGGCGGTTCTCAAATCCAACATACCTACTTTCTGACACATTTTTTAATTCCTTTTTCTTTGCACATGTATCAAATTGGCCTTCTTGTTAAAAATTTATGTAATCAAATTGGATTTTTTTTTCTTGTTTCGTTTAAAACGGAATATTTTTCAGAAAATGCTGTCAAATTTGGAAAATAACTGACATCTTCAAGCAATAATCGATAATAAATCAAGATATAATTCATTTATCGGAAATTGAAAAAAAAAAAAAAACAGTTCGGCTATCAAATCACTCCAATATCATATAAGCAAGTTACATTTTTTTCTATTTAAAAATGTGTCAGAAAGTTCCGCGTTGTTGAGTGGGGAAAGATACTTTTTGAGAACACCTTATTTACCTTAAATACTTCTCCAAATACATAAGAATGTGACAAATTCTCCTTCAAATCATCGTCGTAAAAAAGATCTCGGTACTACGTCTGCTATTAAATGGTATACATTACATCATTAATAATTGATAGGGTAAAGTGCCCATATTTCGTCGCCCCAGTCATTTTTAGGCCCTAAATGTTGTAATTTTCAGTGAAAACGTACCAAATTTCTATTTTACATAGATTAACTACCCAGACGCATAGAAACATAGGCAAATATCATACAAAAAAAATTTTAACAATGTGAAAAATTATGTTTTCAAAAATATGTAAAAAATGCAAAAGAAAAAAAAAAGGTCCCAATTTCGTCCCCCCAAGAAATCCAATTCGCCGAGGCTTAACTTATAACTAAATCAAAATTTATTTCTAAATGAGTAAGTAATTTAATTTTCATTAAAGTAAGGCACAAAGAAATGTACTAATTATCAATGGAAGAATAACATAACGAAACATTAGCCATCCAAACGTAAGGAACGAAAAAAATTGAAAAAAATTGTCATGAAAAAGCATTCCTAATTTCGTCCCCGGGACGAAAATAAGAACTGCAAGGGGGATGAAACTAGGACCGCGCTACTTCCCAATATGGCGGAGCTTCATTTCCCGTAAGATGAACTGAACGTCCTAAAACTTACTGTATGCTACTGTCAGCGTCTTACCTACGTAAAATATATGCAATGAATAAGAAATAAATACTTACAGTACAGTAAATAACGTTCTACAAACGATGTAATAAGAACTCAGGTCTTCTAAAAATAGAAAATTCGGCGTCTTTAATTTATGTATGCGTCTTGGCGAACGAAACTTTCAATACTGACCCCTTTTACCTTCCGTCCCCTGTGCCTTGCGTCATAAGTGGCGCCACTTTCGCAGAAGCGAAGAAGTTAAGAGGGACGAAATTAGGAAAGGGGACGAAATATGGGCACATACCCAATGTTAAATCTTTAAGACAGCATCAATTCAATGCTTACAATCTCACAATAGTGTTAGAAAAAAAAAATCATTTTTGAACAGAAAAATGCACATTTTGATGCAACTGTTATCGTGACTAACAAGAACGAAAAATCAGACAGAGATTATGAAACATTTTCCAACACAAACAGAATAATATTAAGAAGTTTAATTTTTTCTTAGAATGAAATGAGTTATCTAAATAAGCAATTTAAAAAACATATAACTCAGTAAAAAGCCATTTTCAGCAATTGCTCTACATATAAGGTAACGCGTGTGAACTGTTACGTGCATGTGATCTATAGAATTTATATTCACCACCTATTACACTCAAAACAGATAAGTTTAAAAATGCATGCCACAACCGGAAACGTATTTTTTGTCTCTCTGTAAACTAAAGATAAATGCTATGCACTCCATAATCTACAGAAAACATGTTGTAGAGTACTTCAGCAATTTCATCATTTGTAAGTTTCATAACATCCTTAAAATGCATCGCAAACGATTTTCGCCCTTCGATAATAATATAATGGATATATTTTGTGCTCCCCTGTAAACGAACTACAAATGCTATACTTATTCTATACTCTTGAGAAAACATGTTGTAGAGCAATCATAGCATGTATCAATAGCATTATCTTTGGAATATCGTAACATCAATAAAATCCACCGGAAACAATTATTCTCCATTAACCCTATGTAACGGAATTCCTTTGTGTGTCCCTGTAAACAAGCTATAAAAACCGATAATAAACCAACCTATAATAAGCCTCAATAACATGTACAAAATTTCATGACAATCCGAATTTATATGAGTCTTATAACCTCAAGCATGGTTTGACGGGTGACAGAGAAACCGAATCATAAATACTTAAGTGCGTTGGAAAGTGTTAAAGAAAAAGGTAAGAATTGTGTAAATACAAGAAAGATAAGCTATGCGTCAAGCATTGATTACGAAGCACTTTCCAAAAGATTCAGAATAATGTAAAAAAAAAAAAACCTCACTGTTTAATAAGTTGAAATAGGATGCCTAATTGAACCATTTGGAAATGCCTAGTACATTTGAAATCCCAATTTCAGCAACTCCCATCTACAATCGAAAAATTATCCGAATTCTTTGAAAAACTCTGTATATGACATATGTATTTGTATCTATTAACTCTATGCATGCAAAAATTTAGGAAATACATACCTCATTTGAAAATTCCCCTTCAGCAATTTCCCCTAATAGGAAGAATGCTACATAAATTCTTTTGTACAACCCTGTATACGAGGTACAGAATTTATGCACAACGTGTAACTTGCAAAATGCTTTTTTTTTTATTTAAAAGCGCATACATTTGAAAACGTACTTCCAGAAATTATTGCTCAAAGACAGTAATGTAACCCATTTCTTTTGTGTGTCCCTGTAAACGAACGACAAAGGCTATGAATGCCCTATTCTATAGTAATTATCTTGTAATGAAATTCAGTAATTTATATCAATTTCAAGACATTTGAAATAGCATAATGTCATTAAAATACTCTGCAAACGATTTTCCCCCATTGACCATAATGTAACGGAATTCTTTTCGGTGCCCTGTAAATGAACTATTAACGCTACTCACTTCATATGCAATATCAAACATGTCATGGTAAAAATCCTTAACATATATCAATTGGAGGAAAATCCGAGTATAATTACGTGAGTTAGAGCGTGGACAGACAGACATCAGGGCAAAGCGAATTCATAAACACTTTTCAGCTTTGTTGGAAGGTGTAAAGTACTAAGATCTAAATATTAATAAAACTACTTATAGTAAAAACGCACCTCATTTGCTACGTTCGACGTACAATTTCCGACTTGTTTATTTAGTTTGAAACCCATTTTTTGAGTTTATTCAGTTATTTATTATTTATTGTGTTAAAGACGGCTTTAACAATTTTGCTTGTTTTTTTATATGTAATTTATGGAAAACCAAGAGACTATTTAAAATATGAAAAACAAGCACTATGTTGGAAAATAAACACTTAAAACAAAATGTATAATTGATCAAACTTAGTACATTCCTTGTGAAATTATAGCTGGCACTCATACATACACTCATAGAACTGAAACAATTATTTTCATTTTAAGTTACTTAACTTTTGTATTGTTATGTAACATTTTTAGGTGCATTCGTAATTATGTTAATACGTAGCACATGTAGTTGTCGTTCGGTCCGTCTGTCCGTCCGCATATAACAGAGCAAAAACTGCCCAACCGAATGGTCTGAAATTTTAAATATATAATTGTTGCAAAATTTTGTCGAGTTATTTAAAATTTTATGAAAATCAGATGTATAGTTTAATTACACGGAGAGTCTAATTTTTCCGTTACGTTACGGCCAATGGGAAAAAAATATTTCAAGTGCATTTTAATGACGTTACAGCCTTTCAAACAGAATGAAATTAATATGCACTTATTAAGTGCACTAAAATATACATTCAGTACAATATGCGGTGAAAAAATATTTATAAAACTAGTTATAGTACGAATTGCCACGCTTGTCACGTTTGACGTGCAATTTCCAACTTGGTTAAACATGTAAACTTTTGATTGAAATTACGTTTTAGAAGAATTTGAAGTAGAATTTGCGAGCTTTGGCTAAATTTGTTATTATAATGATTAATTTCACATTTTAAAATATGAAATTAAAGAAAAAGTCAAATGAGATGAGATTTTATAGTAACATTATATTGTTTTAGACGTTAAGGAAAAAGATAGGAAAATTATTAACATTTTACATTATCCTAATATAAATTACAAATAAAATTACATGACGGCATCATAATGCATATCTTGAATTGCAAGACATTTTGCAACAAAATAAAGGGAGAGGGAGGGGGGGGGTGAATATTTTTTTGCGAATACAGTAGACTAAGCTCTAAATTATCTAAAACATAATTTTTGTACTTATCGAAGAGGTGGAATAAACAGTTTTTGGAGAAATTTTCAAACGCTTGTACTGATTCATCAAGGAATGGTTACTATCTCCTATAGGTAACAATAAAGTGAATCACTTATCTTTTTTACTATCTTTTATCAAAAACCGGCATCTAAAAATTTCCCTTTTAACATCTAAATCTTTTCTAGGGCTTATCTCTACAAACTGGTAAACGATTATGTAGAGTTTTATAAGAAAAGTTAAAAGATATCATTAACTGTTGGAATAGTTCACTTCAGTCAAAATTATCCTTGTGCCCATAACGTATGTTCGTATTCTAGAATGGTAGCAGGCATAAGATTTTTCTTTTAAGTAGTTTTTCAAGTGTTGTGAATAGTTATATTAGTCAACTAAACGTGCTACTTATCTAGTTTGGGAATCGATTAAGCTGATTAGATTTTTTAAATCTCCACACTGAATCATCAGTGAATTCTACTTTTATGGTGAAAGGTAAGAATTTTTAGAAAATTATTTTATTTTTATTTCTGTTGCTATATTTATTTTTGAAAGTAAAAATTTTTCGTCATGGCAATATTTATTATTAACTTTTTCTCATACATTAAATTAATCTTTGTTTTAATTTCATTTAATACTGGCATTTCAGTAGCAAAAAATTTAAGACGAGAACCGTAGTTTTAAGGTGCGTTCGTAAATATATAAATACGTAGTACCTATAGTCGCCGTCTAGTTCTTTCGTCTGTCCGCATATAACAGCGCAAAAACTACCCAACCGAGTGGTTTGAAATAATATATATAATCCTTGTAGAATTTTGCCGAATCATTTCAAAGTTTATGAAAATTGAATAAAAATTTAAAAAGATATTAATAAAAGTTTTCTTCATTCTATTAAATCTTATCATACATAATTAATTCTATGATATCCCACGATAGGTAATGATTCTAGGTTGCCACGGTGATACCTCCTGCTTAAGACGGAGTCCTATTATTGCCGTATTACTGAATTTAATATATATATAAAATCGTAATAAATTTTGTATTCATGCATTTTTGCATAAAAGTGTAACAGCTATTGTAGTAAGATCTAAATATTAATAAAACTACTTATAGTAAAAACGCACCGCATTTGCCACGTTTGACGCACAATTTCCGACTTGTTGATTTAGTCTAAAACCCATTTTCTGAGTTTATTTACTTATTTATTATTTATTGTGTTATCGACGGCTTTAACAATTTTACTTATTTTTTTATGTAATTTATGGAAAATCAAGAAACTATTTAAAATATGAAAAACAATCACTATGTTGGAAAATAAACACTTAAAATAAAATGTATAATCGATCAAACTTAGTACATTCGTTGTGAAATTATGCATGGGAGCCATACATACACTCATAGAATTGAAACAATTATCTTCAATTTAAGTGACTTAAATTTTGTATTGTTATGTAACATTTTTAGGTGCGTTCGTAATTATATAAATACGTAGCACCTATAGTCGTCGTTCTGTCCGTCTGTCCGCATATTACAGAGCAAAAACTGCCCAAACGAATAGTCTGAAATTTTAAATCTATAATTGTTGTAAAATTTTGTTGAGTCATTTCAAATTTTATGAAAATCGGATGTATAGTTTAATTACAGGGACAGACGAAATTTTTCCGTTATATTACGGCCAATGGAAAAAAATATTTCAAGTGCATTTTAATGATGTTACAGCCTTCCGAATAGAATGAAATTGATATGCACTTATTAAGTGCACTAAAATATACATTCAGTACAATATGCGGTGAAAAAATATTCATAAAACTAGTTAAAGTACGAATTGCCACGCTTGCCACGTTTGACGTGCAATTTCCAACTTGGTTAAACATGTAAACTTTTGATTAAAATTACGTTTTAGAAGAATTTGAAGTAGAATTTGCGAGCTTTGGCTAAATTTGTTATTATACAGAAATTAATATTATGATTTATCAATTTAAATTCAATAACTTAATATTTAAATGAACATTCCAACATTGGTTTGACATTCTCTTTTATATTTTTTCTCTCTTCTCCATACTCATGAATACAAATTTTATACAAAAGTATAACCTCTTCGCTACCTGGGTCCACATATGTGGACGTCTATTCTTGTCCACATAAAAACTAAACTGTTTAATTTTTTTACATTTTTACTTCATTTTATAATAGCTGAATGTTTTTTTGCTTTAAAAGCAAACCAATAAATGGAAACATCTACATACGCTGATTTCTGCATAAAACAAATGTTATTTTCATCTGTGTCTGCAAAATGCCTTCAAGACAGTGTGTCCAATGTCAAACTTATTTAACTTAAATCCTTTACAATAAAAGTTTTGAGGACATGTATATCATTCATTTGTTTAACCCTTTATGCACTGAACTATGAATTCATGAAAATTTTATCGTCTAAAGCATTTTTTATAAATTTTTGAAACTGTATTAGAGGATTTACGTAATCATTTAATAAATTTTAGACGGTGTTGTTGTTATTTATGACGGCTGATGATCTGCACGAGGGATATTGTCGCTAGGAGGAGTGCCCTCCATGGGGGTCTTTCTAAAAGGACCTAACCCGCATTTACGCAAGATTTCCCAAGGTCCGAAGAAAACCACAAAAACTACGAACGGTTAAGCCGACGGGCGCGATTGGGTTCAAATCCAGCACCCCCGTCTATCAGCTTCGAAAGCAGAACCTCTCAGCCACTGGTGGGGCAATTTTCAGAAGGACTGAAGGATTTAGAAGGATTAATTAAATTTGAATTTATAGGAATTTTGTGCATTTATTATAACCTGACTCAAATCTTTTACTTAAAATATTTTTCTTAGTATTTTTTAAAATTAGGAAATGTACAAATATAATGTTCTTACAATAGAAATATACCCCCCCCCCCCCCCCACACACACACACACACAACGCCAAGAACGCTGAACAGATGCCAAGGCAAAATAAATCATCTTTTTAAAAATATTTTTGTATTGTGTAACCAATAATGCTTTACATCGGGAATATATCAAAATCTATTACATTTTTTAATGAAAACTTTATAAGTGAATACTCTCTACTACCAAGATAGCTTTTTCAAATCGTCTATGAAAAGAAAAATATGCATTCATTTTTTTGACATTTTGTATGACTATTTAATAATCTTTAACTAGGGTACTAGACTCTTTATGGAAAAAGAAAAAAAATAGTTCGTGAATTACATTAGAGAGGTCGCCTGACCATAAAAATAGCAACTTTCATTGATTTGTTCAATAATTAGCACAACTCTTTAAATAGTTGGCCCCACCAGTGACCGAGAGGTTATGCTGTCAAAGCTGGTAGACGGGAGGTACTATGTTCGAACCCAATCGCGCCCGTCGGCCTAATCGTTCGGAGTTGTCCGTGGTTTTCTTCAAAACTTGGATATCCTTGTGTAAATATGGGTTAGGTTCCCTTAGAAAGACCCCCACGGAAGGCACCTCCTGCCCACCCTCTCGAGCACATATCTCTCGTGTAGATAATCGGCCGTCATAAACAACACAACGCGACTTTAAATATATTTGACTTGTATCATGATTATTTCCTAATCTCATTAACAATATAAAATATGACATAGACAACTTACTTATTTATTTTTAATTTTCAGGTTTTCTGATTTTACATTTTTATCTATTTATTTTTTATTGTATTTTTCTTGTTAAAATCGTTTTATAGTTTTTCTGTTCATTTTTAGAGTCCCGTGCCTGAAAAGGAAAAAACGGAACCCTTATTGGAATTACTTTTGTCCGTCTGTCTGTCAAGGGCGTTTTTCTCAGAAACGGCTGGGAGTATCAAGTTAAAATTAAAAATAAATAAAAATATCTAGGGTCCCACTGTTGTGTAGAAATTCCGAACGTCTAATTTAATGCAATAAAAAGTTATGGTCTTAAAACAACTTTTATATAAATCCCGATTATAGAAAATTTACGTAATGAATCGACATAGAATTATACATTATTGATTTATGTATATTTTCTTTGACATGTGCTATAACACCTTCCTTCGTACCAAATTTCAAGGTTCTATGTCAGCTGGAAGTACCCTATAGTTTTTTAGAATAAAACGTATAGTACACTTTTCGTTTTAGCAGGTATAATTGTATGATATTCCTTTCGTCAGGACCTTAACTTATTCAGTCTCGAAGGTAAAATAACACTGCGTATACGTATACACATTCATTGATTTTGCACAAACAAAAAGACAACATAGATGACAGAAGCTCTTTTTTATTATTATTGATACTTTAAGGAGCTGGTAATTGAGATTCATAAATATGGATCTAAAATTACAAACACTCTTAAAATATCAATTTAATTATCAATAACCTAAATTCACGCAGTAACAGATTGAAGGCCTTTAATTAACTGAATGATCTGCAAATACTCAATTTTTTTATTGCAAAGCATTTAAGTTAATTATGAAAAATTCTTACTTTCTTGAACACACTGTCTGGAATGCATTTTCCAAACTCAGATGAAAATAACAATTTATGAGGAAATAAGCATCAGTACTGCCATTTATTGGTTTTGATCCAAAGCCAAAAACATTCAGCTATATAAAAGGAAAGTAAAAATGTAAAAAATCAAATAGTTTAGTTTATATCCTCCTCGGTTCAGAAGTATCACATATGATATTTCAGAAACGAGGAGGATAAAGGTCCTCTGTCAAGGCAGGAATTTGTTATAGACAGTTCTTTCGTAACCTTTCATGGTCGCAGTGAAAGAAATATCACATAATTATACCTGCTAAGACGAAAACATGTTTAAAAAATTTTCTTAGATTCTTAGATAGTCCGTCTCGGCAGATTTTAGTATATCAGATTTGTATATTAATTTAACAGTAAATAAAGATCTACAAATGATAATAAACCTATGAAAATGCAATCACTAGAAATCATGAAAAAATTCCGTTTCAGCAGGTAAATTTGTAGGATACTCTTTAGTCAGAACTATGAAATTTTGCCATTAAAGACAGGATTTTTTTATTGACAAATTCCATTTACACGGATTCTACTGTACGAATTAACCAATAGAAATTATGATTTATACCATATAATCTTAAACAAATATTTACCATATCGTTTTACATACAACAAAAGCAGTGAAAACAGAATTGCTATGGGCCCGTAAACGTTATGTTTTAGAAGGTATAGTTGTATTCCTGACGTCGCGTCGCGTCATAACCATGAAGTTTTTCTATCTAAGAAAGGATTAACTTATAAGCAGATTCAGTTTTTGCAGCTTTACTGTACAATACTACTATGTCGGTTCTATGTAGCTATGTAGATCAATGCATATGCTTGGGAGGACAATTTAAAAATGAATGGAAAAATTAGAAATTCTAACAAAACATATGTTCAGCACAAAGTACCCTGTTGTGAAATTTAAAATCTAGTGAAAATTAATTTAAGCCCAGAAACATAAATGGTGATTTTACTTGCTTTGATGTTATTTTTTGTATCGTTTTAGGTGCACGAAGTACTTCAAAGAAATATGCAATCTGTACTGTCCGCTTTGTGTTGCTTCATTCCTGGTGTAAGTAAGAAATAGTCATACTTCCAAAATTTATTTAAAATGTGAACATTATACTAAAATACCTTTTGTATTCGCTTTAGAAAAGAAGGAAATTTTCCTCAGATTTCTTTTTAATATTATTATTATTATTGTTATTCAGAAAAGTGAAGTTTGGAGAGAATCCTTATTTACTTATTTAAATCCTTAGAAATATTGAAAACAAATTATGATTTAATATTGAATATCATTTAGTATTAAAATCCTGACTGCTAAAAATGCCTCAGAAATCCAGGAAATATACATTAAGAGGAGTTTTGCCTGTAGAAGGCCGAAAAATGGGTGTTCTTTAGAAACATTTTTCTGGAATAAGAATAAATATTTTGGCTCCGGGTTTTTTGCACGTTATTTCTTATCATTTCATGATCATTTCAAAAAAATTTTAATAAAAAATTGATGATGTGACTCTAGTTGCGTGGGTGGATGCCCTAGCATGCGAGCCATGCACTTCCAATCTGGCAAGACAAAATCAGGACCGAAACTAGCCTTTTTTGCACCCGGGACAAACATGGATTTTGGAGCACCCCCCCCCCCCTCTCCTCCTCCTCCGAAAAGTACATTTACAAAAAGAATTTTACTAATTTTCTAATAACCGACTTATTTAAAAATTTAAAATATGTAATCATAAAATAAGTAATACTGAACTACGTAATCAGCTTTGTCAAATATTAATTCATTAAAATCTTGAAAACATAATCGAAAAAAAATTCAGCTTTATACAGGATCCTTATGCCATATCACCTTTAGATTCTTCTGAGCTTTGACATACTCCACGCAGGATGATTTAAAAATAATACTGTGCTAAACATAGATGTAAGAAAATTCGATAAACAAAATCTTCATTTGGTGCCCACATGGAAGAAGGAATACAGTTCCAACTTCTTTGGGTGCCCATTCATTCTGGCGCCCGGGGCACATGCCCCTCAGCCACCCACCCCCCCTCCTTAGACCCGATAGATCACCCGCGTCGTTTGCAATCAATTTCCGTTTTCCAGGCTCCTGTCCCTTCCGGCGAAGACAGTCACGAGCTAATGTTAATCCTATGGGGAGGGATTTTTCTAATATCGCGTTTGCATTTCGACATTTTTAAATAATTTTTTTTTTTTTTTTTTTTTTTTTTTTTTTTGCATTGGATAGCCGAGATCAGTCTCTACATCGTACTTTTTTTACCTTTCGATTTTGGTTCCAGATATTTTTTATAATGACACTTTCATTTTCAGAACCGGTTTTGAAAGGGAAAGTAACTTTATAAAAAATATCTGCGACCAAAATCGAAAAAGTAAAAAAGATGCGACTTAGAGACAGACCCCGGCTATCCAATGCAAAAAAAAAAAAATTAAAATGTTGAAAAGCAAACGAGATATTAGAAAAATCCCTCCCCATAGGATTAGTATTAGCTCGTGAGTGTCTTCCCCAGCAGGGACAGCGGGATTATGAAGGTAGATGGTCTTGTCTGGAGTTTCAACCCCTTTGAGATCAAAAAGTTGAAAATCAACAAAGTGGCAGCGATTTTTTTTTAAAAAAGGTCTATTTCTGACCCCTTTTTCGAACTTTGGCGTGCTTCTAAAAATATTTATTTTTTATATAAATGGGCGGAAAGTGGTTCAAGCTTCAATATCCTTTAATAAAAATAAAATCAGCAAGATCGTTTTAATAGTTTTTGTGTTCTGATTTCGCCTAGTTTGAAAAAAGTCGTTTTACGTAAAATGCGTTAGTGTTCCAAAACAGTGTACGCTTGCGAAGGCGTTACGCTAAAGCAGTAAATAACTACGAAAAGACTTCGAATTCGGCCAAATCGTTGTACACGGATAATCCACATGTCTATAAGGAATAGAAAAATGTAAAAAAAAAAAGAAAAATCGATTTTTTTTCGACAGAAAAAAAGCAAATCTCCTTTAAAACGTACACAAGGAAGATTTTGTGTTTTATTATGATATTATGAATCGTCAATGTTATTATGAATCTCCAATCTATTCACAGTGATTTAGTAAAATCGTCACAATGCTATTTCTCAGTCTTTCATGCATTAAATTTCTTTTCTTGCGAAAAAAAAAAAAAAATTAAATGCTTGTTGAGTTTAACAATTCAAATTTGATTTCTGTTAAATGCATGTAAGTTACATATTTTTTGCTAGAAAACTACAAGAATATTAGCTATATATAATACTCGGACTCATTGCCATATTAAAAAAACTTTTTTGAAACTTTTTTATATTTTTATTTCTTATTTTTAGAATTTTTTCTAACAGCTTCGTAAGAAATGTTATTATTACAATATTCATATATCTGACTATTTCACAAAGCTCTCTTATAAAACTATTGCTGTTTTTTTTGTTTTTTTTTTTTTGTTTTTTTTTTTGTTTTTTATAGGGGGGGAAGGGGTTGGGGGGGGGAGCTGTAAATTTTAATATATTTCTTAAAAGTGTTACTTATAGAAAATGTTATCGATTCAAGATCTTGTTCGTATTTTCTATATATATGACCATATTCTTTGTTATATATATGTTTGTGTTCGTAATTGTATAAATGCGTTACACCTATAGTCGTCGTCTGATCCGTCCGTCTGTCTGTATATAACAGCGCAAAAACTACCCAACCGGATGGTTTGAAACTTAATATCTATAATCATTGCAGAATTTTGTCATTTCAAATTTTATAAAAATCGAATCAAGACTTAAAAAGATATTAATAAAAGTTTTCTTCATTCTATTAAATCCTATCATGCGTAATTAATTTAATGATATCCCATGATAGGTAATGATTCTAGGTTGCCATGCTGATTATATCCTATTTAAGATTGAGTCGTATTATTTCCGTATTACTGAATTTAACATATGTAATCGTAATAAATTTTGTATTCATGCCGTTTTGCATTAGAGTGCAACAGCTATTGCACCAAGATCTGAATATTTATAACACTAATTATAGTACAAACGCACCTAATTTACCACATTTGGTGTGCAATTTCTGACTTGTTTGTGTTAGCAAGTTGTGTACTATTGGCTTATAAAGACAAATTTAATATTCAATGCAACCTTTTTTAATTTGCCATTCAGTGCTTTTAAAAGCTCTTGTTAAATTTTATGAGAAAATTTGTTTTAACTTCATATCATTCATTTATTTCGTTTCAACAAATCTAACTTCATAACTTTGCAGAATTATGTTTATTAAGAAAACTTAAAAAAAGAATAAATAAATAAATAAACCCACAAGGGACTCATAACATTGACTGATATATCATTTCAGGTATAAGTTCATTTAAAGAATGCATAACTTGCATATGGCTCAGAGGTATAGAAATCGCTTGCTGTTAAGCTGTCCTTATTTAATTGCAGTTTATATTATTTTAATTTATTTTTTAACCATTTGGAAAAATGATTATTGTTCTCGTCAGGGTTGAAATCAAAAGCATATCTGGAGGTTTTTATTGGTTTAATCCGCATTTTATTGATTTTCTGATTGGTCTATACAGTAATCTGTATTTCCCTTTACTTTTAACAGAGATGGACAACAGAGTGTTGCCACTATGACAAAAAAGTAATAAAAACTACAAAAAAAATTAATAACTCAGAAACAAATTGAGGTACAGCTTTCAAACAAATTGCATTGAAAAGTACATTTTTTTTCTCTATACGACAGTGTGAAAAGTAATAGTGTCGGATGTTTAGAAGTTTAAGAATGAAATTTAATTTAAAATTGGTAATCAGATTTCTTGGAAATCTGACGATGGAAAAGCCTTTTCCCGAACAGCCAATGAAATGCTTGGATAATACGTAAGTTTCAGGTTTATAATAACTAATGAAAATGAAAGAAAATGAATAACAATTTCTGCCAAAGAGTTAATTTTAATTTGTAAGATTTTCACGTGCAAAAGAAAAAATGAAATAAGCCAATTAAAAAAAAAAAAAAAAAAAGATAAATAGGACAGGAATGAATACATATAAATATTTCCCACCAAATACGAGTCGCAGGCGATTTTTGTCGCTTGGAATTTTTACGTGTAATAACACTATTAATGTTTAATTCGTGGCGTACGTAATGTATGATCAACTCCGTGCGATTTTTTATGTCTTAAATTTTAGTCTTTGAAAAAATCATTTTCCAAATGGTCGTTGTAATTTGTTAAATTGCTCTTTTATTTTTACTTATTTTTGCTTCCCTTTTCATTTATTTTAACACATGAAATAATGATTTTTTTTCTTTTAAATCGTTTTCCTTTTCTTTTTCTTTCTTTTTTTTTCTTTTTTTTTTTTTTTTTAACTACAATTGTTTATAGAAATAAAGATTGAAAACACATTGCAGTAATAGCACATTGAATAGTACAAAAGATCCATTACATTTTGTGGAAACAATTTTTACAGTTCATTTCTCAGCATAAATTCTGTATTTTATAATATTTTGACTCGATTATTTTGACTTGATTGGATAGCTTGTACTCTTGGCTCAAAATTTCCATGAGAATGTCATTTTTTTTTAGTACTGTCATCTGTCAATCTTCTTTCGCAGCTTTTGCACGACTTTCCAAAGTCTTTTCAACTTTCGTATGCGATGTCTTTCTAATAAATTCTGTAATATGCTAAATGCTGAAAAGTCCAATGGGAAGCTCAGAAAATTTTACAAATATTTCAACAAAAAAAAAAAAAAGAAAAAAGAATACAAAATCTAAAAACAAATCTAGAACTGTTTAATTGTTGCATACGCTAAACTTCAGTGCAACCAGAGCTTGTCTAGCTTTTAAAACATAATTTATTTGTTAGATTGCAATTTACGCTTAAAATCTCAAGAACTATAGATCATTGTATAAAAATATTAAGCACGATAAATAGAAGGTATGAATTCTGCAACCTATTTCAATTTCATCAAAATCTGTGCATGATGGTCGCATGGATTCATAGAACATATGTCCAGGTCACGAAATTTCCAGATGATATTAAAATGTTCCATAATTAATGTTCCATATAATAATGACAATTATTTGCTGTGAAAAGTATGGCGGCTTTTTTTCAGTTTAAAGAAGGCCGCGGCTGCTTAAAGGGTTACTTCGCTCACTCGAAAACACCCGCTCGCTAATGTTCTAATTCTACGGAAGAAATGTTTTAAAATATCTCGTTCGTATTTCAATATTTTTAAAGGATTTTATGTATTTATTTTTTATTTATTTATTTATTTATTTAATTTACATTGTATAGCTGAGGTCGATCTCTACAAAGACTTTTTTTTACTTTTTCGATTTTGCTTACGGTTTTTTTTTTGTTTTTTTTTTCGGAACCTGTTTCGAAAGTGAAATTATCCGAGCAAAAAAAAAAAAAAAAAATCTAAACACAATCGAAAAAATAAAAAAGGGGTCTTTGTAGAAATCGACCTCAGCTATCCAATGCAAAAAAATTATCTAAAAATATTGAAATGCGAACGAGATAATTTTAAAAGTTTATTTCATTGGATTAACATTAGCGAGCGGATGTTTTCGCGTGAATGAAGTAGTCTCTTAAGGGGTCTCAGAAATTGAAAGTACAATTTAGCATATGTCACATTTAATTTTATTTCTGATTCCCTGTAAAACACAAATGCATAATTTTTCTAAAATTGACAACTTAATATCTGTTCTGTGTAGCATGGTTTTTTTTTTTCAATATTCTACAACTATATTTTCCTTTTTTAAAATGGTCCCACCAGTGAACCGAGAGATTCTGCTCTCACAGCCGGTAGACGGGGGGGGGGAGGTCGAACCCAATCGCGCCCGTCGACCTGATCGTTCGGAGTTTTCTGTAATTACCTTCGAACCTTGGTTTTCCTTGCATAAATACGGGTTAGGTTCCCTTAGAAAGACCACCATAGAGGACACTCCCCTTTTCGGGCCCATATCCTTCGTGTTGATAGTTGACTCTCATAAACAGCACCTATTTTTTAAAATGTTTAATTTTCATTATTTAAAAAATGAATTTGTTTTTTGGACTTGCATCCATTTGCACAACATTTCTCGAAAACTTATAAAGCAATTTGTATAAAAATTGGCAGATACAGTTCGTTTTGATGCAAAGAATAACTTATACATCAAATTTAGTATTAGAATTGTATTGGTTATTTAAAATTAGCTTTTTTTTAATCTTTTTTTTATTATTAAAATATTTTTTTTCAAAATTTAAATTTAAATTTAAAAAAACAAGTTTTGAACTGCTTAAAAAGGAATTCGCTCAAGGTACATTAATTTTACATCATTATCAAAATTATTTGGGACTTTTGAACCAATAGTTTTGCTACAGTCTTGCGCGCAGTATAGATGCAACTCAAGAAACAATTAAATGTTTGTAAAATCAAAATTAAACATTAAAAAGTCAGAAATTGTACATCAAATGTCATAAATGAGGTGTGTTCGTACTATAACTAGTTTTATAAATATCCAGATCTTGGTGCAACAGCTGCTGCATTCTTTTGCAAAAATGACTGAATACAAAATTTATTACGATTCTATGTATTAAATTCAGCAATACGGAAATAATATGACTCCACCTTATATGTGACGTAATCACCATGGCAACCTTGAATCATTACCTATCATGATATATCACTGAATAAATTACGTATGATAGGATTTAATAGAATGAAGAAAACTTTTATTAATATCTTTTAAAGTTTTGATTCGATTTTTTTTTAAATTTGAAATGACTCGATCAAATTCTGCAACCATTATATAGATTAAATTTCAAACCATTCGGTTGGTAAGCATAAATAAAGCTGTGTGAATTGTAATAAAAAGCTAAAATCTTTAACAACGATTTTTACGCACAAATAACGTACAGAACGACAAAAAAAATCCCATACGATCGTTTCGAGAATTCCTGAATCCCCTTCCTCAGTGAGGGGAAAAAAAAAGAATTAAAATGGGTTCGAAGAACCCCTCAGTTATAGCCCCGAGTATTGGCTTATGGACTGATTGAAACTACTTCTGACGGTTTACCGAGGAGCCTGGGGCCACTGCCCCACGTCCCCGACAGTAACACAATGGAAAACTAACAGGAACTGAATCTTGGCAGTAGGCAGAAACAAGAGTTTATATATCCTAAAGAAATGACGTAATTGACCAGAACTAACGGAGAAAGAGTCACTGCGCAGGATCCCTCCACACTGGTGAAAGAAAAGAAGTGCTGGTCATATCATTTACCAAGGAGGAAGTATATGTTTATGAATTTGGTGAACTTCGTAAAAGTCTAGATCAAAAACTGAGTTACATTTTTGAATAATTTTAGCTTCTTGATAATTAAACTGGTGATTGGAATTCCAACACTGTTTCGCTATTGTAGATTTCTCAAATTCTTGCTTTCTAACATATATTCTGGTATTCTTTCAGCCTAATTCTAAGTGCACACTTCGTCTGCCCAATGTAAGAGAGGCCACACTCACAGAAATTTCTGTAAATGCCTCAAGTATTATGGTCGTCAATAGGATCTTTAAGATTGGAGAAAGAAATTTTATTGGTTTGAGAAAAAACAACTTTAAAACTAAACCTATTGAGAATACGAGAAATTTATGTACTTATTTTAGGAAAATAAGGTAAGACAATGACATTTTTAAATTTTTTATTTGCTGGAACAGGATCGGTGATTATCTGAAGTTTTGATAAAGTACGGTTAATGACATTCAAATTAAATCCATGATCGATGGCAACTGCTTTTATATAGTTAATTTCACTATTTAATAAATCAGAATTTGAACAAATTTTACGTGCACGGAAAATAAGAGTTTTGAAAGCGGCAAGTTTTTGATGTGGGAGATGACTGGACTTATAATGAGGGGGTAAACTTGTCAAATCAATCAATTTGTCACAGAAGGTATGATAGAGTATTTGCTAGAATCAGTAATAATGGGGGAGGAATTCACCGCAGATTTATGTTTTTAAGTTCAGAGGTAGATGGATCTTTTTTAATATTGATGTAAGGCCCTTCATTTATTAATTTCATAACATTTTGAACACAGTCAGTTTTATTTAGTACTACAACCTGGCCTCTTTTGTCTGTTTTAGTTATAATGATATCTGGATTAGATTTAAGACTTTTGAGGAATTTTTCGCTGAGTTCGCTGGGAATTTTGTGCTGTTATATGCGGACAGAGGGACGGATCAGACGATGACTATAAATACTACGTTATTTATATAATTACGAACGCACCTAAAAAAGGGCAAAATATCAGCTGTAGAATATTTAAATAATCATGCTACACAGAACAGATATTAAGCTATCTGAAGTAAAAATTTTATGCATTTGTGTTTTAAAACAATCAAAAATGAGATTAAATGAGAGATGATGCTAAATTTCAATTTCAGTGAAAAAGTTAGACTCTAGAAACTCCTTAACCTTAGCTGTTAACTAAAATCGAAATTGTCTGTGTGAATCTACACCAATATGCAATAATTGGATTGTGAATTTAAGCCACTTATCCAAATGATCAAGTGTAAATTCTGATTCCTAACTGCAAAAAAGATTGTCGAGTTGTTCTAGAAACCCCAATTTGTTATGGTTTGACACTATGTAGGACCTAGTTTTTCTATTTGTCTGATACCTACTCTTTTGGGTAATTTATTATTATTAGTAGTAGTAGTAGTATTGGTATTTGAGTGTTTTACTTTATTTTCTACTTTCACTGTTATATCAATATTTGAAATGTACTAAATTAATTTCTAAATAATTACGTATTTTCCATTTAGTTTTTTCACAGAAAATATGCCAAGGGGCTTGAGAACAAAACTCGAATGGAGCTCAGAAGAGAAAAAATGAATCAAATAAATCGGCTTCAGGCTTCCACAAGTTATGACTTGAAGATCAGTAAAATCAAAGATCAAATTACTTTTGACTATTATCGGGTTGTGGTTATTTGGAGCCAAGCGAACGAAAATTCAAGAGAGCAGATTGTCACAACTGTACAGACGTTTGGCAAAATCTTACGCATTCAAGATCGGTGGGTAGTTAGTGAAAATTTAGAAAAAAAGTGGCTTGGAGTCCTTGTCGAATTTTCAAGAGCAAATGATGCAAAGATGGCTTCACTAGAGCTTCCTTTGCTAATTAAGTAAGTAACAGCATGGCATATAACTGCATTATTATATTATTTTATACTTGCAACAATGCTTTCTAAACATTTGTCGACATGTAAACCAGGACACTGAAAAACAAAAGACAATACAAAATCGTAACTTTCCTTAAAACTTGCAGATTTTCTGTGTATTCTATTTACTTTGTGATTTTATAAATTCACACGGCATTGTAATGTTAGCATATTTATTTAAAATGTCTAACAAGATAGTGGTAGTGAGACCGTATTCTTAAATGAATGCTTTATTCGCAGCCATAGGTATTTATAAGTTTAGTGTGGTATGTCCATCAAATTGAACTTGTATCGATGTTCAAAACTTTAGTAATATATAATATCAGTCTTCCAAAATTTTACAAAAATTACCAGTATAGAAGAAATATCTATTGCTTCAAGGTTATACATTATTCTCGGTATTACATTTTGAAAGCTTCTATGCTCAAATTTATGTTTAAGAATTTGAGTCGTGATAAGTAGAATCAAAAGACTATTTAAAATAAAGATCTTGTTGCTTTAAGTGCATACTTTAATTCTATCGAATCCAAAGTGAATAAATTAGGGATCCATAAAAAATTGTATTATTTGTTACTTTAAAAATACTGTATAAAAATAACGAAGTTAACTTTTAACTACTGGCACAGAAATGGTCGCAAAAGTTACCGTGAGCGGTCGCTCTCGATTAAGTAATAGGATACTGTTCCTTGTAGAAATGTTTGTGTACAGGATTGTTACAACTAAAATCCATCAATTCAAAAGCCTTTAGCTATGACATTAACCCTCTCGCTGCATAATTGTTTTATCAAAATAGCTTCGCGACAAGCGTCTTTTAAGAATTTTTATTCTTTTGTCTCCGGTTTTTCAAAACAAAAATTTTTGTATAATTTAAATATGAAAATGCTGCGGTTAAATAAGTCAAAATTTACAATAAAAAAATAACTGGTGGGAATAATCAAAGAGGGTTAATTAGACGAAAAAATGCATCCCCGAGAAAACCTTGGGTTCCGCAGCGAGAGGGTTAAGGCTCTAATCTGCAAGGAAATACCTCGTGAGTTCGCCCTCATGTCAAAATGTTTTACAAGATTTAGAGCAGGGCTGTTCATACTTTCTACCTGCGGGATGCTTGCCATCAGTACTTCCGATTAGTACACTTCATCGTATTTAATCGCGGGTTTTCTGTCATTAAAGAATACAAATTATAAAATTCTGAAATAGTTGTAACTCTGCGGCCCGCAGACCTCAGGTTCGACATGCCTGATTTAGAGCCTGTATATTTATTTTTGATAAATGTTATAATATATAATATGTAAAACTGAAATTTCACACGCAGTTTGGACGATGGGCTTTCCAACTTTTTCATAAAAGGACTGCATTGCATACCTATTTTGTGATCGCTTTTTTGTGTTTGTCAACGCTTATCACACTGTGCCGAAATATCTCTCTATTCTAAAAAAAAGTAGCCCCCGCTGTCACCGCCGCCGCCGCCGCCGGTTTTGAATTTTTTGTGACCGGAGGTCTTTCTTCGTTAATATTAAGAAAAATAATGCATACAAAAATATGAAAATTGGTAGTATTATACAAAAATGTTTGATAAACACGCTGATGTAGACAGTTTTCAAATCGAAGAATTATTTTAAGAGATATTTAATGCTAAAGTTGGACAAAATCGTCCCATTAAAAAAGTTTTATAGGAGCAAAAACTATACATCGGAATTTAATACTTTTTAGATCATTTTATACGTTATAATTTCCCGGTGTGCAGAATTAATTCATTTTTTTAATTTGACTCATTTTTAGAGGTTTCATTTCTATTTTAAATTCAAATTTTCAGCATTTCGAGAGATATTTTTTTACTTATTTCAGAAAATTGTACTAATTTAACCTGTTGCCAAACTGTATAAACAACGGAAACAATAATGTTTGTTTTAAATTAAAAATTTATTTACACGTGACTATTATAAACAGAAAAGAAAAACTTTCAAATTAGAATTAAATAATTACGTATAAAAAGCAGGAACTTATTGAAAATTACTTCATCTATAATTACACGTGAATTTTAACAGAGAAAGGATATTGTAAAGTAATAAATTCATTAACATGCGTTAGAAGTCTTAAATAGGAGAAATTACATCACATTTACGTCACATTACACTTTTTACGGAAAATGAACAAAAAATAATATTGCAAAATAGTAGTTTAAATTTAAAAATAGCGCGAGACATTTACTTGATATTTTGAGATGAACTTTTCAACTATTTTTTTTTTGGACAGCGCAAATAATATTTCATTTCTAATAAAAGCATTTTCACGTGAATATTAAAAAGGGAAAGAAAAGTTTGGTGAAAATTACGTCAGATTAAAAACGATATATTTAAAATGTTTTATTTAAAAGGACTTTCTTTTCGCTTTGTTAAAAAATACCGGGAGACAAAGACTCTGTTTACTTAATTCCTTTTATATTAGATGATTTTGAAATGCCATTGTATCTTTTAACAGCAGCTGATTTTTCCGTAAAATTCCCCAATCAAAGAGAAATGAATAGAAACCCGTTTATAGGGAGATCACCTTTGTTTTTTTAATTATAATTCAATCTTCCAAAAAAATTCAATTAAAGTCGATCAAATTAGCGTGCTTTTAGAGACTGCAGTGTCTGAACGGGGGGTTGGCGAGCGTAGCTCGTAGGGGGCCGAGCCCCCTAGTAGCAGTAAAAAAAAAATATAAAACAAATATTTTCCTTAAAGCTTTAGAGAATTTTTTTTCATCTTTAGCGGAACATTAGCTAATGTTTGCATCCGTCATTATGTTACACTCATAATAAAAATACTTCGATTATGGAAAGGAATCCCCATTTGTATTTTTTATGTCAAGATATTTATTACTTCAAATTGTTGAAAAAGGATTGTTTTCAAAAAAAAATAAAGAAGAAATCGATTATGTAATATTAATCAAATTAAGTTTTTATTACAGTGTTTAAAATTATGATGTTGGTGTTATTTATGACGGCCGATTATCTGCACGAGAGATATAGGCCCTAGGGGGAGTGCCCGCCGTAGAGGTCTTTCTAAGAGGACCTAACCCGTATTTACGCAAGGTTTCCCAAGGTTCGAAGATGACCACGAAAACTCCGAACGGTTAGGCCGATGGGCGTTCGAACCCAGCACCTCCCGTCTACCAGCTTCGACAGCAAAACCTCTCGACCACTGGTGGGGCATTTAAAATTATGATTAAATTGAATTGATATTTATCTAAAATAAAAAAAAACTAGGTCAAGAGTGATGAATTTAAATTTTGAATAAAATTCTGAATTCTGAAATATAACATTTTCCTTGTTATTGAGTTATAAGGAATTATATATATATATTTTTTTTCTTTTTTTCTTTTTTGAAACATCATTTTGCATAAGCCACTCCATACGACAGAGGGGAACGCTGATAGTGAAAATAGACAAATATCCAAATTATAGAAAAGAAGAAAAAAAAATACACAGAATGTCAATTACCTATTAAAAATCAGTTTCATCTGCAAATTTTATTGGCGTACTATAGGGGAAAATATATCACCAGAAACAAAAAATTAAATGGATTTATTAATCTTGGTCCAATCTTTTAAGTAAATAAAATCTGCCAGTAAAGTTTTCTTTTTAATCTTGATGCGCTTGCAAATACAAGCAAGATTATCTGGAATTACATATGAAAATATCAATATAAAAACATCAATCAACAATTTCATATTCAACACCAGGAACACTGTATCTATAAGAATTTTTTTTTCCAATATAAAGTGCACATTAAGAAAAAAATCAATTTTAAGATAACTGATGACGGGTCCTCAAGTTTGTTTTGATGCTATGCAATGTTTCTCAAGTAAACTTTATCCAAAATACAAGAATCATGAAAGAAAAATTACGAGTTGCAAAAATAGTTTAAGTATTTATAATAATAATAATTATTATTATTATTATTATTATTATTATTATAAAATTCAGTGAAACCAGTCATAATAATAATAAAATTCGGTAAAACCATAATCACGAGGAAGCGATGAACAATTTCGTTTTAGGCAGAATTCCGTTTTAGCAGCCTTATAGTCTAATATAATTGTAATGTTTTCTTTCCGAGCAGACCATGACATTTTCCATTTAACCTCTTCGCGACAAGGTTCCCTTATACTTTTTTTAATTTTAAGGCACCATTTTTCCAGAATAATAATTTGCTTTATTTAATCGCTGAAATTCTGCTGACAGACGATAAGGAAAATTACGGTTCAAATATAGTGGTATAAAAATACAAGGATTTTTGCCATTCGTTTCGAAAGGCTTTCGGCAGTATTACTTTATTATAAAAATAAATAGATAGATAAGTTTTACTGTACTAAGACAGTTAAATATGACTTTTCAATAAAAATGGAATTATGAAAACCAATGTTTATATTCTCTATTTCTAATGCTGTACATATAGTCTACAGAAAGTCATGACCAGAGGTACAATTTTGATAAAGTTATGCGGATTTAAATTGAATAAAAATTTGAATTCTCTGATGACTATAACAAAAGAAACGATAATTAAACATCAGAATAAAAATTCCTTAAAACTATCATCATATATTAAATTACATGTTTATAGCTTTCTAAACTTTCACTGTTTCCTTACATTTTTGTAAGGCTTTTAATTTTAAAAATTATTTTATATTTATTATTTTATCAATAAATGTCTCATACTTTCTCCTTATTATTATTATTATTATTTTAAGGGTTATTATTATTATTATTGGTTATTATATCATTATTTTTAAGGTAAAAATAACGATTTTATACAATTTCCATGAAGAATGTTTCTTTAATTGTATCATGTTCAAATTAAACTAGATGTCTAATTTTTTAAAGATTTTGTATGGATTCATTTAAGGGGGTAGGATACCTTTGAACACGTTGGAAAAGTAAAAAAATATCACTATGTTCCAAGCTTCAAAACTTGTGTAATAAGTCAGAAATGAAAATCAAGCTTCATTTAAATATAAAGTTCATATTTAAATTTATATTTAAAAAAATATATATACTTGTAAGTTCATAAATAAATATAGAAATGATAAGTTTAACAATATGTGATAATAAGAGGAAAAAATTGAAAATAAATACATTAAATACATAATAGTGTTACCTTTATACTAAAACCAGAATATTTCTAAAAAAGTACTGACTAAATTAAAAAATTAATAAAAATTTTAAATTTTTCACTTTTTAAAAATAATTTTTAAAGTACAAAAACAAAAACAACATAAAATATTACCCTTTTTCTGGTTTTAAGTTGTAGATAATACAGAAATGAATATGTGTTTAAAATTTCTTTTCATTGCCATGCACAGTTTTTCAGTACTACTGCACGCAGTATCAAAATTCATCATTTTGCATAAACGCAACACAAAGTTTATTTATCCTATGTAGTCATAATATGTAGTCTTATAAAACTATCAAAATTAGTAAACTAATGGGAATTTTTTAATGCGGTTTTTTGCATGTTGCTCAGAAATGATTACGGAATCAAAATATGCATTACAAATATTTCGAAAAATTGGAAGTTTTAAAGGTATCCTCCCCCCCCCCTCCCCCCCCAATCATCGTGAAGAATATAATACATCATACGTACATAATAATATTCGCTTTTTTTTTTTTTTTAACATTTACATACATTAGATATATTAAAAGTTAAAACAATAAATAATGCTTAGATGCATTTATGAATTTTATTGCTCAGGCTGAATTTACATTTAATTATTATGTATGATTATCAAATGTTTTAGTAAATGAAAAAATGAAACATTAACGCAGTTAAATATCAATACGGAAATCTACATTTGTTTATTTCACCCATAGCCATGAAAAAATTTCATGACTTTTCCTAATGCTATATAAAAACAAATATTTTAATAACGTTTTCTTAAAGGAAATTTAAAAAATCTAGAGACAAATCCTTTGTAAAACAAAAGGAATTTTTATAGTTTCTATTATTCACATACTATTAAACATGCTATAATTCTGTTACAAAATGTATATATTTCAAATAAAAATGTAATTAGTTTTTACAAATGATCGAAGAAGATCTCTTTCTTCACCAAAAGATGTATCAGTTTTAAATGAAAAATTCATCCTAAAATGTTGCTTTCTTCTTAATATCTACCTGTTCTAAATACCACCTACTTTATTTCATTAAATTTTGTATAAAAAATATTCTATGTAAATAGTGAAAGATAAGATTTTGTGCAAAAGTAATAATGTTTTTCGCAACATGACATTTCATTTCTGCAAATTCAAATTATGGAAATTTAAAATAATACATTTGATATATATCACTAATACATAAATTAAATTACGTGTTAATGTTGTGACTGTAAAAGTAATGCAAAATGTGCAATTCCTCACTTGAAAGCTAAGGGCTAAGAGTAAAGTCACTCTATTTAGTACAAAGAGATTTTTAACCGGACAGCTTCAATAGCAAAAAGATAACGTCCTAGATTTTGGTCTCAAGTGTGTGAAAAGACAGTTTTGACATCCCAAATGCAATAAATTAATCCTTTAGAGTACAAAAAGCAGTACTATTTGTACCTGCATCTCAAACAAAGCATGTAAGCTATGCGCTCTCAAAACAACTTGGGGTGGGGTCAGGTGAAAGTTGGTTTGAAATTTTAGGAGACATTCGTAAATGTCAGGACAGATTTCAGATTTCAGTGAAAAAGATAGCACTTACTTACAAGATTTTTTTACCGAAAGAAAAATAAAGTGCTTAGAACCCGCGAAAAGATTATTATAGAACAAATTCAGATGTTATTTACTTTGTTATTTCTGCATGTTTTCAACAACATTCCCCAAGCAACACAAAATTCTTTGACATCTCCTCTGATATCTTCTCTTAATTCTTTGAAATAGAATTCGGTTTGACCGCCATTTTCTAGCGTCAATAGCCAACTGTTAATTTTGGCTTTGGCGTCTGACTTATGTTGGATTTAGAGTTGGCTAATGGTTCGGAATATTATATTTATCTGTGGCCCGGCCTTGACTTCATTCTTCCTAGAGATCTGCACGGGCCGAAATTTTCAGGCTCGATCCCGACTAAAACCGTATGAAAAACCTTAGCCCGGACCAGCTTGGCCTGTGCAAAAAGCAGTAAAATTTGCCCCGTTCCAACGACTTTTGAAAAAAAAATGCATATTTTTTTATCGTAATTATTCTAAAATTCAAATTTAAAATTTATTCTTTTTAAAGAATTTATATTTCTAGGCAATAAAAGTATAGTTAAACCAGCAAAAGAACCTGTCCATTATAGAATCCTGTTTTAAACGGAAAATCTGTTGATCTGTGTAAAATGAATATAATAATACGTATAAAGGAATAGAGGAAAAGGTCCAAATACCGGCTACCACTTTTGTTTTCAATCTAGATCATACAATTTAAAAAATTAATCAAATAAAAAGCGACAGCAGGGTACCTTGACACGTCTTACACCTGTTTAGAGAAAAAAAAAATCAGTTTAAAAGGCGTTTTCTGTTTATAAGAAGCAAAATTCCGAAAGTCTTCAAATTTTGAGTTTTTAAAATGGGGTCTAAATACCGGCTACCTAAGTTTATTTTCCAAAAGATCACACAAATAGGGATAATGACAATTATTAAACAATAAGAATATTATTTTGATAAATTGTATTGATTAATAACATTTCTTATGCACAGAAAAAACACGCAATTTTTAATAAAAAAGCATTTTTGCCAAATTTCTAAAATTCTTTACGACTATCTCTCACAGTCTTCTTCCCTTTATGTTACTAATTTTGTTTTTTAACGTGTAAAACAAAAAAAAAAAAAAAGCTTGCTGATTGAAATGAGAATTATTTTATCTGAAAAAATCAAAAACATAATATCACTCCCTGCGTCAGTATAGTCCCTATCAACCCACATATCGCATTCTTAACATTGAACCCAGAATCCCCTCCCCCATTCTTGTCCACAGAGAAAGCGCCCATGCAGAAGACACAAATTTATCATCTTCCTCTGTTTGATATTTTCCTTTTTCACTTTTTTAGTCCTCTCGCTGCGTAATTGTTTTATCAAAATAGCTTCAAAAATTGCGTATTTAACCCCTTCGCGACGAGCGTCTTTTAAGAATTTTTATTCTTTTGTCACCGATTTTTCAAAACAAAAGTTTTTGTCTAATTTAACCGGGAAAGTGCTCCGATTAAATAAGGCATAATTTTCAATTTAAAAAAAAACTGGTAGGAATAATCAAGGAGTGTTAATTAGACGTAAAAAATGCATTTCTGAGGAAATGTCGGGTTACGCAAATTTTGCTACTTTTACGATGCCCAAGGAAATTTCGGGTTGCGCAGCGAGAGGGTTAAAATCAAATTTCTGCCTCTTTCGCCTGGTTTACCCCGTCATTTTTTTCCTTCTCTTCACATTTAATGCAGGCAATTTTGTAGTGTCCAACAGTTCTTTTTTGGAAAGGGATCCGGTAACCAGTGTCGGTCCTGAAGAATTACGGCCATGGTTGCTTTTTTCATATTGCGAAATGGGATGGGGACTATTTCTGAACCATTTAAATTAATTTATTAATTATGGAACTATTTAAATTAATTTATTTTCCTCCCCTTCAAGCAGAGCAACCGAGAGAGGTCCAAATACCGGCTAGCCGGTATTTAGAACACTCTATGTAGCCGGTATTCGGACCACTGCTATGTTTAAGTTAAAACCGGTACTACCGATAATTCATATAATAAAATACCAATACTGCGCACGTGGCAATTGAGAGCTAAATATGTCTAGAAAATAACTTAATCAACAATTCAAGCCAATATACGATCCGTATACAGTCGTCCCCGTTTAAACGAATATTAACGGTTCCAGAAATAATATTCGATTAAGCGGGGTATTTGATTAAACGGGGAACCATAACTGTGATATTTAATGCGTAATAAAAAGGCAAAATAATCATCTACGGTATATTTAATAAAAGCATAATAAATCGCTAATAGAATAACATAAACTAAAATAAATACAAATGCTTATATAAAGTAAATACGTACATGTAGTTTAATGTCAGTACATACATTCATATGGTTTATATCACGCTTAATGCAGCTCGTTTGAATTGGCTCAAAACTTTGCTACTTCTAATTTACGTTCCTTATACTGCTTTAAAAAATCGTTTAAAGTGGTTTGTTTAAGTGGAATTTTAAAGGAGTAAATATCGAGTTATTTTTCGAATGAGTGCAAAATATCACAACTACCATCTCGAGTCTTGAAGTGACGGCGCATTGCCATTAAAGAAGTGATGGTGGGGAGATCAAGGAGGGGAAATCATTTGACCTGTCCATTATACACCTGCTGGCCGAAATCATTGTATGAAGAACTGAAAATTTGTTTTCAGTGTAAAGGAGCCGAAAATGACAAAAGCTAGAAGGAAATTCCAGCTGAAACGTGCTTTCCGCGCCTATTTTCAAACATCGGTCACACAGTTGTTATTCGATTAATCGAAGACGTTCGTAAAGGTATTTGGTTTAAGCGGGGAAAAATAACATAGAACCAATAGGAAAAAATTCGGTTCCGAAGGATTCTATTCGAATAAGCGGGGTATTCGATTATCTGTGACCCGATTAAGTGGAGAGGACTGTATTTAAAAAAAAAAAAATGAGAAACACATATCTGAAAAACTTTTGATGTACCAGATTACGCAGATTCGACACTTTTGCATTTACTATTTGTAAATGACACAGACTTCAGCGACGTACTTTTCGTAACTTTCTTCTCTCAATTAAAGTTATAAACTCTGCCTATCACCGCTAGGCTGCGCTGCGCTCATTTCTCAGAACACCTAGTAGCCGGTATTTGGACCCTAGCCGGTATTTGGACCTTCTCCTCTATAATTTTACATTTACAACAAATGATGTACCTGCTAAGAATGGAACACAGCATGCATATAGTATTATTCAATGCTAAAATATGTAACTTTTTTAATTGCTTCAATGCATTGTGTTTCATAAAACCTTTAAAAACTCCACTGTAATTCAAAGTAATAATAAAATGTTATTAACTGGGATTAAGTTTGTTGAAAGTATATAAGGTGGAATTAAGCATTAATTACATATTGACATATATCATCTCTACTCTGTAAAAAAGCGAATAAAAAATGTTTCTTAATATACAAAAATATAATATAACCACAAACGAAAATATAAAATAATATCTTATTGTATGCCCCCCATGAGTTACCCATGATTCCGAAAAACATTCTTTAACTTTCAAAACCTCGGAAATCTATATATTTTTTTAATTTAAAGAAGCATTTTAAAAACAAAAATTATTTTGCTGCCACTGATTTTCGGAAGCGTTTCCGTGTTGTTTTAATAGTGTATTAATCAGTTTTTTTAAAGCCAAAATATCGGTTTTTAAGTTGCACAAATCACAATTAAACGTTTTTCACTTCACAATTAAACATTTTCAGCTGCATAATTAAATTTATGCATGCAAGAGTAACAAAATAATATTAATTTTAACGTTAATATTAACGCCGTTAATTTTTTATGTTTATGTGTAAAGTACATTTGTTGAACATGAAAACGTTTACGTAAGAGTTGATAGCCTCCGAAAAACCTGTATTAGGATTGAGAAAACTGATTAATGCTCTATTAAAACTACTCATAAACGTTTCCGAAAATGAGTGGTAGATTAGAGCTAATTAATGCATTGTAAAAGTCACTCGGTAACGTTTCCTATATAAAATGACGGACAGTTAATAAAATTTTATTTCTATGAATTTTTGTTTAAATTTCAAAAATATATTGGTTTCTGAAGTTTCTAATGATAAAGGAAAGCTTTTCGGAATCTTGGGTGACTTGGAAGAGGTTATTGTATATTTTCGTTCGTGATTTAGTACTCTTTCGTAAATTAAGAAACTTTTGTCTTTTTTTACCGTGTATTGCTTTAATTTCTTCTTCTTGGCTTTTGTTGTTGTTGTTGTTAATTTTTTCTATTGTCTTTTCAGATATGTTCGTGCAACATTACTCGAAAAAGTCATAGATACAATTGCAGTATGCGAGCTTCTTCGTCCTGATAATAGAGTAGAATCTACCAAAGTCGTAATTGGAAGGAGAGTTCCTCTCAGAACAGAGGAAACCCATGAATTATATAGAACTCTTTGTAAATACGGTCGTGTGCAAACATTCTTCGTTAATAATCGGCAGACGACAATAGGGTCCTTTTGTGAAGTTACCTACACCTACGCAACGCAGGCCTATTTAGCCATGATCATGACCAATGGCAAAGACTATAACAGGGGAGTTTTAGTTGCTTCAATTGATAAGACGCAAAAAGATGCAGGAATATTGCAAGATGCAAAGGATTTTATTGTTTTAATGCATCAAAGTATTTTTCCGAACTAAACAATTATTCCAAACAACAACAATTACAAGCATGTGGGATTTTTTAATGCATTTTGTATGTTTTATAGCTAAAGGCTGTGATTACAAATTATCCTCAATGCATTTATTTTTATAAATAAATATTTTTAAATAATTTTATATGTTTTTATTTAAAGGAAATATCTTGTACAATCATTCATGCCCATCTATCTCATGCTTGAAAACGGTTGATTGCAAGCAGTTTCCCAAGATTACATAAACCATTTCATAGACAAATATATTTTTTTATTATTATTACTTTTAACTCAGCCATTCTGGTTTGTAAAGATATCATACGATTTGTCATTTTTACAACTGAGTGAAAAAATGCCTAATCCGGGATTCGAACCCAAGACCTTTAGCTTTAATTGTCAACCCTCTCCTACTAAGCTACCTGGAAAGAGAACTAACACTCTGTTATTTTTACTTTTAACTCAGTCGTACTGATTGGTAAAGATATATGATTTATCATTTTTCCAACTGAGAGAAAACGTGCCCAAGGCAGGATTTGAGCTTCGAACCCAAGACCTTTGACTCAGATTTCTAACACTCTGCCAATTGAGCTACCTGGAACGAGAACCAACACTCTCACCTTTTCACTTGGTTAGAAAAATGTCAAATCGGATATGGTATATTTATCAACCAGTATGACTGTGTTAAAAATAATAAAATTGTATCTACATATCCATCGTTTAATGAGGTTCTATAACCCACGATATACTATGTTGAGCTGTCTACATGGCAGAGCAAATTCTATTGCCAAATAGGTTACCTGAGTGAATTGTGTCGGCTTATGGTCGCTCCAGGTAGCTCAATAGACAGAGCGTTTGCAATTTAAGCCAAATTAAAGCTCTTGAGTTCGAATCAATGCATGGGCACTTTTTCACTCAATTGGGAAAACGTCAAATCGTAAAATAGGTTTTACTCCAATGTACTGCTTGTTATTGAACATTTTTTGTCTACTACGTCTTTATTTCAAGTATGACAGAATTATTAAAAAATGCATATTGACGTAGAATAAATATAATAAGTTTTAATTATAACAGAAAGAGAGAGTCTGATTTATTAATAATTAAACTTGAAATTATTTAGTTATACACATATTTACCAACATTAAATAATTTGGTTAAAGGATTTTCAATTTCCTTTAAAGCTTAAACTATAACAGATTTTGATAATTTTTTAATAAAATGCATATTTTATTTTAAATTTCGATAGGATACGTATACCATTCGTAAAGAAATTTTGTCTTTAACTGAAGAAAGAAACCTTTGTCTTGTTTCAATAAATGGTGCTCGATTATTTTTATAGAAAACATACCGAACCAAAACAGTGCATTTTTACATTTTATACATTACATTTGCATTTTAATCTAACGCACATAATGTAGTAGAAGCTTCTTTGGATTTTCAGAAAAAAAAAAGGCTTGGCAATTAGACAGACTTGCTATTCAGCATATTTCAATCCACATTATAGTCCTGCATCTGCCGGGTAACCGGATTTTACCCAAATCTGACTCGCTGTTGTTGCCAATTCGGATTGATGGAAATTTTTTCATGTTGCAGGCCGGGTTCGGATAACTTTTATTTTAGATCGTTTGGGTTGACTTGATTTCTAAAAAAGTCCTGAATATTTTTCAATTAAAAAAAAACTATATATTTGAATATTAATTAGTGTACATATGTTCATTTGACATTATTGTAGGCTATTTTTCAACAGTGGCATTAACATATGGATTAATTTTCTTTGCATTCGGGTTTGATTATTTCGGGTTGAAGTATGTCAGGTTTCGGATTACGAAATTTTTTTGGGGTTCAGGCCGGGTTTCAGGTTGGCTTTAAGCATAATTTTCGGGTCCGACTAAGGTACAGCGCAACCCGTGCAGGACTCTAGAGCAGTACTTCCCAAATGCCGGGCTGCTAGCCCACTCCGGGCCTAGAAATGAAAATGCTTGTCTCGTAAAAAAAAAAAAATCTCCTTTCTAAATATTTAAAACAGGAACTAACTGGAAATCGAGCTTTACCTTAAAATTAAATTATCAACTTTTCTTCCATATCGGAAGATTACTGTTTACTAGAAACAGCATCACACATCACATTGTTTAGCTTATAGCATTCTTTATATATTTGTTAAGAGTAAATGCTTTTTTATTAAAATATTTGAATGTTTTATGGCCTTTTTTATCGATTTTGTTATGAAAATAAAGGGGTAAAAAAATTTAGCCACAATGAGACGCAAAGGAGAAATATAAAAATGAACCAGGTGGCGAGATAAAAAAAAGTTCGGGAAACACTGCTCCAGAGTATTTTTCAAAGTAAAAGAGTAAGAATGTGATGCTTTCAAGGTTGTGTTCCTGGCCAACTTTATTAAAAGTGTAAAAATGAAAAATGTAACCTTAGTGGACTGAGATCATCTTTTTGGCCTAAAGTGGATGTACCGTAAGTTTGAAACGAAACAAACCAAACCCTAGAATGGAGGTTCGACTAAGCTCCAGTAGAATCACATTCAGTTATAACATGTTATGAATTACAATATCCTATACACGCATATATAAAATCCTGTGTGAAAACAAAAGTGTATATAGGCGACTGCCTCGAATGAAAATGAAAGGCAACACTTCTCATAAGTAGAACAAAAGAGTTTAAAAATTACGTGAATTAATAAGCCATAGAGTAAAAATGTATCTAAAAAGCTCACTAATAAGTTAGATAATCGAGAGTTTATGATAGCAAAAAAAAAAAAAAGTTGGAAATTGCTCGTCAAACGTGGCAAATGAGGTGCGTTCGTACTATAACTAGTTTTATAATTATTTTTTGCACCCCATATTGTACTGAATGTGTATTTATTTGCAATTCATAAGTGCATAGTCTGTAACATCATTAAAATGCACTTGCAATAATTTTTCCCATTCCCCTTAATGTAACGGAAAACTTTTGACTGTCCCTGTAATTAAGCTATACATCCGATTTTCATGAAATTTGAAATGGCTCGACAAAATTTTGCAGCAATTATATATTTAAAATTTCAGCCCATTCGGAAAGCTGTAGCATCATAAAAATGCACTTGCAATAATTTTTCCCATTGGCTTTAATGTAAAGAAAAACTTTTGACTGTCCCTGTAATTAAACTATATATCCGATTTTCATAAAAATTGAAATGGCTCGACAAAATGTCGCAATAATTATATGTTTAAAATTTGAGACCAATCGGAAAGCTTTAACATCATTAAAATGCACGTGCAATAATTTTTCCCATTGGCCGTAATGTAAAGAAAAACTTTTGACTGTCCCTGTAATTTAACTATACATCCGATTTTCATAAAATTTGAAATGGCTCGACAAAATTTTATAACAATCATATATTTAAAATTTCAGACCATTCGGTTGGGTAGTTTTTGCTCTATTATATGCGGACGGACGGACAGACAGACGGACTGAACGACGACTATAGGTGCTACGTATTTATATAATTACGAACGCACCTAAAAACTGGTATAAGACTTTAAGGGGGTCCGGGGCTAAAAATTCTCATTTTTTTTTTAAATTATTATTGGCTTTAAAAAAAAAAATACTAAGTTTTTAGAGTTAAATACCGCAAACTGCATCTTTTATCTTCATTAGATCCAGAGGTATAACACCTTTTGCCTCGAGAAGCGATGCATCTGCTGCCCTCTGAGGAGAACTTTAACATCGTTTATCTCAGAATGAATTTTTTCAGGATTTGTCAACTTTAAAAGAATATATCTAAAGTCCCTTGCAAGATATATGTATGAAATTTTCAACAGAGATTTTACGCTGTATTTCCAACAAATTGCCTTCAGGATTTTTTATTTTGTGTGATAATTGTGAAAATAGGCTAATTAATGCAAAACTCACTCATAAAAAAACTTCATTTTTTTACTTGAATTTTTTTTTTTTTTTTTAAATTTCTTAACTAATATTTTAAGAAATGCTGAAGACAAATTCAAATGACACATTTTTTGTACACAAAAGTGTAAAAATTTTGTAAATCGAGTAAGTACTTCCAAAGTTATATCAAAAATTAAATATGTTTAAAATTTAATTTTTTTTTCAATATTTAAATTTTTTTAGATTTTTTTACATGCAATATTCTTATTATATTAAAACATATTTCAGAAAAAAAAATCATAACAAAATATCTATAAAAAAAAAAAAAAAAAAAAGAATTTTGAGCCCCCTTAAAAGAAATCTGGATTTTAACAATGAACACATTCTGTCATACCTAGGAATACAAACGTTATTTTTCTCTTATTAATTATAACATAATTTATCTCAATAAGTTACAAAAAAAGGTACTAAGAAATTCATTACTGATAGATTTAATTTATCCGCCTCAGTGATTAAGAACAATAAAAACTCTTGTTCTTATAAGCATATTAAGTCACGCTGGTGTGTAGATGATTAAAAAATAATAATAATAATAATAATAATGAATAATAGTGTTTTCATAGGCGCTTAAAGAACTGAGGCCTCTTTCCCTCCCCAATTCCTGGAAATTACTATATTTTGCATCATCCATTTATTTTCATAACTCCACGAAAAACCATACCATTTTATTGTGCATCTGCACCATAGTTGAAAATGACGAACGTGAGGAAGATGACCATGATACAGATGTGAAACAGCCTCTCCTTCGACACATGCAGCTGCTTTTAGAACTTCAAAATTTCTACAAAAAAAAACAAAGAGCAAATGATAATATTTTTAATGTGACGATTTTAATGGGACAGAAAATAGGAGTGTGTGATGAAAAATAATCTAAAAAACTTCAGTATAAGTACCATTTCTCTCTCTCCCTTTTTTTTTTTTTTTTTTTTTTTTTTTTTTGATTTTTCAATTAAAAATAAGGGAAAAAGAGATTTATCTTAATTCTTTCTTTGCAATGTTTTTCTTATTCATTTACTTAAGGCGGCTCTTTATTTCCCCGCTCAACAACACAAAATTTTAGAATTATGTTCAAACATGAAAACATACTTACAGGCATGATTATTGAAGTAATTTGTAATCGAACAATTTTTTTTTTTTTCATTATCCGATAAATGAGTTATATCTTGAGTTATAAGTGATTGCTGTCTCAGAACGGCAGTTTTTTTCTTTCCTGTGATGTCGCGTCTAGAAATATAGTTCAAAATGGCATCTTTGACAGCATTTTATGAAAAATCTTTTGCTTTTAGTCTAAACGGAAAAAAAAACAGTTCGATTACGTAAGTTTCTTAATAAGAGCACCTGTCAATTTGTTATATTTGTGACCAAAAATTAATTTAACAAGAACGAAAAATCATGCGTCCAGCCTAGATTATGGAGCACTTTCCAACACATCAGAACACTGTATATCAATATTGGGAAAAACATCACAATTATTTTCCTTTATATGGTTCATACCGGGTGTCCTAAAAAGGACTGACTGATTTTAAAATTCAATGACTTGCAAACGGTGACAGATATTTAAAAAATTCTTGCAGGAGGGTTATGCATAAGGTCAAAAGTTGTTTACAGTGATTTTCGATTTTAGTTCGAATTACAAACAATAGATGGTGCTGTAAGCAATAGGCGCTAAATACAGACTCGATTCTTCCATGCGGCAAAAGGAGGATGAAATGTATTGAGTGGGTCCCGAAGGACCAAAAATCGAGCCTGAATTTAGCGTCTAATGATCGCAGCGCCATCTATTGTTTGTAATTCGAACTAAAATCGAAAATCACTGTAAAAAGAACTTTTGACCTTATGCATAACCCTCCTGCAAGAATTTTCTAAATATCTGTCACCGTTTGCAAGTTAATGAATTTTAAAATCAGTCAATCCTTTTTAGGACACCCGGTATATTTGTATTTGTACTATTTATCCTTTACTAAAATGTAATTCAATTAAACGCATAGCACAGTTGAAAATTCCCACTCAGCAATTTCAGTCAATAAACGGAAATGCACTCTATATCATTTGTGTATCCCTGTATACGATCTATAAAATTTATACACACCAAGTAATATGCAAAAAAAAAAAAAAAAAATGGCTAACTTCTAAAACGCGTATCACAACTGGAAAGCACTGCCAGCAATTATTCTTCATAGACAGTACTGTGGAAAAATTATTTTGTGTTTCCCCTGTAAATGAACGACAAATTATAGGTACGCGAGATTCTACAGTAAGCACTTGTAGTACACCTTGGAGATATATATTAGACCGGGAATCGGCAACACATACAATCACCTCATCGAGTTCACGAATGAAATTCAAGGATTAGTTAAATGTTGATTGCATATTGAAACGCAATCGGTCTGCCAACTCATATCTTGGTGGAAAACAACTGAAAATCCGATTTTAGCGGCTAACTCGTAGGTTTACCATTGAGTTTTCCTGCTCCCAGCCCTCCATGTCATATGCCTTTTGGTGCAGGAAAACACAATGGTAAATCTACGAGTCAGCCGCTAAAATCGGGTTTTCCTCCAAGATATGACTTGGCAGACCGATTGCGTTTCAATATGCGAATCAAGATTTAACTAATTCTAGACTTTCGTCCGTGAATTCGATGAGACGATTGTCTGTGCTGCCGGCTCCCGTCTACCCCTCGGGATTGCACTAACACTCTAAAGCGAAAGCTGAGTTCCCGAGGTGGTCATCGCGGTCATCGCTGCCGGCTCCCGGTATATATGGTTTTCAATATATAAAATAGTGTAATATCTTTAAAATAAACCGCAAACGAAATGTAATGGAATTCTTTTGAGCGTCCCTGTAAATGAACTGTGAATGGTACGCACTTTATTTTCAATAGCGAACATACGATAGTAAACCCCAATAACACATATAAATTTCATACACGAGTTAGAGCACAGACAGATGGACAGACAAACCCAATTCATAAAAACTTTTCAACTTTTTTTGAAAGTGTTAAAGATGTGTCAGGAAGTAGCCACTTTGTATTTGAGAGCAGCCTTAAAAAAGTAAAATATTACAAGGATAAAGTTAAACACTGCATCGATAGTAATGTTTTTAATATTTTCATACATTTAATTTAATGACGTAAATTCACCTCTACAAGTGTGGCAATTCAGCTGTTTTTACTGATTTTATTAAACTTTCGTGTATTACACTAATTCTTTGGAGAATAAACTAACAGCTCTTGAATTCTCTTAGTTTTAACTATCAAAGGCCATGATCCTCGTTATAACCGACTTCGATGGTGTTTCAAATATTAAGCCAATACAGTTCTCTGAACATTTGCAGTGATTGTCAGAATGTACATGTCTCTCCCTAAGGATTTGTTTTAATGGAAATGTGTCCCGCATAGGCGTAACTAGTGGGTGGGCCTGGCCCACCCCAGGTAGTTTCAGTGCCCACCCCAGAATTTCAAATTCAAGTGAAACTTTTATGACTACGATATAGTCAAAATTTTAATTTCTAAACGTTTGAAAGGTTACACAAACAAATGTATTTCTGATTTGTGAACTAATATAATCAAAGTGCATCATGCACACGCGAAATGTGAATGTGTGTGTGAGGGGAGGGGTTGTCAAAGGTGCAACAGCTATGTAGCCCGGAGCTAATAGAGAAATATTATCTGAAGGCTCTTTGTCACGAGGCGATGGGGAAAAGCATAATCATGTGCTGTGGTCAGAACCGGCGAGAAGTGGGGGGGGGGGGAGGGAAGCAGGAGCCTGAGCTACATGCAACTTTTCTCTTACAAAATAACCACAAACTTAAGGTAAGATTTTTTTTTCTATTTTTATCACTACACTCCGGGTGCGGAAATGACCTTGGGAAGTCTAAGAAGCGATAACTAACACCTTTCAGGCAAACCAGATGTCAACTTATTTTTTCATTAATTGTCCAGAAAGCGGATCATCTTGGCAGGAGGTTTCCTTTTAGATTTTTCGCAATTTCTCTGTGACTGTGTGTCTGCCTTTGGGGTAACTTTCAGCTTCTATGCCTAATTACCAGTGCACGAATAAATCCTATACTTTAAAATACGGGAAGTGTTACTGTCATGTGGCCCTTCGCTTCGAATTTCAGGCTGTATTTTCATCAAATTCTTTGATATTCTGTATAAATGGAGGTGCTTACAGGAAAAGGGTACTGTAACCAAATTGAAATTCCGAGCAAATTGAAATGAAAGCTTTTTGATGTAAATTTTATGATTGTTTTTAACACTTTTGAACATAGTTGTAAAGTGTTTATGAATTCGGTTTGTCTGTCTGTCTGTCTGTGTCCGTGCTCTAACCGGATTGTGATTTACTGGAGGGCATTCGGGGCATGGGTCCGGGCCCCCGATTTTAGAGGATCCTCAAGTTACATTATTCAAAAAAATAATAAACATATTTAAAATTTCAAAATTTATGCTGTATGCATTATAGTTTTGCACTTAAAATGTTATAGGTGGCCGCTATTATATTTGTGCCCCAAAATCTGCAAGTCGATCCCCGACTCTAACTCGCGTAAATATGCTCGAATTGCCATGCAATTGACATATATTATTGAGGTTTACTATGGCATGTTTGGTATTGAAAATGAAGTGTATAGCATTTATAGTTCGTCTACAAGGACACTAAAAAAAGGATCCGTTATATTACGGTGTATGGGGAAAAATCGTTTGCGGTGTATTTTAATGATGTTACACTCTTTCAAACATACCGAAATTGATATATGTCACTGAAGTACACCAAAAGAGGCTTACTATAGAATATGGTGTGCATAGCATTCACCATTCATTTACAAGGATATATAAAAAATCCAGCTACTATGCTGTCTATTAACAATAATTGCTGGAAGTGCGTTTCCAGTTCTACTAAACTCCAGGTGTAACTAAACTCTGAAAAAACTTATCGACCAAAAAAACTTATCGGCAGTTAATTTTCAAATATAAAAATTATTAATAATATTTAAATTCCTAGAAGGCTCTGCCCCCTGCGAGATATGCTAGCCCCTCGCCTCGTCCCCTCCCGTTCAGACTTCGCAGCTTTTAAAAGCATGGTAATGTGCCCTGTTTAACAAATATTATCAGGTTATGGAAGATTGAATGATATTATTACCAACGGAAATTATCTTCTGTAATCGGGTTGCCATGCTTTTCCGTTTGAATAGGGCCGTATGAATATTCCGTTTGAATTTTCGTTTACCATGGCCTCATCCACCGCTGTCACGACAACTGACGGCTGTTTTTGGGATTTATACTTAAGATAAATTACTCATTTGAAAATCAGCTTCCACAAAAGGGTTAGGTTAAAAATCCTGCTGCCTCTCGGATTTTTATAATGACGCTATAGAAAATATTCTTCCTTTGGGTCCGAGGTTAGAAAACTCCATCTGGTTAAGAATAACATTCAGAACCACGGTAATTAAAAGCATTGTGTTTTAAAATTTTACGCTTATATATTAATTTTAACTTTTGATCGAGTTTTAGATATTTTCAGGAACTGGTATAGCTTATCCATGAAATTTTGTCTCTATTTTATTACTACTAATAACTATTGTTACCACTAAACGTTTTTCAGTCGTAATAATTTAATTAATTTAGGCACTTTACATATGGTGATACAGTGAAACTTACTTTAAAGGCCACCCCTATTCAAGGGCCACCTCTATTAAGGGCCAATATTTTTAGGAACGAAAAATTTTCCCATAGACATAACGTTAAATTTACTCCTATTAGGGGCCGCACCTACCCCTCATAAAGAGGCCATTTTTTTCACATTTGCCTTAAATCCTAAACAGGTTTATTGAATTCCTGAACAAAAAGATAAGAGTTCAATAAACAACTGCACTTGCAACAAAAAAGACAGGGGAGATGGAGAGGATTTAATAACACAATGAATAACCACAAACTTTTCCACAAGTGAGACAAACAGGTGTTCCTCACACTTTGTTTGACCTTTCAACCTGTAGAGGTTGGGTTGAATGAGAAACTTGACAATTGTTGTTGGCACACACGATAAAAGTTTATCTAGAAAAACTTATTCCACATTTACTAAAACTGCGAATGCATATTGAAGTACAATTTTTACACTAGAAATTTTATGCTCAGGCTTATGTAAAATTTAAAATTATGGCATCTACATCAAGCCAAAGAGTACATTTGGATTTCAATGACAAAAACTTCCTAATTGTCATGATCAAGGAACATCTGCAAGAAAATTGGTTTCACAGTTTAATTGCAGCAATAATCAAATAAACAATATTGTTAAAAACAAAGAGAACTTAATGAAAGAATGTGCATATTTTAAAAATCGCGAGATAAAAAGAAAGAGAAATGAAAAATTTTGGTCACCCGTATTCAAGGGCCACTTCTCATAAGGACAATTTTCAGTGGGACGGTATATGACCTTTACAGAGAGGTTTCACTGTATTTAATATTTCGGCATTTTACATATGATGTAATTTTTCCCATTAAATGCGTTTCTCGTGTACTAATTAAATATTCTAAAAATTTCTTACTTTTCATAATTCACGAGATACAATTTTTATGACGTAATTTTCCCTATTTCCTACTTTTAAGAGGTGTTCATTTAATTATTATTTAAATATTTCCCTCTCTTTTTAATAGTCGCGTGTAAATATTTTTTTTATTTGAGAGAAAGTATAATTATTTGCGCTGTTTTACCAATTGGCAGCAGTATAAAAAAATTACCTTTTCTAAATATAAAATAAAATATCTCTTTAGTCCAGGCAATAGGGAATTTTACCTAGCAAAATTAATGGTAGTACTGGAAATCGCCTTTCTAGATGTTTTTTGGGTCGCTGAATCCGAATTTGTAACTTCCCACCAAAATTTCCCCGGCAATCTCCCCAAATTTTGGTAAAAAGCCCCCCCCCCAAAAAGGTTTTTATTAAAAAATTCCATTTTTTTATTATTTTAGAGAAAAAGTATCTAGAAATTCAGAAAGTAGACAAATTTTCCAACAAATTAGATATATGACATTATGACTTAGGATGAAGGGGGAGGTGGATCTGCCTCTGAACATGCGCGCGGTGCTGCGTAAACTAAGTTGCGCAATTCCACTTAACCACTCACACGTTTACATTCGCCCTCCCATCTCCCTTCCGAACTTTTTCTATAAGGTTTACTTTAAGATTTTTGGGTCTCTGAATCCGAATTTTTAACTTTCCTCCAAAAATCCCCCCCCCCCCGAACCCCCCAAATAGTTGTTTTTAACTTAAATTTCTTATTGTTTTAGGGGAAAAGCATTACGAAATTCAAAAACTAGACAAAATTTGCAACAAATAGGATATATGACATTATGAATTAGGATGAACGGGGAGGGTGAGGGCTGCCTCTGAACATGCACTGCGGCGCTCGTGCACTAAATTATGAAGTCCAGACAATAGGGGATTTTATCTGACAAAATTAATACTAGTTCTGGATTTCGACTCACTTTATGTTTTTTGGGTCGCTGAATCCGAATTTGTAACTTCCCACTTAAATTTCACCCGGCAACCCCCCCAAAAAATTGATTTTTTGAAAAAATTTGGTTTTTGAGAAAATCGCGCGGGGAATGTTCCGAGGCAGCCCCCTCTCTCCCCGTTTATCCTACGTCATAATGTCATATGTTCTATTTGATGCAAACTTTGTCTAGTTTCTGAATTTCGTAATGCTTTTCCCAAACAATAAGAAATTTAAGTTAAAAACAACTATTTTTTGGGGGGGGGGAATTTTGGGGGTAAGTTAAAAATTCGGATTTAGCGACCCAAAAAACTTAAAGTAAACCTTATAGAGAAAGTTCGGAGGGAAGATGGGAGGGCTAATGTAAACGTGTGAGTGGTTAAGTGGAATTGCACTACTTAGTCCACGCAGCACTGCGGCGCATGTTCCTAGGCAGACCCTCCCTTCCCCTTCATCCTAAGTCATAATGTCATATATCTAATTTGTTGCAAATTTTGTCTACTTTCTGAATTTCTAGCTACTTTTCCCCTAAAACAATAAAAAAAAATTGGAATTTTTTAATAAAAACCTTTTTGAGGGGCTTTTTACCAAAATTTTGGGGTGTTGCCGGGGGAAATTTTGGTGGGAAGTTACAAATTAGGATTCAGCGACCCAAAAAACATCTAGAAAGCCGATTTCCAGTACTACCATTAATTTTTCTAGGTAGAGTCCCTATACGGTCTCTATTGCCTGGACTACTTGGAATGATGGAAATTCGAATAGAAATCTGAAAAGAAATTTTTCTTTTTTAATTACTCAAATTAAAAAAATAAATGCAGTCTGCACACCGCGAGTTTGTAATGTATATCCTCAGAAAAAATTATTAAATTCCTATGTATAGTTTTTGCTCTTATAAAACTTTTTTAATGGAAGGATTTTGATCGAATTTAACATTAAATAGCTCTTAAAATAATTCTTTGATTTAAAAACTGCCTGCTTCAGCGTGTTTATCAAACATTTCTCTGTAATACTACAAATTGCTATATTTTTATATGCAGTAGTTGTCTTAATATAAGCAAAGAAAGACCTCCCGTCTCAAAAAATTCATTTACGGCGGCGGCGGCGGGGACAGCATTAGTTACTTTTTTAGGGTTTCGTTCATCTGACGAAACCCTATTCGTCTCACTCCTCTGTCTGTCTGTACGTCATAGAGCCCGTTCTCAGAAACTATATATGTTGGAGACTTGAAAATTTGCATACTTATGCAAATATATAGCATACTTTGAACACCAGAGATCAAACGACAAATCATAAAAGTTTGAAAAAGTCGTAATTAACGGACGTTATTAATTAAAAAATCCCAATTAAAAATTGGAACGGGTTTCATAATTCAGCAAAAGCATCTTCTTTTTGTAAACTCAAGATTTTCTCGCAGAAATGATTACAAGCAGGTGTGGTTTTAACGGAAAATATGGACTGGCGACCCTTTTAAGCCGCGATAACTTTTTTCTGTTCATCCTACGGATTCGAAATTAGGACCACAAGACGTGAAAAAAAAAAAAAAAAAATAAATAAATAAATAAATAAATAAAAATAAAAATAAGCTTTCAGAAATTCGAAAATTTATCCCGATCGTACCATAAAAACTCGAAAAATCTTCAAAAATCGAGTAAAAAAACTTTTATTTTCGTTCTTTGAAAATGTGACAGACGTCTGCCGTTTAGACTATGTGCCATCGACGGAAATTCCAAAACAGGTGGCTTTCAACGTACTAGGAGATTTTATATTGTTTTTATATTGTTAATCTGAGATTTGCTTCTTTCAAACTGCAGGTCACGTGGCATGATACAGAAAATAGATAATTTTTATACTGCGATTTTTAATACCACCTACAAAAATTTTTAAAAATTGCTTTTAGAACTTTGGTTCTTCGCAACCGGATGTAAAATCGTACGCTAATTAATAATGTGTCCATTTAAAAGAAATCAGCCCACAAATTTTGGATTTATCAAAAAATTGATTTTTAAACTTTGAGATAGTTTATAAGAGATAATAACAATATTATAAAGTTAACGTGCGTTGAATTTTGGTGAGGGGGAAGGGGGGCTTTTTTTCTATTTTTTTATATCAGCTGTTTTTTTTCGCTTTAAACGTGGTTTTTTCACTGAGCCCGCGTTTTTTCACTGAGCGCTCCTTTAAATATTATTTTTTAACCATTTGAAAGATAGAGATTCCTGATTTCATACCACTTTCTTCTACAATTAAAAATTTCAATTTCTTCAAACTCATTTTTCCCCATTAAAAAAGCACAGAGAGAGGCTTTGAGATAGTTTATAACACATAATACAAAATTTATATAGTGAGGGTGCGTGGAATTTGAATGGAGGGAGAGGGGGACGATTGTCTCTTTTTTCTTCAGATCAGCTGATTATTTCTTTTTTCAGTAAGCACTCAAATAAATATTATTTTATAACATTAAATATTTGAAAGATTGGGAAATTCCGGGGGAGGGGAGGGACCCTCTAAGGAAGACTATTGACGCGGAATTGTTAAAATTAGGAAAACTAATTAACCAATCGCTTTTAAACTTTGACATAATTTATAACACATATTAAAAAATTTATAAAGCAAGGGTGCGTGTAATTTGGGTGTTGGGGAGGGAGGTATTTTCTCTTTTTTCTTTAGATCAGCTGTTTATTGCGTTTTGAATGCGTTTTTTCACTAAGCCGTCATATCAATATCATTTTTTAACCTTAAAAATGAAAAGAGTGGGCAATTCCCGGGAGAGGGGAGGGTGCTCAAGGAGGGGCTATTTTCTAAATTTTGAGCAAACCCCTCATGTGACATATCGTTAGATAGGTCTATGAAAACTTATTCATATTATACACATTCGATTCCCCCCCCCCTTTTTTACCCCGGGGGCACTTTTCGAAAGTTCAAGTACACCACTCATGTGACATATCGTTAGATAGAATAAAAACTTTTTCATTTTATAGACATCCGATGCCCCTACCCTCCGTTGTCTCCTTCGGGGGGGACACTTTTCTAAATTTTAAGGTCAACTCCTCATTTGACGTATCGTTAAATAGATCTATGAAAACTTATTCAATTTATACGCATCCGAAGCCTATCCCTCCCGTTTTAAATGCGGTTTTTTGACTGTGTCCTCTTACAGATATTATTAGTGAAATATAAAAAATTTAAATAGGTTAGTGGATGATTTCGGGGGGGGGGGGGTTCCTAAATGTAATGGTGCTGCCATTTATGTAAGGAATTAATAAATTTAAATTAGCAATTTTGATTTGTTAATTTAAGGATAAAGTGTTTTAAATGAGATATTAAACGAAACCCTCTGTGCGATCTACGATCACACTTACCCACTTGTTTTAGAATAGAAAGATTTGATATTAAAATATAAAATGTTAATAAATAATTGATCAAAGACTAATTAGAATCTGGGTATTTTAGCTCTAACACATGATAAAGTATCTCACTGCACCTTCATCGAAAAAATAAAACATACTTTGAGAAAAGGTAACATAACACGTTCTTCCACGAAGCTCTATAATTAATATCATTTGTTATAAATAAAAATTGATAGAGGCAGAAATTGGTCAAATTTTGCTTCTTTTATTTAAATTTATTTAGTTTTTATATTGCTGTAGTAATCATTGCGAAAAGAGTACATGTTTAATGCTGAACACAAGCTACCGTGCTAAATCGTCATAGAATCTTTCATTAGAAAGTTGAATTTTAATTCATGAATAATAGCAATTCAGTCCATATTTTGCTATGGTGAAATACAAATATTTTTTTTTAACGGTCTGTGAGATCTGAGAGATCTGTTTCTTTAGTTTTAATATCGTGTCCTGATTAAAACTCGATCTGGTTTGTTAACTACCTAAGACGGACACATTCATCGCTTGTCCACCCAGTCATTTCCACTGCTTCTCTCTCATTGGTTGTTTCGGCGCCTTCGCCACCCGCCAGTGGCGTACCCAGGATTTTATTTCGGGGGGGGGGGGGGGCTGACTTAAATTTTCATAATGTTCTAAATCTTACGAAACACGTTGCATTGTGTTATAAACAGAAATCATTTTTGTCAATAAGGCCGTAGCCAGAGGGGGGGGGGGGGTGCAAGGGTGACTTTGTTCCGAATTTTCCGAAAATTTGAAAAATTCGGTCATCAGTCCGAAAATTTGGACTTAAAAAATTATCGCGATTTTTGACAAATGGTCGCCGAAAAAAATCAATTTCGTCAATCGTTCGCAAAAAAAAAAAAAAAAAAAAAAAAATCAATTTCGTCAATCGTTCGCAAAAAAAAAAAAAAAAAAAAAAATCAATTTCGTCAATCGTTCGCAAAAAAAATCTCCAATTTCTTTAAAGGATCAAGGAAAAAACCGGAATTATGTCATACGGCCGCAGATAAAATGCGAAGTTTGCCAAAGGATCGCGAAAAAAAAGTCAAATTTCGTCAAATGATAGCGGAGAAAACGTGAATTTCGTCAAATTATTCTAGAGGAAACGCTAATTTCGTCAAAATGAGCACAGAAAAAACCCGAATTTCGTCAGAAGGCCGCAGAAAAAACGCGAATTTCATCAAAAGGTCGCGGAAAAAACGTGAATTTCGAAAAAAAGATCGCTAAAAACACGCATTCCGTCAAAGGGCTGCGAAAAAGAAGCTAATTTCGTAAAGGATCGCAAAAAACGCGAATTTCGTCAAAGGGACACGGGAAAACGTGAATTTCGTCAAAAGGCCACAGAAAAACGCAAATTTCATCAAAAAGACGAGAAAAAGCGCGAATTTCGACAAAAAGCCGCGAAAAACGCAAATTTCGAGGAAGGATTGCGCAAAAACGCGAATTTTGTCAAATGACCACAGAAAAAACGCGAATTTCGTCAAAGGACCACAGAAAACTGCAAATTTCGACAAAGCATCGCTAAAAAACACGCATTCCGTCAAAGGGAAGCTGAAAAAACACGAATTTCGTCAAAGGCACACAGAAAAACGTGAATTTCGTCAAAAGGCCGCAGAAAAACGCAAATTTCATCAAAAAAGACGGGAAAAAAACGCAAATTTCGTCAGAGAGCCGCGGAAAAAACGCAAATTTCGACGAAGGATTGCATTAAAAAACACGAATTTCGGCAAATGACCGCAGAAAAAAACGCGAATTTCGACGAAGGATTGCGTAAAAAAACGTGAATTTCGGCAAATGACCTCAGAAAAAACGTAAATTTCCTCAAAGGGCCGAAGAAAAACGCAAATTTCCTCAAAGGGCTGCAGAAAAAACGCAAATTTTGGCAAAGGATTGCTAAAAAAAGTATGCATTCCGTCAAAGGGAAGCGGAAAAAACGCGAATTTCGTTAAAGGATCGCAAAAAAAAAGCATGGTCAGAAAGAAGGGCCACAGAGAAACGTGACTTTCGGCAAAAGACTGCGGAAAGAAGCGAATTTCGTCAAACAGCAGCGAAAAAAACAAAAAAACACGACCATTTCCATAAAAAAACGCGAATTTCGTCAATGAGCCGCGGAATTTATCAAAAAGACGAGAAAAAAGCGAATTTCGTCAAAAAAGCCGCGAAAAAAACGCAAATTTCGACGAAGGGTTTCGTAAAAAACGCGAATTTCGGCAAAAGTTCACGAAAAAAAAACTCGAATTTCATCAAAAACTCGCGGAAAAAACGCAAATTTTGACAAAGGATCACGGAAAAAAACGCGAATTTCGTCAAAGGGTCGCGGAAAAAAGCTAATTTTGTCAAAAGTTCGGGGAAAATGCAAATTTCGTCAAAGCGTCGTGATAAAAACCTGCATTTCATCAAAGGGTCGCGTTGAAAACACATACAAATATCTGTGTTTATTATTATATGTATAGTTTTTAAACTGAAATAATATGCTGAACTTTTTAGAAATCTGGTTAACCCGAACCCACTCAGCCTGAAATTGACCTGAATATAAACAGAGTTAACCCAAACAACAACAAAAATAATTAGCAGCAGGAAGGGATTACCTCTCCTTTCCCCCTCTGCTGTAACCTTTCAGAAAATTTGCTGAGAATTTCAAATTTTTTTTTTTAACTCAGACTCAAATCTGGGGGGAAGGGGGGAGGGCACGGGTCCGATCCTGAGGCCGTCCCACGTCGAAATCTGTTGAAAAGTGTTACTGGTTTTTTTTTATATACTTTCATTTAAAAGAAAGTCATTATAACATAAAATCTATTAAATTGTTCTTCCAATCCCCGAAACTAAATTCTGGCTACGTTTCTTGTTTAACAATAAATTAATATTGTAACAAACACAAAATATTTTTTGTATACACAAAATATTTTCATACACATATATAAAATAAAAATACTGGCTGCAAAGTTAAGACAGAATAGGAAGATAAGTGGGGGGAGGGGACATTACCGAACTCCAAAGATGTCTTTGCAGTCAAACAAGAAGTCACTGTGTATCTTACAGATACGAGGAAGTAATCGAGTGTTAAAAACAAAAGTTAATGAATATCATTCACAGTCAGCTCTTCCGCACATATATAGTGTGCCTGACTTCCGACTTACCAAAATTCTGAAGGGATTAGCTAAGGTGTCATTATGCACTAATATGGGACTAACAAGAAAGACAAGTGCGATGCATGACAAATATATATATAATTGAATTGATCTAAAAAGTAAGAAGTAAACTTTTTTTACCATTTAATCTGACCGTTTTGGCAGGTAAAAGAGGTTTAGTCCCTTCAACCCTCCGCACCCCCATATTTCGGTGTGGCATGGAGATGCGACTGAAAAATGAAAGTTAATAAGCTACTTTTACAGTCAACTCTTCCGCACCGAATTTCAGATTTAGACGAAATCGACTTGAGATTAGCTGTGGTGTTACTGTGCATTAACATACCCCCGCATTGACAATCTTGGCGCCCGCCGACTATGGGAAAAATTTAAAAAATCCTTAAATTAAACTACTTTTAGATTTGTCGAATTTATTTGTAGGTCTCTTGAACTCGGTATATATGTTTTCATTTATCGAGTAAAACAGTGATTTCAGTCATTTGAAAATGGATTTTGGGGTCTCAATAAATTTGGTCGCAGGACTGAGGAGGATATTGGATTAACAGGAAAAACAAATTCGTGGCATGCCAGAAAATAAAACAAATTTATCTGAAAAAGAAGGAATATCAGCCCTTTTTTCATGTCACTGCGATCTCTACAGAGGTGGAATGGAGCTGTAACGTCATAACCCCCGTCCCCATCGAATCCTTTGGTGTATGCTGGGGCATCACTGTGCACTAATATATGGGACTAACCAGAATAGCTGCGTCGCAGAAAAAAATTAAAAATTAATCTCAAAAGAAAGAAAAAAAACTGGAATTTTTTTTTCATTTCATATTTGATTATTTCGGAAGAGTAAGTAACCCCATCAGCCCCTTCCCCTCATTGGGTATACTGTGGTGTAACTGTGCGTTGATATGAGACTAGCCAGAACGTGTAGTTCGTTGTATTGCATAAAACAAGTGCATTACAAATTCGTCTCGAACAAAAAGAAAAATATCAGCCTTTTTTCATTTCATTTTCGACTATTTTGGGAAGGGGCTGTAACCCATCACCCCCTTTCTACTTCTTTCGGTATAATGCGGTATCACTGTGCACTAATATGGAACTAAAGAGAAGAGAGTGTCTAGTCTGTTGAATAATAGGAGAAAAAAATACAAATTTATCTCAAACAGAAAGAAAAAAAAGCAATATTTTTTTATTTCATTTCCGACTATTTCGGGAGGAGGGGGCTGTAATTCCATCAGCCCCCTCCCCATCTTTGGGTATGCTGTGATGTCAATGTGGACTAATATGGTGTTAACGAGAATGGCTATTTCGCTGTATGGCAGAAGAAAAATTACAAATTTATCTCAAACAAGAAGAAAAAAAACAGCCTTTTTTTCATTTCATTTTCAACTATTTAAGAAAGGGACACCCCATTAACCCCTTTCACCTCTTTGGGTATAATGTGGTATCACTGTGCACTAGTATGGAACTAAAGAGAAGAGAGCAGCTAGTCTGCTGAATGATAGAGGAAAAATACAAATTTATCTCAAACAAAAAGGAAAATATCAGAACTTTTTCATTTCATGTTCGAATTTTTGGGAGAGGGCTGTAACTCCATTAACCCCCTTCTATCTTTTCGGGTATAATGTGATGTCACTGTACACTAATATGGAACTACAGCGAAGGGAGCGGCTAGTCTGTTAAATGATAGGGGAGAAAATGCAAATTTATCTCAAATAGACAGAAACTTTTTCATTTCATTTTCGACTATTTCCAGAGGAGGAAGTTGTAATTCCATCAGCCCCCTCCCCATCTTAGGGTATGCTGTGATGTCAATGTGGACTAATATGGTGTTAACGAGAATAGCTATTTTACTGTATAACAGAAGAAAAAATACAGATTTATCTTTAAAAAGTAAAGAAAAAACACTTTTTTATTTAATTTTTCGCGATTTCTGGTTGGGGGGGGGGGGCTGTAACCCCATCAACCCCCTTTCTCTTCTTTGGTGTCAATATGGACTAATATGGAACTAAAGCGAAGGAAGAGCATAGTCTGTTGAACGATAGGGGAAAAATGCAAATTTATCTTGAACAGACAGAAAAAATTCAGCACTATTTTTTCATTTCATTTTCGACCATTTCGAGAGGAGGGGGCTGAAATTCCATCAGCCCCCTAACTAATATAACCTGGACTAATATGGTGTTAACGAGAATGGCTATTTTGCTGTATGGCAGAAGAAAAAATTACAGATTTATCTTTAAAAAGTAAGAAAAAAACACTTTTTCATTTAATTTTTTTACTATTTCGGGAGGAGTAGGGGGGGGGCTATAACCCCGTCAGCCCCCCTTTCTCTTCTTTGTTGTCAATGTGGACTAATATGGGACTAATGAGAATGGTTTGTCCGCTGTATAATGGAAAAAAATTAAAAAAATTTCCATAAAAGAAAGACGAAAAATCAGCACCTTTCTATATCACTTTCGAAAATTTCGGGGGGGGGGGCTGTAGCCCCATCAGCCCCCCCCCCCCTTGGGTACGCCACTGCCACCCGCATAGGGTATAAAAGCCAGCGCGTCTCTGTCTATGATTTTGCTCAGCCTTGCTTTTTCTAGCACGCTGTTCCTTTTGCACTGAAGAAGAATCTCGCTAGTAGATTCGAAACAGCTGTTTGCTGCTTTTCATATACTTTTTGTGCATTTTAAACGTTGTTTTTTCTGCTTTTTAATATTGTTGCACAAAGGCTTTATTTGCTATTTTTATATGAGTAAATGTGTTGGGACACCCGGACATTGAACGTAAAGCTGAAACTGTCTCGGAACGTCAGGTCATCTTAACACTTTCATCGCTAGGGACGAGATAACTCGTCTTCCAGGAATATTAGCTAGAATTGATTTTCCCAAACGGAGACGACATTTCAATATTTTTTTTTATGTTTGTAAGGACAAACAAATAATTAGAGTGAGAAATGTTATTGATTATTATTTTTCAAAGTAAAATAAACAATTTTTAAATGAATTTGTGTTTTATTTCAATTTTAGCGCTGCGAGGAGCGGCTCAGGCTCTTAGCGCAGAGGGTTGGACAAAGGCGCGCCATTTCCGCGATGAATGTGTTAAAATAAAAATTAAAAGTCAGAATCGATAAAATTCTTGCCTATTAACCTTAATAATGAGTTGTTACTAGTATTAATTCAAATTTTCCATTAAATTAACGAGTTTGGTCTCAATGCGGATTTATTAGACATTTCCCTTTCATAACATACACACATGCACACACACACAACACGCGCACGCACGCACGCGCACACACACACAACACGCGCACGCACGCGCACACACAAAGAACTTATGAGTTTGGGGGCCTGGGCCCACCCCACAAAATAGTTCTAGTTACGCCTATGGTGTCCCGAAATAAAGCAGTTACCCTTTGCCATTTTGTCTTGCAAATTTTTTCGTTTCCCGTTAACAGCGCATCTGTTCCTATCCTGTATATGTACAGTCGTGGAAAAAAAAAAGTAAACAGTTGCTTGGGGGGCCATATACATATTAAAACGAATCCAAACTTCATTTTTTTCAATGACAGTACCCAAATTTAACGAGATATTTCAAATCTTCGGTTCAAAATATGCCTAGAAACCAAATTTTAAGTCATTCGAATGATAAGTTTTTGAATTATAGACATTCAAAATTTAGTACTTCTAATGTTAAATTACATTTTAATATTTTTATTTATATCTCCTGAAATTATGCTCCTAATGAGCTAATTTTTTGTGTAGCAATAATACTAATATACCCAAACATAAATATGTTGAATTTGCAATTTTTATAATTTTATGATATGAATTATGAATTATGAGATTAATATTCGAAAAAATTATGAATTGCAACCTACAATTTTTTTGGTGGATTTAGATATATTAAGTCCTGCTTTATGGAAATCCAAAATTTCACATTTTTCTTCCAAGTAGTTTTCAAATTATGCTTAAAAAACGGCAAAGTGATGGTTTAAGGGTCCGTCTATGATAGAAGTGAGTAAATTTTTTTAATTTATTCTGCTATCCTGTAATCAAACAGGTTTCATTGACGCTTAAACGTGCCTTGATCAAGAAGGCGGCTCTCTCGGTTAACAATCGAGTTCGGAACTTCAATTTGGATGCAGCCCTTAAAATACGCTCATTTTAAAATAATTAATTTCTCGGAAACTTATGGCACGAATTGCATAAAAAAAATTTTATAGGCTAATTGAAAGGTGTAGAATTCATTTATGCTGTCAGAATTGTGTCCTGCTATTGAAAAAAACAGAGTTACGGTTCGTTTTAATATGTAGATGGACCCTTAAACAAATTTTATATACATCATTTAAAAGTAGACTTTATTTCCAATCGTTCGGTACCAGTAGCTTTCTTCTACGATAATTTGCTGAGAAGTTAGTAGGGGGTGTTTACTTTTTTTTTTTCCATGACTGTACGCAGGCTGTCCATAATTAAACGACCCTATTTTAAAGTTGCCTGCAGATGAAATTATTATTCAGAATGTTGTGAAATTTTGTGGAGGATATAATAAAGGTATGGGAATTTGTTTGAGCAAAAAAAAAAAAAAAGAGGCCGTTTTTTAACGAATTACACATTTAACATACATTTACGATAGTTTAACAAATTTAGTTATAACCAAAAATGTCCCGGATGACGGTCATCATTTTCAGATGCCATCTGGAATCGTCAGATAACATGTTCAACAGTTGACCGCAGTGTGTTCTGGGAAATGCTAGGAACATGTCGTAAAATGCTGCTTTTAGAATCAGGTTATGTTAATAAATAAAACTTCTAAACTATCGTAATGCTAAATGTGTAATTTATTAAAAATCTCCCTCTGGTGGCGAATTTTGAATGTTCCGGATGACGGTCATCATTTTCAGATACCATCTGGAATCGTAAAATAGCATGTTCCACCGTTGACCGCAGTGTGTTCTGGGAAATGCTAGGAACAAGCCGTGAAATGCTGTGTTTAGAATCAGGTTAAGAGGCTACTTCAGTCAAACGAAAAGACTCGTTCACCAATGTTAATCCTATGGAAGAAATTTATAAAGATATCTCGGTCGCATTTCAATATTTTTAAATGATTTCTTTTGCATTGAATAGTTGAGATCGATCTGTATAAAGGCCGCTGTTTACTTTTTCGATTTTGTTTACGGGTATTTCTTATGAGGGCACTTTCATTTTCAGAACCGGTTTGGAAAGTAAAAGCATCCTCATAAAAAATATCTGCAATCAAAATCGAAAAAGTAAACAACGGCCTGCACACAGATCGATCTCAGTTATCCAATGCAAAAGAAATCATTTAAAAATATTGAAATGCGACCGAGATATATTTATAAATTTCTTCCATAGGATTAGCATTGGCGAATGCGTCTTTTCGTTTGACTGAAGTAGCCTCTTAAGTTAATAAATAAAATTTCTAAACTATCGTAATGCTAAATGTGTAATTTATTAAAAATCGCCCTTTGATGGCGAAATTGTGAACTGTTTCTTTCCGTTAACAAATTCCCATTCCTTTATTATGTATTTCACAACTTTACTTTATGAACAATAGTTTTATCTGTAGACAACTTTAAAGTGGGTTCGTTTAATTATGGACACCCTGTATTTCACATTTCTTTCAGGCTAGGTTACTGTTATTCTACAATAACTGTTAAAAGCATAATAAAATATATTGCGGAATTTAACACATTGACGAAAGAGGGAAGATTATTGATTAAAAAATTCTTAATTGAACTACCATTGTGAAAATCTTTGATTTCTAAGTCTGCTTTCTTTACTTTGTTAAAGTATGATTATTTAAATCAAAGTATTTTTTAGCTACTTGTGTAGGATCATCATTATACCATAATAATTATTTTCTTTCACTTTTCCAATAACATATAAATGTAAAAAAGGGATTTTTCTTCTTCTTTCATTGCCTTTTTTTTTCTTATTCATTTATTTAAACCGGCTTTCAGACACATTTTCTGACTCATTTCAAAATATAAAAGCATGATACTTACAGGCATGTTTATTTATGTAATTTGTAATCGATTTTTTTTTTTTTTACATTTTTTGATAAATGAATTACATCTTGAATTATTAGCGATTATTGTCTCAATACATCATTTTTTTTTTCTTTCCTGTAAAATTGTGCCCAGAATTTCTTTCAAAATGTCAACTTCGGCAGCATTTTCTGAAAAAAAAAATTTTTGCCTTTACCAAAAAAACTGTCCGATTACATACTTTCTTTACAATAGCATCTGCCTATTTGCTACGTTTGCGAACAAAAATCAGTTAAAAATGCAACAGAAACTAGCCAGTTTGTATTTGCGCACAACCTCAAGCATCTAAAATGTAAGGATAAAATTCACTGCATTGTAATTAAAATTCGATACTTTTAATTAAATAAAGTAAAACCCATCTCTCCTATATATGTGAGCAAATTTCCGCCTGAGGAAGGTATGCTATATGCTACCGAAACCGGTATGCTTAAAATTTAAAATTTTTGGTAATTTAACGTTGTTATTTTTTCGCTTCTAATATTGAATATTTGATGAGATATGGGCATTCTTATGAAATAATTGTTAACTGTAAATTTGGTAGTCAGATATTTTGGGCAACTTTTATAAAAATTCCAGTCAAATATCGCAAAAATTCAGAAATATAGGGGCGATATAGTGAGTTGCTTTCTAAAAATAGCTTTATTATAAGGGATTTTCCACAACTTTTCAATCAGCTCACTACATCTTTCTGAGTATTCACAATATTTGACTAGACTTTTTATAGAAGTTGCCCAAAATAGCTAACTACCAAATTATAAAATAAAAATTTTAGAATTTTCCACGCATGCGTAGTTAAAAATTATTTCATACAAATGCCTATATCTCATCAAATATTTAATATATTCATATTTTAATTGCAGTATACTGTTGCTACTGTTCTTTATCAGGTTTTCGGAAAGTTGTGTTAAATTTGGTTGAAAACTCTGTATGCTATAAACAAAAAACTTTTAAATTTTTTAGATACACAATAACATCTTCACGAATATGAGTACTATGCTTACAAAAATTCATTAAAACGTTGAACAGGATCCAAATAGTCATTTAACACAGTGAAAACCATTTGCAGCATTTTCTGTTACATAGGTGATCGCAAACATTATTTTATTATTAAATTTATTATTATCCCGCTAATTGTTCTCCCTATTAAATCTTCACCCAGAAATATGAAATAATAAAACATGTTCTTTACATCCCAGAAGCTCAATAACAATTCGCCAATAATTTTGGTAGCTATTCAACAAACCGTGTACAATCGAAAGCATCCAGTCCCTGTTCCTTAACTTTTGAAGGCCAGAGTATCAATTCAATACGGTTCTCTGAACATTTGAAGAGATTGCCAGCATGCACTATGTATCTCTTTGAGGAATTATCTTAGTGGAAATGTATGCCATTTTTCTGGGAGGAAAAAAAAATTGCCTTTACCAAAAAACGAAAAAATCTGTCCGATTACATTATTTCTTTATAATAGTGTCTGCCAATTTGTTATGTTTTTGCGAACAAAAAAGAATTTAAAAAATATAATAGAAAGTAGCCAGTTTGGATTTCAGAACAACCTCAAGCACATAAAAGGTAAGGATAAAGTTAAACGCTGCATTGTAATTAATAATTTGATACTTTTAATTAAATAGCGTAAATTCCTCTCTCCAAGTGTGGCAATTCGGCTACTTCTATTTACTGATTTTATAAAACTTCCGTGTATTACATTCATTCCGCGAACAATAAATAAACAGCGTTTGAACTTGCTTAGTTATAACGAGCAAAGGTAATGGTACTTACGACCTCGGTATAACCGAGTTCCAGTGTATTTCAAATATCAATTCAATACGGTTCTCTGAGCATTTAAAGAGATCGCCAGAATGCATATGTCTCTCTTAGAGGAATATTCTTAATGGAAATGTGTGCCAAGTGCCTGATTTATGGCAGCGCACGGGCCGAGGGCCCTTGAAAATCAGCTCCCCCCCCCCCCCCCCCCCAAAGGTTGCTGAACGTTTTTTAATTATTGTCCAAAATTTGATGTAGTTTTAACATCAAATGAAATTTTACATTTCATTCTGCATTCTATTGTGTTCGTATTGTATTTTTATAAAATCATATATTTTGTCTGAAACATCCATATTTAATTACTTTATTATAGTGAATATTTTCTTTTGTATTTATCATTTTTAAAAATATATTTTATATTTATTTCTCATTTAATTCTATTCCTGTTGTCGTCAAATTATTTGAAGTTTGGTAAGAGTACCTCGTAGGTGACAGAAACCCCTAATATTTTAAATAATTGTACCCTGGGATTGCGGAAATTTATTATTAGTTGTTAAATACTTTATCATTCCAGATATATAGACTTTCATGGGAAAAGACAATAAGTACCACACAATTTATTATAAAACGTCTACTCTTTTGAATTTCATAATTGTGAAATATGTATAAATTAATGATGATCAAATTTAAGTTTTTAATGGATATTCTAAAGTGATCATTAACGACAATAATGGTTATTTTAATAAGAACCTTTTCAATATTTTTTTTTTTACTCTAACCCCCTGTAAGTATTGGTGCAAGGGGGCCTCCGTAAGCATTTGTACCCGGCCCCCCAAATTTGGAAATCGGTCCATGTGTAAGCCGAAAAAAAACGTGTACAATTTTCTCTTCAAAACTTTTCAGTTTTTTGTTAACAGAACATCTATTCCTATCTTTTATATGTGTATATATATATATATATATATATATATATATATATATAACCATTAATTAAACATTACCGACCATCATCAAAAACTGCAATATTGTGAATAAAATGAAACTTTGCGATGATAAGAATGAAAAAATTAATGGAATTTCCTAAGGGAGGTATCAGATAACTACAAGTAGAAATCATATAGATAATACACAAAGATAATGCGCAATTTGCAGCAAGGATCTAAGCGTATAATATTTAAAAGATTGCTAAAACATTTAGCTGCCTAGGTATATATAAATATATACAAGATACCAATATTAAGGACAAAATATTTCAAAATGAAGATATCATAATAAAAAATATCATATATATATATATATATATATATATATATTTTTTTTTTTTTTTTTTTTTTTTTTTTTTTTTTTTTTTTTTTTACACTGCTATTTTCAGCAATAAAGTTAAAAGCATAATCAAAAATATTACGGAGTTTACCACACCGACAGAAGGGAAGATTATTAATAAAAAGCTATTAATGGAACTAAAATTGTGAAAATCTATGTTTTTTCAATCTGCTTTCTGTACCTTGTTAATGTACGATTATTTAAGCAAAAGTATTTCTTATCTATTTATGAAGGAATGTTTCAATATCCCTAAAGGCTTTTCACTCTCTTTAGTGTTTCTGTCTACACATTAATAAAAGTTTATAACTATTGCAATAGATAAGAAACTGTCAGGATAATCCTTTGCTGCTGTCAATCAAATACCACACTTTCTTTCATAACTCCACCTAAAATTTTCCTGATTAGCCCCCACCTGCTTGAATCTTCCCTTGAAAGTTTACAGTTGCAGTTTGATGCCACATTTCAAAAATACAATAAAGATAGTTCTAGAACAGCCCATTCACTTTGGCAATTTTCATTTGTCTAAAGAATGTACCAAGTCTTATTTGCAATATAGATTTCATTTGGCGTTAAACTTGCATACTGGAGTTACAACCGTGAGCAAAGCATCTCTTCAATCGTTTTTTGTTTGAAAAGGATTTTAACAGCTCGTGTTAGTAATTTTGGTAGTGGAAGTATATTTTGTTACTCTCGATTTATAATTAGCGTGTAAAGCAAGTTAATAAAGTGTTATAGGCCTTCCAAGATACCAGAGAAAGTAAGTACTTAAATTTTACACTTTTTATGTAAAAAAAAAGAAATGTTTGATTTTATTTTTTAGTTCTATTGTTTGACTCCGAATTTTAGCTTTAATATTTTTAATGTTTCCACATAATTATTTTTTACATGATGGATTTGTTTTTAAGAAATGTCGATTAGGAACATAGCCAAAGCGAGGAGGAGTGGCGGTTAGGGAACTAGAATCTCTCTGCCCGGAAATCATTGACTTTTATTATTATTATTTACTTAATCTGGCGGTTAGGGAACTAGAATCTCTCTGTCCGAAAATCATTGACTCTTATTATTATTATTATTATTTACTTAATCTAATCATGGACCTATATTTATTTTCAAAAGTCCACGTGAAATTGCCTCTGCTTAGCCCTCTCCCTCTGAAAACAAAATACCTGCTACTATACTGTCTTCTGGTATCGATTAATTAAAAAATTCCATTTTTCACAGATTTAATTTGATAAAATTTGTAATACGTGTTGATATTTCAATTTATATATTATTCAATTTAGTATAAATATACACTAAAAATATTTTCTTCCGGATATATAGCGGTCCGGATATATCCGGAATATATCCGGATATATTCTCCGTAATAATTTTATTTCATCCCAACAATTTTTTTAAACTATAATTCATTCTCCAAATAGCTCCTGGGAATAGCGCTAAAATTAAAGCTCTTATGTATAAATGATTTTAATGAAATTAAAGCTCTTATGTATAAATGATTTTAATGAAATTAAAGCTCTTATGTATAAATAATTTTAGTAACTATTTCATTGTAAGTGAAAATTGTTAATTCAGATATTTCATTCTCTAGATACAATTTGAAAAATATGTTTTTGCTAGAGTTTGATGAAAATATTTTACAGATTTTTTTTTCTTTCTTTTTTTTTTTTTTTTTTTTTTTTTTTTTCAAATTTTTCTGTCTGTTATCAGGCCCTGATTACCGAATAGGCACCAGAAGCAGGTGCTTCCCTTAAATATTTTTGAAGGGCTCGGAAATTGAGAAAACAGGGGCCCATATTTTATATTGAATTTAATGCGATGTAATTGCAATGTTGGATTGTTAGATGTATGTTTATTTTACGTATTAGATTTAAATGTTATTCAATTTGGCTTGCATGCAGCATAAAACATCAGTCATTTAAACTACTACCAAAATTTCAGGTATTTTAAAATATTGACATTTCATATTCTGCATACACTGCAAATAGAAGCGTCTTAAATTTAGACACATATGTGACTGAAAAAGAATTTTAGACACTTAAGTGTCTTAATCTGAAAATTAAGACACTATAGATGTCTTAATTTAAGATACATAAGCGTCTTACTAAGACCATGGTGTAAACGAACTGAGAATAATGTCTAAAATATCCGCAAACGTCTTATTTTAAGACACTTCATTGCTTTAAACGTGTCTTAATTTAAGATGTTTTGATTCTTCCGACGCAATAACCACCAGGGGGCACTAGCACTCCCAGTTGCGCATGCGTTTTAGATGTCTTCGTTCGAAGTGGTATACGTTGTAATTCAAACAGAGTTTGTTTTTATGTACGCGTGTATTTTAATTCGTTTTTTGCGAAATGTGAAGTACTGTGATTTTAATTCGTATTAACTTGGAGTATTTATTTATTGAATACATACATCTGACGTGTGTGCTCGACATCAAATGTCTCTTAGAAGCTGTCGTCGATACAAGGGCGGGATAGACACAGAACAGAAGTAGACGGCGGTTGAAGATTACACCCGGAAATTCTACAAAGCGTGTGCAATGGGCTTAGTGTTAACTCGTATCAATTTATATCAATAATATTGTGTTATTCATCTTCGTCCTGTCGAAACTGGCAAAAAAAAAGAAACTTTTGTCTGGCGGGTCCTGTTTTTAGGATGAAACATCTCATTCTTTAAATATGGCTAGTCGGATGTATTATGGGATTACCTTTTAAACTGATGAAAGTCTTTCTCCCTCACTGTGGTTGTGGTAGTTTTTAAAATTTCAAATCGAGGAATATTTCTTACCTCTTGCAGCAACTCAAGTAAGTTTCTTTATAGTAGTAAAATTAGTGTATTTTATGATTTTATTTATTGTACTAAACAAAATCCTGCATGAAATTTAATTAGTTTTGAATCTGTTCGCAAAAAACCCCACTAATTCTAGAAGTATATATTTTTAAACTTATGACGTTCTTTTTTATTACGAATTATATATTCAATGTCAGTTCTTAGTTTCAATTTCAATGGATAATTTTTATCTCGCAGTAAATGACGGCCACAAGGAAGTAAAGAAAAAAAAAACTTTGAAAGGTGACCTAATGCTTTCTTACTTCCTGGCATAAAACCGCAGATTAAAAAAAGATAAATAAAGTAAATGAGACTGGTCTATTATATGAACCTGCCTGTAAAAATATACATATGTATTGGATTTGCAATCAACTCTAATACTGATTTTTTTATTATTTTTAATAAAAAAGTAATTTGAAATTTATAATGGGAAAAAGTAAAAACCTCTAACTAGATTTCGTATTTAAAATTGTGGTAACTTTATTTATATGCACTTATACGAAAAATACAAAAATGACAGATGTTACTGTATATATTTAAGACGAAAGAAGTTTGGAAATCATAAGTTATTTTTTCCTCATGTTTTTAATATAGAATATGTACTTATTTGTTTTTATTGATAGTTGAATAGCTTTTGTGAGTACCCTCTGATCTACATAAAAACTTGTCCATGTGGAAATATAAATTTTTTAAAAACATAATTTTTAAATAAGTATTTTCATTTTTTTTTGGGGGGGGGGGGGGAGGGGGTGGATTTTGCATGAATTTTTGTAAAGCTGATATCTTAAATCTTGCACTGATTATAATGAAAGTTTTGAACTTTTAGAGTAGGACAAGTTTAAAAACGCAAATATATTTAACAAAATACCAAAGTCATTTTTTCCCCAATGTTATTAAAGTAGAATATTTATTTATTTATTTTCATTATTCATAGTTAAATGGCTGTTGTGATTATCAAGTGATGTATATGTAAAATTGCCTATGTGGCAATATATTTTTTTATATTTTAATTTTTTTTGGGGGGGGTGGGGGGTGGGATTTTTGCAATTTTCGTACATCTGATATTTTAAATCTTTTTCCACATTCAACCGAGTATAATAAATATTTTGAACTTTTAGAGTAGGACAAGATTATAAAATATATATATATATTTATCTATGTACCTTAAAAGCCCTTAATAGCGAACACTTCGGGACCGCGGAATTTGTCCGATAATTGGAGATGTCTACTTTTTTGAGGTAAAAATATACAAATATGTATGTCTGCTGATTAAAAAAGTATTCGTTAAATAGAGGTGTTCGCTATTCGAGAATCTCCATTAACCTCCACAACGGATACTCCCGAATACCGGACATCTCAATTTAGACAACTATAATGCAGGGTTGCGTTTTTTGCAAAAGTACTTCTTGATTAAAGGAAGGGCAAACTGGGAAGTGCCCCGTCCCCCTACGACTGTAGTGCCCCCAAATTTGATGTGCAATATTTGTAAAGCTTATATTTTAAATCTGTTTCGAAATTGTACTGATTATAATCAATATTTTGAACTTTTAAAGTAAAATAAGGTTAAAAACAAAATAAATTTTAAAAAATCTAATATTTAGATAAATATTTTTTGTTTTTTAATCTTGTTCTACTCCTGAAGTTCACGATATTGATTATAATCAGTACAATGTCGTAAAAGATTTAAATTATCAACGTAACGAAAATTGTATACCAAAACTGAGAGCACCAAAAAAATCAGGCTGTATTGGGGGGGGGGGGGCAAGACCACAGCCAAATATTTTTCCAGGATTCAACGTGGTCAAACATGGCTACGTATGATGCTTACAAAAAAATGGATGCGATTCAGACGTTTGAAGTGTCTGAAATTCAGACGCAAAAAGTGTCTGAAAAAATTCAGACATTTTAAAATGTCTGAAAATTGAACACTCCATTTCAGACACTTAAGTGTCTGAATTTCAGACATTTTAATTTAGAGTGTATATGCTGAATTCAATTTTTTTCTACAACTTACATTTTTATGCTAATATTAGACAAAATCATTTTTGCATATTTTTCTTGGTTGTATTCAATTTTTGCGTAAAGGGAACATAAAAGAGATGTCTAATGAAATATATGTAACTCAAATGAGCCACTGGTTTGGAATAATATTTGTAGCATTGGTGAGTTTTTGGGTTTAGAAAACTCTTCTTGAATGAAAGGGGCCCCCCGAAATGACACTGTGCTCTCCATGGCTTCAGAGATTAATCAGGCCCTGTCTGTTATTGACTATCTCAAAGCATCTGCTATCTAATTTATTAGTTTTGAAATGTATTAGCTTTATACAAACAACAACAAAGCTCCACATATTTTTTTTATTAACTATGAGATATTAAATTAATTAATTGAAACAACTAAGTGAAAAACGTTTTTCATTGTTTTTTAATAATTGTTGTTGCTGTAGAATAATTTAATTTATAAAAAAGCACACTTTACTGCCTTAATTTACTAGTGTTTTACTGCAGAGTGACTTCCTATTCATTAATATTTTCTTTCATAAATTGCCCAATAGCACCACCAAAAAGCATCTTTATATGAAAAAATATCAATTATGTATTAAAATGAAGTATGAAATTTATTTTAAAATGGTATTTTGAAAGCATTCCAATGGTTGATAGCCAAAGAAGTCGCCAAAAATTTTACTATTTATATATCTGTTTTATTATGATTATTTTAGTATTTAAGCATGTAGCTCGATTACATACATTTTTAACTTATGAATCATTTTATTTATTTATTTATATATTGATACAATTTTAATTTCTTTATAAAATGTTAGCCTAAAACAAACGCTAAACTATGTGCAAACAGGTTAATCATCCGTAATCGGGCTGCACGCCACAGAAATAGATTTTTTTTAAATATTTTTATTTAAATTTCGAATTGTAATATATTTCAAATGCCCTTGTGTTAAATTATAATATTGTACTAGTTGTTTAACCTGTTCCACGCACGGGAGTTCATATTCATTAACTATTCGATATGGAAAAATATTTTTCTCCTACTGTGCATTTTTTAATGAAATTTAATTTATCATGTTGCTATGGCAGCAGACAATAAAACGATATATTTGGCATAAGGGAATAAATAGAATAAAAAGTTTTGTTGATACTTGTGATAAAATGTTTTTTTTTTTTTTTCTAAAAAAAAAGATAATAAGTAAGCGCAATTAAATAATCTATGATTATTTGCATGCGAGGTAAAAGAATTATCGTACTAACCGCCACAGCTTCTTAGCAGCGTAGTGTACGTAATATGAACATCTCACATTGCACTAAACATTTAGAACTGGTTGGAACTCGCACGATTACGGGTTGAACATAAAAAATGGCAAAATTCCGTCAAAAACATTTTTCTTTTAATTTAAATATTCGAATTTTTTGCCCCAATCGCTCATGGTCCCCCTTTCAGCAACCCGTGTGCCAAATTTCGTAGCCCTGTAGTTTCCGTGTTTTTGAGGTTACATAGATACGCGCACGGATAGGTTAGATGTTAATTTGTGGTATACTTTGTTTTATATCGATTTTTTTTACATAACATATTTTCCTTCTTAATGAATATTGATCAGGAGTCGTTGCAGGTTTGAATTTTTTATTTATTTATTTATTTATTTATTTATTTTTTTTTTTTTTTGGGGGGGGGAGGCATTTTGTGAAATGTGAAATTTATTGTAGTATTTTTGTAAAAAATAACATTTTGTAACAAAAGATTAAATATAGTTACTCGAATTCAAACCAATCCTTTATTAATGATTTTATTGCCCTTCTGCAAAACGTTTACTTTCTAGTGAACTTGTTTTATTTGCAAGTTGCGCACTTTAAAACCTAACAAAATAAAAATAATTGATCAAGAGTATGTTCTATGGAATGGGATTTTTTAAGGTACCTGTTAAATGGATTTTTATGAAATAAACCTAAATTGACCATAAAATTCGCCTGGATCAGTTCCTGTTGATCATTCTTTAAATATTCTAAAAAAGTATAAATCAAAATATCCTCATCATGGAATATCATTCATTCGCATGTTTCGCGTACAAATCATTTTCTAGTGTAGTAATGCAGGGGTGCAGAAAATTTTTCTACTCCCAATATTTCCCCCAATCCACATGAAAATTTCCCCAAAATTTTATGGTATGTTATAGGTAAATGCTGCATTACCGTAGGTATAGAAAATTTATTTTTCTAATATTTCTCAACTTATGCGCGAGTATACTATATGGCAGGGCTGATTCTGAGTGAAAAAAAAAAACTCTGAAATTCCCAGCAAATTTTCAAAGGTTACAGCAGAGTGGGGGAAGGGGGGGGGAATCCACTCCCATCACTAACTACGCTTTTTTCGCGGCCCTTTGATGAAATTCGCTTTTTTCGCGATCTTTTGCGAAATTTACGTTTTTGGCGATGTTTTGACGAAACTTGCGGCTTTTCCGCGATCTTTTGACGAGTTTTGTGGTTATTTCGCCTTCATTTTGACGAAATTCGCGGTTATTTTGCCCTCTTTTGACGAAATTCGCGGTTGTTTTGTGATCGTTTGACGAAATTTGCTGTTTTTTCTTGATCTTTTGACGAAATTTACGTTTTCTTACGATCTTTTAACGAAATTTGCGTTTTTTTACCCATTTTACGAAATACGCGGTTGTTTTGCGATCTTTTGACGAAATTAGCTGTTGTTTTGAGATCTTTTGACGAAATTTGCGATTGTTTCGCGATCTTTTGACGAAATTTGCGGTTCTTTCGCGATCTTTTGAAGAAATTTGCTGTTCTTTCGCTATCTTTTGACGAAATGTGCGGTTTTCTCTATCTTTTGACAAAATGTGCGTTTATTTCGCGATCTTTTGACGAAACCTGCTGTTCTTTCGCGATCTTTTGACGAAACTTGTGGTTATTTGGCAATCTTTTGACGAAATGTCGGTTACTTTACGATTTTGTGACGAAATCCGCGTTTTTTCCGCAATTCTTGGATAAAATTCGCCGCATTTTTATGTCCGAATTTTCAAATTGATGACCTTTTTTTTTTTTTTTAATTTTTGTAACCGAATGCATTAAATTTTCTGAAAATTCGGAACAGAATCACCCTTGATATGCGGTACATATTATTCTGAGATCGATTTAGTGAAGGTCGCCATACGGATCTTTTTCTTTGTAGTGAAATTTTTTCTGTCTCAGGGAATTACGGAATTCGTTGTTAAAATCGAAATCAATTGTATATGTTTCTGCGAAATATCCCCCAGGTGGTTAAAATTTCCCCCGATCCTAGATCGCCGGATCGGACATATTCTACACACCTGTAGTAATGTATATAGTTAAGAAACTTTTGCAGTAGCAATGGTTCCAAAATTCCGGCAAGATTTACAATTATTATAGAGAATTTCTTAGAAATCTCATCCCCAATATTGCCTTGCTTCTAAAGCTTTTATTAAATTTTAATTGGGCTTAAAAAAATTTAACACATTCTGTTTATAAAATGTTTAGAGTAGTTTCTGTATTATTTTTAATAAAAAACGTTCATTAATTATCCACTCAACATTTTAAAAATATATTTTTGTTGTTATTGTTAAATTTCCTTAACATATCCGCATATTTCAATTTTGGAATTGATGGAAATATACTTTTATATTCATACTCCGCTCCCCCCCCCCCCCCCACCTTTTAAAGTTAACAATAGAGAAATGCTTAAAATATATCCATATTATGGATTTTAAGTAACCGAAATATGTTACGATACATAAAGATTTTATTGATGTCACCATATAGAATAACAATATGTGGCAATTACGTGTTGTTTTTATGTTTAATGAAGGATCCATTTTATATTAATCGAAACAACGCTATTTTAGCTACTGCAGGGGTCTGTCCAGATTTTTTTTTTTCTCACGCGGTCCTGCTTTTTCTTTTCTTTTCTTTTCTTTTTTTTTTTTTTTTTTTTTTTTTGAAAATTTTAATCATAATTGTGTGATCTAAATATACGTGTTATACTTGAAAATTATATTTACGTATAAAGAAACTCAGTAATATGTTCTTTCACGACTTCAATTGTTTTGTGGCAGATTAAATTTTATTTTTAAATGATTACATTTCTGAAAGGTTCAGTTAGGAGGTGGAAAAGTTTAGCGAAAGGTCTACAAGAAAAGAATTTTGTGAAGGGTTCTGTTTTAAGATGCGAATTTTTATAAAAGAAAAGTGAAAATTTTCGTGAAAGGTCCTGTTTTAAGATGCGAACTTTTTGTAAAGGAAGATGGCAATTTTCGTGAAGGCTCCTGCTTTAAGATGAAAAATTTTGTAAAAGGCTCTTTTAAGGACCAAAAATTTTCCTAAACACATCCCTGTATTCTATTATTGAACTTTTTTTACTTGTAGCTGCAGTTCTCAGTGCTGTTTCATTACTTATGTTAGGAAATCCGTATTCTCAGTTAATGATATATAAATCCTCAAAGCCAATTGTTTTTGCAACAATCCCCTTGTTATACCGCGCAAGTTCTGAGACACGATAAACCAAAAAAACGTGATATAATCAAGGACATTAAAATTTAAAAATAAAATGGTAACTTACTAGTAATAAAGAATTTACATTTGCTTCCAGAATTTTAGTTTATACACATATATAAAATTAAGTACGTACCAGTTAATCTTCCGTAATTGGGTTGCATGCATATTTAAAAATATTCATGCTTGAAAACTATTTTAAAATCCTTAAATTGAGATACACTTTTCAAAAAAATTGTATTTCAAAGTATATATCTTTTTTTTTTTTTTTTTTTCAATGCGACTGTGTAAAAATTTAAATTGTGCGATATTTAGACATAAAAAAAATCGGTAATCCAATAAATTCAAATACCTCTGAAATAGGTAATTAAATCGTTGCCATCGTCAGTATGATGTCAACGTTATTCTTAGATATGTTTCTGCTTTATTATATAACTAAATTGACACGCAAAATACATTGATCTAAAAGTGCGATAAAACTTCTCTTATTTTTGTCCCAGATATACATAGAAAAGAACTATAGATTCGAAAGAGTGGGTGCTACTGTAATTTCACTGAAGTTTCAATTGCAAGTTCAATTCCAAATTTCGGAAATAATTAAGCAAATTTCTGGTCAGACTTACAATTTTGAGAAAAAGAATTTCTTAGCATATTAATGAGGATTTTTAAAGAAATTAATGGTATAAGGTTGCAGTAATGGTATTTTATGCAGAAATATAACTTAAATTATAAAAAAAAAAACTTAAATTATTATAAAACTTAAATTAACTTTAAACTTAAATTTTTTAAATAACATAAATTATTTTTAAAAAAATTTGAGCGCTATGTATAATTTTATTATTTTATTTCATTCCTTTTTTTTTTTTTCTAATGTTCGAAATAGATCTCTATACTTTCGTATTTTACGTTGAAAGATTTGTTTATTTATTTTGTACTGTGCATTGCCCGATTTATTGCAGGGCATTCGGGCCACGGGCCCTAGAAAATCAGGGCCCCTAAATACTGCTGAAAGTTTCTTAATTATTGTCCAAAATCTGATGTAGTTTTAACACGTGATGGAATGTTACATTTCATTCTACATTCTATTGTGTTTGTATTGTATTTTTATAAAATCGTATATTTTGTCTGAAACATGCATTTTTAATTACTTTATTATATTATGAATTGAATATTTCCAACTGGGCAAAAAAATGCCCAGGTTGGGAATCGAACCCAGATCCTTCGCTTACAAGGCCAATGCTTTAAATGTAAGACAAGGATCTGGGTTCGATTCCCAACCTGGGCATTTTTTCGCTCAGTTGGAAATATTCACTTCGTATGATAACTTTACCAATCAGTTTGATTGTGTTAAAATAATTCTTTATTATAGTGAAGTATTTTCTATTATCTTTATCATTTAAAAAATATACAGTAGAAGATCTTTATAACGCAATTCTCCATATAACGCACAACTTCTCAGATGTAAACAATGAATTTTGCAGTTAAGAAGCACACCTGCATTTCCATTATAAAAAATTGCTACTTTTTAGAAAACTAAATTTGATGCATTGGTTCAACTTTCTATCCTTAATTCAGAACTTTTTAGTGAAAAATTTGCTATTAATTACAATAAACATTTCTGAAAATGAGTAATATAATGAATGATTTGATACACAAGTATATTTGTATTGAACCATGTTTCTAAAATAAATTTAACATTTTAATAATCTATATTATGCAAAAATTTATTAACTCCTGGTAACAAGGAATGCAGTATAAAGATACTCTAATGTATTTTGATATGTTTCAGATATATTTGCTCATGTTTATAAGGTAAATTTAATGATGTGTGAAATGTGATCCATATAACGCAAAATTCTATATAATGCACAACCTTGCGTTTTTAGGTTTGCGTTATAAAGATCTTCTACTGTATTGTATTTTTAAATCTTATTTAACCTTGTTTCTGTTCTCGTCAGATTATTCGGTGGTTCATGAGTTGTATTTCGTATATAACAAAGCCCCCTAGTATTTTAAATAAGTATTATGCTAGGTACTGCAGGAAATATATTATTAGTTGTTGCATACTTTATCATTCCAGATATATTGAATTGCATAGAAAAAGATTATCAGTATCACACAATTTATTATAAAACATATATTCATTTAAATTTCATAATTACGAAATAATTATTTAAAAGTATAATTATCAAATTTACTTTTTTAATGGATATTTTAACCTCTTCGCTACTGAGTACTAATGCAGTATTGTTAATTATTACTGAATCATTTCTTCTCCCATTTGACTTCAAAGCAAGATTTTTATTTTATTTGCATTATTTCGAATCTTAGACTTCGAAACATGTAATTCTGATATCGAAATTGTAGTTATGTTTCAGTACCATTTACAAAATGGGACAAAACGGAGGACCCATTTTGGAGACCCCACGGAGCGAAAAGGTTAAAGTAATTATCAAAGCTAATAATAGTTATCTTAGTAAGTACAGTACTTAATAATAATAATAATAATAATAATAATATATATTTTTTACTGAAGTCCCCTTTAACCATCGGTCCAGCGCCCCCAAATTTGAAAATCGGTCCCTGACACTGTGGCTTTTCCCCAAAGTGTTAACATGTAGTCCTTGAACCAGAGGACACCGGGATATTTCGGAGGCACTTGGTCAGATTTTGGTCTAGGACAAGGTCTTATTAGACAGGACCCCCCCCCCCCCCCTGTTTCCTCCTTTACTGGAACTGGACAAAATGGTGTGTGTAAGTTGCCCCCATCCAGAGCCCAAAAGCCCCAGAGCCCCAAATTGCACCCCACTCTTTTTTCACTCTGCATCCCACTCGCACAGGCATAAAGTGCGCCCCTGCAGAGAAAGTTGTCAAATGCGCATAATCGCCTAATAGGTAAAACTAGCTAGAGAAAGGAAATTGCGTATATTGTTAATTGTTACATTTTTGTTACAAGTAATTTATATTCTTATTACTGATATATGCCTGTTCTGTGTTATATGCAATCAATCAATAAAATTTTATTTGTATTTTAGATATTAAAGATATAAATATTATTATTTTTTAATAAGATTTTTAATGACTGATGGGGATTGGTTGGCTTTTGAGGGATGTAAGTACGCAAAATTTTAAACTTATCGAATGACATTTTTTTTAATGTTCATTCAAATTTTCCACCTGAAAAGTATGTCCACAAAAGAAAATTTAATTAAAAACAATCCTAAAATTATACGTCAAACGTGGAAAATGAGGTGCGTTCGTACTATAGCCAGTTTTATAGATATTCAGCTTTTGATGGAATAGCTGTTGCGCTCTTATGCACAAATCCAAAATTTATTACGATAATGTATATTAAATTCAGTAATATGGAAACAATATGACGTAATCGCCATGGCAACCTAGACTCATTACCTATCATGGGATACCACTGAATTAATTACATATGATAGGATTTAATAGAATGAATAAAAATTTTGTTAATACCTTTTTAAATTATGATTCGATTTTCATGAAAATTGAAATGACTCGACAAAATTCGGCAACGATTATATTAACTATATATATTAAATTTCAAACCATTCGTTTCGGTAGTATTTGCGCTGTTATATGCGGACACACAGACGGTGACTATAGGTGCTACCAATTTATATTATTACGAACGCACCTAAAAGGGAGCTTTGAAATAATGATAAAGATCAAAGTCAGGGCCGTAACTGTAGGGAAGAGTGTTATATGGTTTACTCAGCCCCTCCCCCCCCCCCTCCTATTCTTCTAAATTTTATAAACCTAAGTTTATTTATCAAAAAATTTTAATTACTTCATTTAAAAAAAATTACATTAAATATACTATACAAAAATTATTATAGCATATTGCATATTGTACATTATAGTTGATACGATATTCACTATTTTGTAATACACTCTATATTTAATTGAAAATCACTCCCCCTCCCCGAAATATTATTCTACATCCGGTACTAATTAAAACTACATGTCAATTTTACAACAAAGTACAATATTGTATTTGGCGAAAATTTTTCTATTAAAAGTAAATTTAAGGCCAACATTCCCGAGATTTAATTTAAGCATGGGTTTGGAAATACCCTGAACACAATTTACGGCATGGGGTGGAGGTTTGCAACAAAATTTATGTTCAGCCAGAAAAAATCGCTGTTGAAAAAAACTGCCTAGGAAAAAAAATCTCTACTTTTTCTTGAAATTTTTGTTGATAGTATCCAAAAAACCAATACTCCGTTTGGGGAAAACTGATTAATTCATTGTAAAAACTACTTTATTGATAGTATTCAAAAAACCTATATTTCGGTTTGAGAAAACTGATTAATGCACTGTAAAAACTACTTTATAGATAGCATCCAAAAAGACAATATTCAGGTTAGAGATTACTGATTAATACACTGGAAAAAACTTCTTTATTGATAGTATCTAAAAAACCGATATTCCGGTTACAGAAAACTGATTAATACACTGTAAAAACTACTTTATTGATAGTAACTAAAAAAACAATATTCCAGTTAGAGAAAACTGATTAATACACTATTAAAACTACTCGGATATGTTTTCAAAAATTAGTTGCAGCAAAAGAAACCTTTTATAAATGATTCCTTAAATCTCGAAAACATATTGTTATCTGAAGTTTCAAAAGATAAATAATCTTTATCAAAATCGTGGATAACTTGGAAGAGGTTATTGTATATTTTCGTTCGTTATATTTTCCCAGATTAAGAAACATTTGTCTTTTTTTAAGGTGTAGTATCTCTTAATGACTAAAATCATGTTTTTTTTTTTTTTTTTTTTTTTCTTTTTTGGTAAAAATATTTTAGCCTCATACGTTTGCTGTTAAAAAAATCCCGCATTGGTCACCTCAAAAAAAATATTTTCTCTCCGCTCAGCTACGCGAAACTTTCCTACACATTCCGTGACTCATTTTTAAACATCAAAGCATTATACTTCCAGACATGATTATTGAAATAATTTGTAATCCAAGTTTTTTTTGTTTTGTTTGTTTGTTTCATTTTCCAAAAATCAATTACATCACGAACAATAAGCGATTGATGTTTCATAGGACGGTAGTTGTTTTTTTTTTCCCCCCTTTTCAGTACTGCCGCATCCGGAAATTCGGTTCAAAGCGCCAACTTTGACAGCAATTTTGAAAAATATTCTGTGTTTGCGGAAAAACAAAAAGCACAGTTCGATTATATAGTTTTTTAATAAGTGAATCTACCAATTTAATGAGGTTATGAACAAAATGTATCAAAAATATGCCTGAAAGCAGACAATTTGATTTGAGAACAGCTACGCAAATGTGAAAAGGTTGATTTCTACAAAACTCCATACATTCAGGGCCCGACTTATGCAGGGGCATGGCAGGTAGCTGCCACGGGGCCCCTCTAAAAAGGGGAGCCCATGAGAGTAATCAGGATTTTCATTAAAAGGTGCCAAATGATTAAAATTAGCCAAAAGTGATCAAATTCATATATTTTCAAACATTTAGGAAGGAAGTGTGGTCCCCCCTTCCCCTCTCTGCTTCCAGTACCACCTCCGTCCATGAAAAAAACACTATATCATTAGAAAACTAAATTCTGATGTTTTCAAAAGAAATTCTTTATTAACATTTTCCTTGTAACGTGGCAAGTTAAAACCATTAATTATGACCTATTTGGGGCATTCTCTTTCAAACATCTTATAACGTATGTAGATAGTTAAGTAAAAGTTTGCAAACGAATACTCGTGTCAAACAATCTATCATTTTTTCTACTATTATCCTACTAGAATTTTTTTCTTAAAGTTGTAATTTTTTCTTAAAGTTGTGACCATCTTTTTGTGATACCCTATATGGGGCATTCTCACAATCTTTTGACTTTGGGGGGGGGGAGAAAATCTGGCGAAATTAAACTTGCTAAAATAACATTTTAATCTGGTAGACGAATTCCTTAATGATTCAAAATAAAGGAAAAATGGTCAGCAGCGAATTTTTTTTTTTTATTATTTAACTGAGGTTTATGTTAAACTTGTTATGTTATGGAAAATTAAGCTTTCCGAGTTTAATTTTCTTTACCATTTTACCACTAAAACTTTTTATTTTCTTTAAAATTTTTACTTATAATGAATTTGAATAGTACGCACAGGACATTCAAATAAGAAATAATAACAATATAGAATTTTTAGTACAAAATTTGGTATAAAGTTGTCTTAAATGGATGTTAAAGAAGGGACGGTAAGGTAAAAAAAGGGGACGGTATAGGAAAAAAAAGGGACGGAAAGGATAAAATGGTAAGGAAAATTACCACCTATTTTAGGCAAATCATGTTAAGACTAAGTGGTAGCCACAATGTTCATTGATTTTTAGAAACAGTTATTTACATTGGATTAAATAAAAAATATATATATTAATTTACCTCGAAAAGTGCAGGAATAAACCTTGGGGAAGGTAAGACTACCAATAAAGCCACGATCTTGAAATTGATTTTCAAATGCTGATTTAAATTCTGCAGTAAATTTCCTCTCAAAGAATTTTAGACATTCTTTCTCTAGCATACTTCTGCATGAGAAAAAACTTGAAAAAAATTCTGTTGCTTCATCTGAAGTGATTTTCTGTATAAGTTTAGCAAGAGGGATGGTAAGGATAAAAAAACCCAGGGACAGAGTTAAAAAAATAATATCAACCGTAAAAATGTGTGCAGGTTAATTTTTTGCTAGATATTTATATAAAACAATCGTCCTAGTTTCGGAAAAATATTACATTGAATTACTTTTATTGAAAAATTTTGTACAGACAGCTCCAAACTTAAAAATCAGCATGGAGGACACGTAACGGTATGGGAGTTTTCCTGGTATTTGGACCCCCAACATCGTCCAAAACTTATTTATCTGGTTAATATTGTTATGAAATCATGTAATGGGATGTTCCCAAGTATATGAAATTAAAAAAAAAAAAAACAAGAAAATGTACTGAAGTAAAAATTATTATTCAGGGACATAAAAGTCAGAAGATTGTGAGAATGCCCCATATACAGATGTGAGCAGTACTGGGTACAAAATTTATGCACACATGCAATATGCATGAAGTTTAGTACTAGCTGCTTCCATATTCTTTACAAAAAAAATTCTATAGATAAGGGGGCCCCCAGAATGATGCTTGAGCTGGGGCCTTCCATAGACTAAGTTGAACCCTGCATGATGTTTGTAATTTTTCATTTTATCCGCACGATAAATTTATGGCGCGACTATTTTCATTTTAGTATGCATGAAAATTTAGGTATTGTTGTTAATATCATTTGAAGAGATCGGGTGATAAAGGTGGTGTCTGATTAAAAAAAATAAAGAGTTAATCATAGCATTGAAGATAATCAGTGGTCCTCTCCATCTGTTAAATTACTATTTGAAAAAACCTAATACTGACAGAGATTTTAATTGATAAAAAGGGCATTTGACAATAAAAAATTGTAATTTTAGTTGATAAATATTGTTGAAAATGTGTTTTCTCAAAATGAGGACCACCTTTATCATCTGATCTCTTCAATTGTTTATATCAAATTATATCAGTTAGTTATATCAAATTATGTCATTTAGTTATAAAAAAAAGTGTTTCGCATTATTGTCATTGTCAATTATACAGTAAAGGGATTTTCCCCGTATAAATTTGTTACCTCTTCAATTATAACTGTTTTTCAATAATTAATTACTTCTAATTAATTAATTAATCTAATTAATTAATTAATTCAATAATTAATCTGTAATTTTAGTTGATAAATGCTGTTGAAAATGTGTTTTCTCAAAATGAGGATTTGTACCTTACCACCTTTATCATCTGAGCTCTTCATTTGTTTATATCAAATTATGTTATTTAGTTTAAAAAAATTATTTTGTATCATTGTCTTTTTAAAATATTCAGTAAAGAGTTAGATGGGATTTCCCCCGTATAAATAGGTTACCTCTTTAATTATAACTGTTTTTCAATTACAGTCCTCCCCACTTAATCGGGTTACGGATAATCGAATACCCCGCTTATTCGAATAGAATCATCCGGAACCGAATTTATTCCTATTGGTTCTATGTTATTTGCTTAAACCAAATGTAACTTAAACCAAATACCTTTTACGAACGTCCCCGCATAATCGAATAACAACGGTGTGACCAAATGTTTGAAAATAAGCGTGGAAAGCACGTTTCAGCCGGAATTTTCTTTCAAAGTTTGTCATTTTCGGTTCTTTTACGCTGAAAACAAATTTTCAGTTCTTCCTGCGATGATTTCGGCCGGCAGGTGTATAATGGTCAGGTCAAGTGTTTTCCCCACCTTGATCTCCCCACCATCACTTCTCGCTGTTAACCAGGCTTTAATAACAATGCGCCGGCACTTCGAGACTCGAGATGGTAGTTGTGATATTTTGCACTCATTCGAAAAATTACTTATACTAACATTTTCAGAGAAAAAAAATGGGCAAAGTATCAAGGTAACCAATTGTTTATTTACTTTAAATCGGGAAATGTAATCATAAAATTTTTTGCTAAGGCAAATTTAATGTTTTGTAGAGGAAAACTAATTTTTCTGCTTTACCAGAAACTGTTGCAATTTCCGTAAAATGGGGTCATATGGGATGCTTTTTCCCACCTACCATCTTAGTGTTAAAAAAATTTTATTTGTCCTGTACTACACCAATATTGCTATCTACAGTTCAGTATGAAATAGCAGAGTTTCTCCTAGGTTTAAAAAGGGACAGGGTCCTGCTGGTGGATAAAGGGCGCCTTTTTATATTCTAAAGTGTTCTTTTGGGGGGTTTTTTTAGATATATTTTTTTAATTCTTAAAGCCATTTTTTATATTTAAAGTTCATGGGCTCTTTTCAAGACAACAATGAGCAAGATTTTACTATGCAAACAAATTTTTTAAAACAAAAAAGAGTAAGAGCTAATTTTCTGTATAATGGGCAAGAAGGGTGTTAATTTTTTTGATGAGGGGGAAGGAGGGTGCTATTTTGTAAATCAAAATGTAGGAAAGGAAGGGCACAGCACCCCCTGAGACAGTTTAGGGGAAACTCGGGAAATAGTAACTTCAAACAAGAGATTTTAGTAGTTTTTTGCTTCAAGTATGCTTGAAAAACAGTTCTGTAACTAATACCTTTGGCCAGTTGTCAAAAGAAGGAAATTTGTCCTTGATACGCATTTACTCTGAGACCATTGTTATCCCATTCGATGTTATCCCTTACTACAAAGAACAGCAAGTAGAGGATTGCTGTTGCAAATGAAAAAACATTCTCAGAGCGTATTGAGAGCATACACTTTTTTTTTCTTTGATTTAAATAAAATGTACTCTTTTCAAGATTTTTTTTTTTTTATTTTGAGTAAAGTTAAACATTATTAATGAAAAAATTAAAACACTATAATTGTGTTATTTTAATCAATGATTTTTTTTTAATCAAGTGATTAAAATTGTGATTTTAATCATGATTAAAATCAATCTTATTTAAATCAGCGTACCCTGCCCCGCCCCCCATAAATGGGATAGTTTTTAATTATTACCGTTTTTTAATTATTTAAAAAGTATTTTATAAATTTATTTTTTAAAATTCTTGTTTTAATTTTGAAAATAAATTGTTTTCTGGGTTTTCTAAAGAGAAGTGGAATGTTGTATGACTCGGAAGAGGTTACTGTATATTTTCGTTCGTGATTATAGTACATTTTCGTAGATTAAGAAACATTTGTCTCTTTTTATAGTATACCTACAGAAAAAAGAAATAGTGCTAGTCAGCAAATTTCAGACATTTCCGAGTTTTGTTTGTTTGTTTGTTTTTACTTTATAAATGCAATTGCAAGTTTCGCGTTTTTGAGAAGTAAAGATGAAAAAAATACGAGAACACCTTTAATGCCTAAGAATCGAATTGAATAGGGTTTTATTTTTCCGTACATAAAATATACCTTGATTTATAATCAGTTGGTCCTAACGAAAACACTTATCAGGAAACAACAACAACAACAATAAGAAATAACGCTATTCGATTTCTTGGTTGATGAAGAAAAGAAACGATTTTTTTTCTTTTGTTCTAGAGATTGGTTAAGTAATATGTTTTAAATTTTATTTTTTATTAACAAATATTTAAAAGTTTTTTATTTTTAAAATATTTGTGTTTTTTTCAATACGAATTATGCAAACTTATTTCATGGAGCTTTTCGAAAATGGATGCGTTTTGAAGAATAAATAAAATTGTTTAAGATAAAAAAAAATAACTTTTTGACGTTAGACATAAGGATGAAAATAGGAGGAGAATGTAAGATCTAATCTTGTTTTTGTTTTTTTTGTTTTTGTTTTTTTTAAGAAAAAGAGGTGGGTAGATAAGCATTGATTTTTTGATTCACTGATAGAATTTAAAAAAAAAAATCTTTTTTTCAAAATTGTTTAAATATAATTTAGGATCTATGCTTACTGCCTTTCTTATTGATTTTTGGTGGAAATTATTTTTTAATATTAAACAAGATCAGAAGCATACATTTATTTCGAAAAAATTAATATATTTCAATTATATCAACTAGGGAATCCAACTCGGTCTTTTCAGGTCACTGAACGTGAAAAAATCTTTATATATATATGAGGACGTGAATTTCAAAACTCATCTTATCTAAAATTTAAAAAATCGAGTTTTCTCTACCAATCTATTCTATTGGTAAACCTGCACAGAAAAAACACTATAATCTGTAAAAAAAATATTTTTATCCTTTATTTTTGGGCTCTTAAAATATTGGTTTGGTTTCAAAACTCGCCTTATCCGCTAGGGAGTTGGCAACAAAACTAGCTTTATCCTTGGGCATGCGTAAGACCAACGAACGGCTAGCTTATCAGCTACTATTACGGTAATTTTCCTTCATTTCTCTGTGACCTGTTGCTATTTTCGTTTAAAGATTTTACCTGTTCTATTCATAAAAACTAATTAAACAGCATGTTTTACAGCATGTCTTATGTGTAATGGGCAGTGAATAAACTCTTGCATTTTGTAGTGGAAGGGTGAAGAATAGAAAAAGAAATACGAACACATGGGCTAGTAAAGAATACACGCAAAAGAAGATTAAAATGTAAGTTAAAAATGGGGAATCGCTTTCTATATTTCTTACTGTCAGAATATGTTAAAAAATTTAATTTTTATTCTCAGGCATAAACCTAAGGCATTTCCGGACCTTTCAAAGGTATTACGATAAGGTACTATATAAAGACTAAGAACCATGGCCATCTTCAAATTTGTGGAAGTTTAAAAAATCGAGTTTTCTCTACTAATCTATTCTATTGGTAAACCTGCACAGAAAAAACACTATAATCTGTAAAAAAAATATTTTTATCCTTTATTTTTGGGCTCTTAAAATATTGGTTTGGTTTCAAAACTCGCCTTATCCACTAGGGAGTTGGCAACAAAACTAGCTTTATCATTGGGCATGCGTAAGACCAACGAACGGCTAGCTTATCAGCTACTATTACGGTAATTTTCCTTCATTTCTCTGTGACCTGTTGCTATTTTCGTTTAAAGATTTTACCTGTTCTATTCATACAAACTAATTAAACAGCATGTCATAATTAAACAGCATGTCATAATTAAACAGCATGTTTTACAGCATGTCTTATGTGTAATGGGCAGTGAATAAACTCTTGCATTTTGTAGTGGAAGGGTGAAGAATAGAAAAAGAAATACGAACACATGGGCTAGTAAAGAATACACGCAAAAGAAGATTAAAATGTAAGTTAAAAATGGGGAATCGCTTTCTATATTTCTTACTGTCAGAAGATGTTAAAAGATTTAATTTTTATTCTCAGGCATAAACCTAAGGCATTTCCGGACCTTTCAAAGGTATTACGATGAGGTACTATATAAAGACTAAGAACCATGGCCATCTTCAAATTTGTGGAAGTGTATTTCGGAAGATTCTTGGAATATCAAAATTCAGAGTGTAAAAGTTTTGCTAGAGGCATCTAAAACTAAACTTTCTTCTTAAAAAGAAGGGAGAGGGAGTCCCCATGAAGCAAGAGAAACTTAAGGATGCCCACAGATTGTTAAAAAAAAACATTTTGATGAAAACTGGTCAGAAATGGAAGTGCTTACTTTCTATAAAAATATTATTTCTAAGGAACCAGAACAGAAGGAAATGTGTATATATATAATATTATATGTTATATAGATTATATTATATTAAATTCTTTTTATAAAAAAGTTATTTTAATTATAAGCTATTTATGATAAATTTTATTTGATTATTGATAAGTTTGCTTTTGTATAATAAAACATATTACTAAGTTTTAATCATACTTATTGCTCCCGTAAGGTTTATTTTTTAATCCAAAATATTATCATCCGATGACCAAAAATAGAAACTATTAATTTCTTTCATCAAGTATGATAGAGATTGGCAACAAAACTCTTCTTATCCATAGGTTGGCAACAAAACTCTTCTTATCCAAAACTTTTTTCAATTAATTAATTAAATTAATTAAAGTAGATTTTCCAACTTAACACAACGATATCACAGAGCAACTAGCTATAAGTATACAGAAAATTGGAGGTATTCGATACACGGGGTCGCAGTTACAGGTTTTTCGCGATTTCCCAAAATTTGATTTTTTGGATAAGGCGAGTTTTGAAACTCACGTCCTCATATATATGTATGTATGTATGTATGTATGTATGTATAAAACACTAACAGATTTTTTAACCATTTGGAAAAATGGTTATTGTCCTCTGTCAGCGTAGGGAATCAAAAACATATCTGAAGCGTTTTATTGGTTGAATCCGCATTTTATTCGTTTTCTGATTGGTCTATACAGTAATCTGTATTTTTCCTTTACTTTCAACAGAGATGGATACTTCTGTTGCCACTATGACAAAAAAGTAATAAAAACTACAAAAAAAATTTTAATAACTCAGAAACAAATTGAGATACAGCTTTCAAAAAAATTGCATTTAAGAGTACATTTTTTTCTCTATACGACGGTGTAAAAAGTAATATTGTGGGATGTTTAGAAGTTTAAGAATGAAATTTCATTTAAAATTGGTCCAGGAATATTAATGTTTAATCCATGGCGTACGTAATGAATGACCAGCTCCGCAGAAGTTTAAAAATTTACAGTACCGCAAAATTTAATCCATGGCGTAAGTAATGTATGATCAACTCCGTGCGATTTTTCATGTCTTAAATTTTAGTCTTTGAAAAAATCATTTTCCAAATGGTCGTTGTAATTTGTTAAATTGCATTTTTTTTTTTACTTTTATTTTATTTTATTTTACTAGGGGGCTCGGCCCCCTACGAGCTACGCTCGCCAACCCCCGTCCAGACACCGCAGACTCTAAATGCACGCTAATTTGAGCGGCTTTAAAAAGATTTCGAAAGATTGAATTATAATTTAAAAAACAGTGGCGATCTCCCTATAAACGAATTTCTATTCATTTCTCTTTGATTGGAGAATTTTAACGCCAAATCCGCTGCGGTACTACTTGATTATCCTGTCGACCAATTTCGCCAAATTATATAAATCGCCAAACCACTCGCCAAATTATACAAATTGATATAATTTTTATTTTAAATAACGAAAGAACAAATAAATTCGTACAACATTAATAAAAACACCAATAAAATGTCGAAATAAAAATAACTTGATGACTATACACGTGTAACAACATTTCAAAATAAGCTAATATAAAAGGAATTAAGTAAAGAGAGTCTTTGTCTCCTGGTATTTTTTAACAAAGCGAAAAGAAAGTTCTTTTAAATGAGACATTTTAAATTAATTCTCAAAATATCAAATAAATGTCTAACGCAATTTCTAAATTTAAACTTTTTTGCAATATTATTTTGTGTTTATTTTATGTAATAACTATAATGTGACGTAAATATGACGTAATTTCTCCTAAGACTTCTAACGCATGTTAATGAATTTATTATTTTACAATATCCTTTCTCTTTTAAAATTCACGTGTATACTTTTTATGACGTAATTTTTAATAAGTTCCTGCTTTTTATACGTAATTATTTAATTCTAATTTGAAAGTTTTTTTCCTGTTTATAATAGTCACGTGTAAATAAATTTTTAATTTGAAGCAAACATTATTGCTTGCGCTTTTTATACAGTTGGCAACAGTTTAAATTAGTACAATTTTCTGAAATCTGTAAAAAATATCTCTAGAAATGCTGAAAATTTGAATTTAAAATAGAAATAAAACCTGAAAAAATGAGTCAAAATAAAAAAATTAATGCAATCTGCACTCCGGCAAATTCTAACGCATAAAATGAACTAAAAATGATTACACTGCCATGTATAGTTTTTGCTGCTATAAAACTTTTTTAGTGGAACGATTTTGTCCAACTTTAGCATTAAATAACTCTTAAAATAATTCTTCGATTTGAAAACTGTCTGCATCAGCGTGTTTATCAAACATTTCTGTATAAAACCACCGATTTTCATATTTTTGTATGCATTATGTTTGTTAATATTAACGAAGAAAGGCCTCCGGTCACAAAAAAATCAAAACCGGCGGCGGCGGCGGTGACAGCGGTAGTTACTTTTTTTTAGAATAGAGATATTTTATTTTTATTTATCTCTCTATTCTAAAAAAAAGTAACTACCGCTGTCACCGCCGCCGCCGCCGGTTTTGATTTTTTTGTGACCGGAGGCCTTTCTTCGTTAATATTAACAAAAATAATGCATACAAAAATATGAAAATCGGTGGTTTTATACAGAAATGTTTGATAAACACGCTGATGCAGACAGTTTTCAAATCGAAGAATTATTTTAAGAGTTATTTAATGCTAAAGTTGGACAAAATCGTTCCACTAAAAAAGTTTTATAGCAGAAAAAACTATACATGGCAGTGTAATCATTTTTAGATCATTTTATGCGTTAGAATTTGCCGGAGTGCAGATTGCATTAATTTTTTTATTTTGACTCATTTTTTCAGGTTTTATTTCTATTTTAAATTCAAATTTTCAGCATTTCTAGAGATATTTTTTACAGATTTCAGAAAATTGTACTAATTTAAACTGTTGCCAACTGTATAAAAAGCGCAAGCAATAATGTTTGCCTCAAATTAAAAATTTATTTACACGTGACTATTATAAACAGGAAAAAAAACTTTCAAATTAGAATTAAATAATTACGTATAAAAAGCAGGAACTTATTAAAAATTACGTCATAAAAAGTATACACGTGAATTTTAAAAGAAAAAGGATATTGTAAAATAATAAATTCATTAACATGCGTTAGAAGTCTTAGGAGAAATTGCGTCATATTTACGTCACATTATAGTTATTACATAAAATGAACACAAAATAATATTGCAAAAAAGTTTAAATTTAGAAATTGCGCTAGACGTTTACCTGATATTTTGAGAATTAATTTAAAATGTCTCATTTAAAAGAACTTTCTTTTCGCTTTGTTAAAAAATACCAGGAGACAACGACTCTCTTTACTTAATTCCTTTTATATTAGCTTATTTTGAAATGTTGTTACACGTGTATACGTCATCAAGTTATTTTTATTTCGACGTTTTATTTGTGTTTTTATTAATGTTGTACGAATTTATTTGTTCTTTCGTTATTTAAAATAAAAATTATATCAATTTGTATAATTTGGCGAGTGGTTTGGGCGATTTATATAATTTGGCGAAATTGGTCGACAGGATAATCAAGTAGTACCGCAGCGGATTTGGCGTTAAAATTCCCCAATCAAAGAGAAATGAATAGAAATCCGTTTATAGGGAGATCGCCACTGTTTTTTAAATTATAATTCAATCTTTCGAAATCTTTTTAAAGCCGCTCAAATTAGCGTGCATTTAGAGTCTGCGGTGTCTGGACGGGGGTTGGCGAGCGTAGCTCGTAGGGGGCCGAGGCCCCTAGTTTATTTTGAATTTAATATACATTTTGAGAATACTCACTAACAACAACCAAAAGTTTTCATTAAAAAAGGTTTCATTCAAAGTTTCAAAGTATCATTTATTTCTACCCTATATATATAAAATCCTAATGAAACGAATTTATGAAACGAATATATGAAACGCCTGAAATGTATCGATTCTTTGAATCGACTGATTAAACAACTGATTTTGTTTCACGGCGATTTCTCCTAAAATATGGAATACTTTGCGATGAAATTAACACCAAAAATCCGTGTTGATCCACAGATCTCAAAACTGGTATTAGAATGTTTAAATTCGAATTAGTTTTCGAAATATTATTTTTTTCTAATTTTAAATACATTTTTTCTAATGATGGCAACTCAAATTCTAATCATAACAGAATTTTTTTTTTTCACAATTCAGAAAAGGTTACTATTTTAAATTAATTTGGCGACATTTGGGCCTCCTTTAAATCTATGCTAAGAACAATGCTTTTTTTGTATTTCGTTATCATTTTATTGAATACAAAACTTTCATTTAAAAATGAAACATTTAAATTGATGGCTTTCACTTCTTAAAAAAAAAAAAAAAAAAAAAAAAAAAAAAGAAAACGAAAAGAAAAATATTAGACACAGATGTCATATACGCACCGGGGTACCTAATTGGCGCACAAATGGCATTATTTTGATAGACATGGTAACTTGGCTATTATTGTTTATTTAATAATAAATGTATATTTACTTTTATTTCTTTTTTAAATTTATATAAATTATTTTGTTCTATAGTAATTATTTATTTTTTTGCTATTTCCTTTTGAAAATAATAGAAAATAATTTAAAAATGCGGTACATATTGTAGTAGTTATTCCGTCATCCAATTTCGCAAATTATATAAATCGCCAAACCACTCGCCAAATTGTACAGATTGACAAAATTTTTTATTTTAAATAACGAAAGAACAAATAAATTAGTATAACATTAATAAATATAAAAATAAAACGTCGAAATAAAAATCCCTTGATGACGTAAACACGTGTAACTTGCTAAAAGTCAAGTGAATGTGACATTTACGATCAAGCATTATTGACATTTAATCTTATTGTTCGCGATAGATTTTTTGTCGACGGGATAACTAAGTAGTACCAAAAATACATATGTAACTGGTATTCGAAAACGAGGCTTTCGCCAAATTTTCGTAAAAAAAAAAAATCATGCCAAACATGCGTATATGACATCTGGCGAAATATTAAATTATGTAACAAACCATGACATTTAATTTCAACTTCAAATCAATGTTTTAATTTACCACTCGAATAATAAAAAAAATGCTAACTGGCGAGTTGAAAAAAAGATATTGGCGAGATTTGCACCCGGCTTTTTTTTCTTTCGGCACAGATGTCATATACGGCCCCATATTGGCGCGATTTTTTTCTGACGCCAATGTCATATACGCAGCGGGTACTTAACTGGCGCCAAAATATCGTTATTTTGCTTGATATGGTAAGCCGGATGTTGTTGTTTATGCTGTTGATGCATTCCCCAAATTGGCGTTGGAAAAAAATCGCGCCAATATGGGGCGTATATGACATTTGTTCCAAACTTTCATATGAAAGGCGAAGGGATCAGATCGTATTTGTTTATGGCATTTGATGACTTGAACTATTATAATATAGATGAAATGATGGGGATAGAATAATATTCGGCGAATTATCACCTGTGCCTGGATAACATTAAAGTATCAAAATGGCACCTAGAGTATAAAAAGCAAAGTGTTCCGCCCGGAACTGTTGATGATAAGTTACATGATTTAGGCTATTGCTATAGAGATTGTTTTAAAATGTCGGTTGACAAAGTCTCTGAATGCTTAATTCATTTTATTTTAGCTTCTTTTCAAATGTTTAACTCATCCTCTTTAATCAAAAACGAAAACAACCATTGGATGTCTTAACAGTAACTGATTCTCCGTTAAATTTCTGCAATCAAAGGGAATTGAATGGAAACCCGTTTACAGGGAGATCTGCACAGCTTTTTCAGTATAATTTAATCTTCTCTAATTTTTTTAAAACCCATTAGATTTTTAGATTTTCAGATTATCCGGTGTCTGAACGGGGGTTGGCGAGCGTAGCTTGCAGGGGGCAGAGCCCCCTAGTATTCATATAAAGTTTTCAAATTTATTAAAAGTGATAGTTTCGTATTAGCTGCAGGTCAGGAGTTAATATCCCAAGACATCGCTAAAGATTTCGCTACTTACAGCAGCCTTTTTGATCCTGATAATTTAAGCTTTAAGCGTGTAGTTTATTTCATTTATACTATTTTATTATTTTTTTTACTTATTGAAAAATTTTAATTCTCTTATGAAATATTAGTTGGGAACGAATTTTGGACTATTTATATTGTTTTAAGTGCAAACGGATTCATCTTTCGTAATCGGGCTGCATGCGATACGAGATATTTTTTTTATTCACATTTTATTGAAAATTATTCCAAACCCCATGAAAAATCAGTAAATTTAGACGCATTTTTATAAGAAATTGCACTTGAAAGAACATTTTATTCATTTTCGAAAGTGTAAAATTGAAATTGTCAGACGTTTAGAAGTTAAAAAAATCGAAAAAGAAAAAAGAAAATTTTATTGGTCAGGTGTTGTCACAATCAATATGACGACAGCGTTACTCACGGACATGTTTTTGCATTATAGATCAATTTCAACCACGTGATCACAAACCTGGCAACACCTGTGGCTACCAGTTTCGGTGGGCAAACAAATAATAATACAGTACTCCGTACTCCTACTTCGATTCTACTTCGGTCGCAAGACGAACCACTTTGTTTTTGTTTAGTGAATTCGTCTTTCTCTATCTTTTGGCATCTAATTTAGTGCAAGTTTTTAAACTTAACGAAATAAAATGTCTTCAAAATATTATGAAGAATTGGACACAGATGTCTAATACACACTATATTGGCGCGATTTTTTTAATTTTTTAATTTTTTTTTTGACGCCAATGTCATATACGCTACGAGTACTTAACTGGCGCCAAAGTGTCGATGTGTCGATATTTTGCTGGACATCGCAGCCCAGATATTGCTGTTTATGCTGTTGATATTTTCGCCAAATTGGCGTCAGAAAAAATCACGCCAATATGGTGTGTATGACATCTGGGCTAAGAATTGAATGATACTAAAGCTAAGGAACGGTATGCTTCCAAAATTTGTGTTATTCCAAGTGTAGATCCATACAGTTTGAAAAAAAAAAATGATTTGAAGACATATGTAGCGGATTTACCCAACGTTAGTTATTTTGACATCGTAAACTATTTAGTTTATGGGCAAAGTTTTTGTACTGAGAAAGACTTCAGGTGTTATAAAAGCCTTGAATCTTATAAACAATTTGCCTGCAACTGGGTAAGAGAAGTGCATTCTTTGAAAATTGAAGATTTCATCTTGTTATTGGAAAAGTAAGCATACATTTCTGTGCATGAATTAATAACAAATTCCATGTGATTGTGATTTAATTCATAATAAAATTCGTAAAATTAATTCACACAAATTTTTTCTCATAATATTATGTGTCTTTGGAATACCTGGTAATCTATAATATGATTTATTATGTTCCCTGTTCGAACGGTTACCGCACTAACTGAATACATAACATATTGAAATACATAACTGAAGTATACTACAAGGTTCTCTATAGAATATGGTAGGCATAGAACTTATCGTTTATTTACAGGGACACACAAAAAAATCGGCTATAGAAGAAAATAAGCAATAATTGAACTATTGAAGCCTACGAACAATAATTGCTTGAAGTGTGTTTAAAGTTTCGGTATACATTTTTAAATGTAACTACTTTTTAAACATTACTTGGTGTGTATAAATTCTATAGATCATATACAGGAACGCAAAAAAGTTCTCAACAACACCCGTTTATTGGCTGAAATTGCAGAGGAGTAATTTTCAGCTGTGTTATGCGTTTAACTGAACTAACTTTTAACGTATCATTTATTATGCATACATATCTGTAGATCACATACGGGGCTGCAAAAATATCATATGTTTTAACGACTAATCATGGTAATAGCAGAAATCGGGTTTTTAAATTCGTTATGCGTTTTCCAAATTGTTCATTTAGACGCCATCTTCATCTTAAGGAAATTGTGAAGTTTTGTTATAGGACTCTAAATGTGTTAGAAAGTGTTTCATAATCTATGCTGTACTCATGATTTTTCGTTCTTTTTATAAATGTTTTACGTTATTTTGCACACATTAGTATATCCCGATCGGGTCTGTCGTACTGCATATGTCTTTTCATAGAATATTATTTTGTCTTAGAATTTACTTTGTTACTATCTACATGCAGTGATGGTAGTACATGTCTACGCATTTCGTATTATGACTTCATTCATGTTTTGGCATTTAGTAATAATAATAAAAGTTTTCTTAATTATATGTGCATCGTTGACGATTCTTTTACTTTAAGCTTATTTAGAAACTATGTAAGGGATCTGTTAGAATTTTTCTTTGTTTTTCGGTAAAGGCAAAAGATTTTTTCAGAAAATGTTCTTAAAGATATTGTTTTGAACCAGATTTTGGGATACGACATCGCAGGAAAAGAAAACAACCGTCATCTTGAGACAATAATCGCTAATACCTCATGATGTACTTCGTTTATAAAAAAAACGAAAAACTTCGATTACGAATAACTGCGAGTATCATGTTTTTATGTTTAAAAAATGGGTCAGAAAATGTGTCACAAAGGTTTCGAGTTGTTGAGGGGGGGGGGGGGGGGTGATATATATATATATATATATTCTAACAGTCTTTCAATCATCTACAACCGACCACAGAGGGGAGAAATGAACACTCACATTTAGTTGCCAAATCGCTGAAGGCAAGAACAAAACTAGCCCTTCGAATTAAATCATACCCATTCAAGAAATCACATCAACTTTATATTTAAAAATAAAATATTTTGTACCCCGCCTTCGTTGAAACAACAGAAAAGTTTCAATAACAATATCGAAATTTCGCTTCATATTTAGGAATCTAGACTAAGTCTTAGCTGCAGATACTACTTAAAATCATTCGGTAGAAAAGTTGATAAATTATATAGGTGTGCATTTTTAACCTCCTAATGCTGAATAAGTTTTTAATATTTGCATTTATATTTCCTGCAAAAATTATATTTTCAAACTGCTTTTTCCTGTTACGTTAGTACTAAGTATCTCAAACATAATGACTTGATTTCCATGCATTTTCATAATTTTAAAACGTGAAAATATTAATTATGAAATTTATGTAAAAAGATTTTTAAGTGTAACTTATAAATATTTTAACAGAAATTATTCTCTTTGGGTTTCTTATATAGTATGCAAAATTGTTTGTTCTGCCAGGTGGTTTTTTAGTTATGTTTAAAAAATATATCAACTATCACTTTTAGGGACTCTAATAGATGTAAAAATGAAAAATGACTCATTCCACAAAAAACATTAATAAGTATAATAATTAAATTAGTAATCATTAATAAGTATATAGCAAATTAACACCTTGTAATAATATACCAATTTTAATTGCTAAAAGGTGTAAATGAAAACTTTAAAAATAGTTCAAATAGGTTTATTCGACTGTCCCAGTGGCAGAATTTTCGGTGTCCATCTGCAGCAAACCGAAATTTATCTGCGACCCACCAATGCTGAACTAAGCTGCTATCATAAATACTTTTAGTAACCCATAAAATGAGCAAAAATTGTAATTTACATAGAAAATGTAATACTAGAGAACAGGAATTCTGCTTTTTCAGAATTTAGTCTCGCCCCCGGCATTTCCATTACTTCATTTTCTTCTGATGGACTGATGGCTTCTATTATTATGAAACAGCCATTATAAATGAAGCGTTAGGTGCAGATGAAAGAGCAGCCGTAAAAAATTTGAACTCTGATTTTGTGGTCAGAATGGGGGAAAAAATTGTCACAACTTAAAAAAAAAATTATGGCCATTCATCTTCACCTAACACTTCATTTATAATGGCTGTTTCATAATAATAGAAGCCACTAGCACATCAAAAGAAAATAACTCGGTTAATCGGAACTCTACTGCAGTACAAAACATATTTAAATTTTAGGCACACGTTTTATTTTATGTAAAATGACGACATTCGCATCCGCTTAAGAATTTCACATTTACGATCTACTCTTAAACATCTACAGTAAAGCATGCATAGCATAACTATCGCGAAATAATGCACAAATGCAGCAAGAAAATCTCGTCATTTAAGAAAATCGATAAAAAAAGGCTATCTAATGATTCATAGATACGTAAAATGAAATATAGTTTATCATAGCTCCATTGTTTTAACAGAAATCATTCGTTTACATTTTCTTCAAAATAGCACGTATTTTAATTACATTTTCTTTCGGTTGTTATGAAAAAATAGCAAAAAAATATATAATTAATATTTTACAACTGTTTTTCCTTTACTTTCTACGGAAATGGAGTACTTTCGTTGCCAACATTAAGAAAATGGCTCCAAAAACTACAAAAAAATTAATATTTCAAAAATAAATGGAGATACAGCTTTCAAACAAATTGCATTTAAAAGTACTTTTTTTTCTCCAATAATGTGTGATGCTTAGAAGTTTAAAAAATTGCTATAGAGTATTTAATCGTAATGCTTTGTTTTACGGCTAGCTTCTGTAAGGTAACGTTATTTTTTGAAGATGACACAAAATAAGCTGGGAGAAAGAAATAGCATACCGTACTGGGGGCTTAAAAAACACAATAACTTTTAAAACAAATTAATTTTTTTAAGACCAGTATTTATTTTTAAGCTGGCTGGTTAATCTGCAAGGTTGAATAATCTGCAGCACCGCTGCCGTGCTGCACAGTTTCTGCTATGCGGTCGGCTGTAAATGTACATGTTTCGACTCTACCTGAATCAAAACAAATAAATAATAATATTCTAAAATTGCACGGTCTGTGAAACGCCAATTTTGGTCAAAATTATGGCTCTAGCTGCACAATGGTTACGAAAATAAAATAAACATCCAAATAAAATAAAAAAATAAATAAATAATAAATAAAATAACGTGCATAATATGAAAGAGTACGTGAAAAATTGAATGACGGCGTTTCACGGACCGTGAAATTTTAGAATACAGTCCTCCCCACTTAATCGGGTCACGGATAATCGAATAACCCGCTTATTCAAATAGAATCCCCCGGAAATGAGTTTATTCCTATTGGTTCTAAGTTATTCCCCCCCCCCCCCCCCGCTTAAACCAAATACCTTTTACGAACGTCCCTGCTTAATCGAATAACAACTGTGCGACCGATGTTTGAAAAAAGGCCCGGAAAGCACGTTTCAGCTGGAATTTCCTTCCACCTTTTGCCATTTTCGGTACCTTTACGCTGAAAATACATTTTCAGTTCTTCCTGCAATGATTTCGGCCGGCAGATGTATAATGGTCAGGTCAAATGATTTCCCTACTACATCACTCCTTGCTGTTAACCAGGCTTTAATTACAATGTGCCGTCAATTCGGAACTCGAGATAGTTGTGACACTTTGCACTCATTCGAAAAATAACTCGATATTTATTCCTTTAAAATTCCACTTAAACAAACCACTTTAAACGATTTTTTAAGGCAGTATAAGTAACGTAAATTAGAAGTAGGAAAGTTTTGACCAAATTCAAACGCTTTACATAAAGTGTGATGTTAACATATAAATAAATGCATGCTACTAATATTAAATTAATACGTATTTACTTTATATTAGCATTTGTATTTATTTTAGTTTATGTTATTCTATTAACAATTTATTATGCCGCTAACTAAATATACCGCAGATGGCTATTTTGCCTTTTTATTACGCATTAAATATTACAGTTATGATTCCCCGTTTAATCAAATTACCCGATTAATCGAATATTATTTCTGGAACCGTCAATATTCGTTTAAATGGGGACAATTGTATTTTTATTTATTTGTTTTGAAAATGACTTGGGTAGAGGCGGGACATGTAAAAGCCGAATAAGCCTATTTTTACTGTTTTTATAGTTTTCATTTACGTTTTTTTGCAATTAAAATTAGTATATTAAGTATAGAAGTGCGCACAATTAAATTATGGAATGTTTAAATTATTTATTTAGAGTTTTTCTAATACAAATATCCCCACCAGTGGCTGAGAGGTTCTGCTCTCAAAGCTGGTAGACGGAAGGTGCTGAATTCGAATCCAATCGTGCCCTAAATAGTGGTCTAACCGTTCGGAATTTTCCGTGGTTTTCTTCGAATGTTGGGTAACCTTACGTAAATATGGGTTAGGTCCCCTTAGAAAGATCCCCACGGAGGACATCCATCCCCCTAGGGCGTATATCCCTCGTGTAGGTAATCGGCCGTCAAAAACAACACCCCTTAATAGAAATAATATTTCCTATTGAAAAGTATTAATAAAATGTGTAGTATTCTCAACATATAATAACAGATTTCATTTTTGCGACCCCGCCCTCTCCAGATTATAATTTTTTATATTGAATGTCTTCGAAACTATTCATATAAGCTTCCTGAAACTTCATATTTAAACTAATTTAAAGACACTAGATTCGTTGATTATGACAATAAAGGTTGTTTTTTGTATTGAACATTTTTAATTTCTCCATTTTTTAATAAGGAAGTAACCTTCTAAACTTAATTTTTGAAATAAATTTAAAGAAAACAGAATTTCCAATTGAATGGTTATTTTCGTTACTGCCTGCGAGAAATTGACAATTAAGATGCACTCTCAGAAATAGTTTCTTCAATTCACGGAAATTTTTCTGCCAGAAGTGCCACCATGATTTTTCCGTTAATAGATGACGCCATACTTAAAATTATTGCTCCATAGCGTCTAAAAGAGAAATATATATATATTTCTAGACGTTATAAAAGCCTGGGAGGCAGTGACATATTACACTGAACTTATTTATACAGGTTGATTTTCAAATAGGCAATCAACCTTACTTAATCAGTTAAGAAAACAGCCGTCAGTTCTCGCGACAGCGGTGCATACGGCTTTGGTAACCAAAAACTCCCCAAGCCAACAAGAAATGAATTACAAACGGTTTGCAGATTGCCTCTATAGAAAGAAGTGATAATATCATTCAATTTTCCGTAATCGAGTAGTCTTTTTAAAATAGAGCAAGTTAGCGTGTTTTTAGAGCTTGCGTGGCCTGTATAGGGATTGGCGAACGTGGTACGTAGGGAAATCCCTAATGTGTAACAAAACATCGAGTATCGTGTCCATGTCCATATTGACGTTCTACCACACTTTGAAATTTTCAATATTAACAATCAATTTTGGATTTATTCGAAATTTTTAAGCTTAACTAAATATATATATATATATATTTGGTGGAATGAGCTGTGATTTTGGATTCGCATATTTGAAGCTTCTATAAATCGATTTCTGTTAAAAAATTCATAAGTTGCATTTTTTTTCCAAATATTAATTTCATATAATGTATATTTTGAAGAAATCTTAAATTGGAACATCTGTATTTCAAAACTAGAGCTAATAATTTTTTTTGCATGGCGATATTGTGTTCAGTGGGTTAATTTCTTATAGAACTGTACACTTTCCCTCGGATGCAATGCCATTGTTGCACAGAGTTATAAAATAACCGAATATTTAGTGGACCCCTTATTCGAATAAAACATCATCAATTCCGTACGTAGGTTAAACAACCGAGCCAATGTTGCCTATGAATTTCATAATGGAGAATAGGCAATGAATGCCTTTCGAAAATTCCAATTCCAAATTTAAGAAAGAAAATAATCTTCGGTACGCAATAACTTCTAATGAGTAGTCGTTTCCTTTTAACCGTGTATTTTCAGAAAACGCAATCTTGTTAGGAATTTAAGGTGGTTCTCAAATCCAAACTGCTTACTTTCCAACACATTTTTTAATTCATATTTGTTCTAAAACTAATGAAATTACCAAGTACTCTTATTTAGAAATTACGTAATAGAACAGTTTTTATCATTTTCTATAAAAGCAAACAATCTTTCAGAAAATGCGGCCAAAGTTGGCATTTTGTACCGAATGTCCGTTGCAGCGGGGATAATGGAAAAACATGTGTCATAAAACAACAATTACTTTTAACTCAAGATATTTAATTTATCAAAAAATGAGAAAAACTGTTTGATTTCAAACCCCTTGAATAGCCATGGTTGCAAGTTTCATGCTTTTACGTTTAACAGTGAGTCGGAAAATGTGTCAGAAAGTTTCGCGTTGTTGAAAGAAGGGAGGAATATGTTACATATTACATTTTTTGGAGGGGAAGGGGGACACGCCTTAAACTTTAATCCAAAAAACGACGGTATTAGAGGTATATAAGAGAGTAAGAAAAAACTGCATATGATGCAACCCCATCTGTAAGTAAGGCAATTTTTATAGTTTATTAGCGATGTAGTAGTCTTTTTGGCTTTGAATGTAATTTTTGATTCAGAAATTGTTTATGGGAGTTTTCGATAAAAATAGCGCATTTGATTTATATGGACTTTTAATAATTGCATTATAAATTATAAGTTAAAATTTTAACAACAGTTAAAATCCAAATATATACATACATACATTTTACGTTTGAGCATAAATTTTATGTTTTTGTATCATATAAGATAAAAATTAATCGAAAGTCTAAAATTTCTTTGTCTTCGTCTGTAATTAAACAGCTGTTTTCACTTTAACAATAATCGGCTCATTTGTATATATTTCAATAATTACATGTTCAAAATGAGTAAAAACGTGTACATCTAAAATTTTTCTTTATTATTGTTATTAAATTAGAGCATGATTTTATCACTGACTTTTTAAAAGTAAGCTTTTGTTTTAATATGTAGTTGACCCCTCCCTATTTTAAAAATAGAATACATGTAGACATGAGTTTCAAAACTCGCCCTGTTCAAAATTTAAAAAACCGTGTTTTCTCTATCAATATATTCTATTGGTACACCTGCACCGAAATTATCCTGTATTTCTGCCATCGTAAAATCTTAGTTTACAATGAAAACTAATGAAAAATTTGGCTTTCAGGATAAAGCGAGTTTTGAAACTCACGTCCTCATATATATTTGTACAGAAATTTTCATAAATCAAACCGATAATTTTTCTTTTGCATCAATGGGAATTAAAGTTTTATTTCTCATTTGGATTTTTTTCGTACTATATATCCAAGGAGAGCAGTTTGTTAGTTTGTAGAAACAGTTGAGAAAAGGTAGGATTGGGAATGGTACGGTTGTTAAATGGTTGGGAAATTTTATGTGCAGATATCGCTGCAGATTGGACAACTGTTTGGGCAATGATACGGCCAGGCAAACCTTGCTTACTGTAGGCCGATGTTGAACAACAATTAGCCAACATTGTACAAAACATTTTGTACTACTTAGCTATGTCTCAGTTTAGGAATTTCTCAGTTAAATGGTAGGATTCTAAATGGAAAGATTGTTAAATGGATGTGAAAAGATAGATGCAGATATTGCTCTAATTTGGAGAGCATCTGAGTAGGATTCTGAACAATGAAAGGTTGGACAACTGTTTGGCAAATGGTGCGGCCAGGCGGACATTGCTTACTGTGGGCCGACGTGAAACAACAATTAACCAACGTTGGACCAACTATTTTATGATACTTGGATATGTCTCAGTTAACAATATTACTGACCCTGCCTCTTTGAAATCTTACTTCATAAAATCATAAAAAAATCCTGAAGTTCATATTGATTTTTTATTCCAAAAGCCTATCTTCTTTTGTTTATCTAACCAAAAATATTAATTTATTTGTCTTTAATCATTAATCTTTTTTTAATTATAAATTTAAAAACATCTTATGCTAAAATGTTTATCTTTCTTTTTTTAGGGAAATGGCTCACAAAATAATACATTTAGAGCAAAATATACCTAGTGTAGCCAGTCGAGTAGACAACAGAACAATATGTCCTTACCCTCCGCACCCAGAAGCATTCACTTCTGTTCTGCAAAATTTCATAGAACCACAGATTTCTAAGAAACCAAAAAAGTTCCCGATTCGGTCAAATTTGTCATTTTCTAACTTTTCTGCAGAAGACGAACCACCTTGTTTATTTAATAAAAAGGTGAATCATAAAGCGTCAGACACTCCATATCTTGAAATCCTGGAGGGTAATATAGGTGAAAAAAAAATTTCTATTGAGAGAAACCCATCAAGCAGTTTTTTCTTGGATGAACGACCAAGAAATACATCACCTTTGCCAGAATCAATCATCAATCTACTTAGAAGTTTTCCTAATCGACGCAGTCAAAGTGATATCTTTGCAACTCTGGATAGAATTTTGCCTAAGAAACGGATTGGAGTTGCATCATGGTCAAATCCAACTTATTATAGAGATAATCAGTCTAAATATAGACATTCTTTCAATACCGTTGCCCCTGCATTACCTCCAAGAAATATGGACAGTGGTGCAACTGCACCTTCGAAAAATGATCAAAACGAAACTACACCTGCTTTTCATAATCTTTACGAAAACTGGGTGCCCGACTTCCTTAAATATAATAATGAAAGTGAAGCATCTTCGCATGATTACAATTATATTTACGAAAATGATGTGTCTGATATTTCTGCATTCCATACCAATATGAATGTTTCAGAAACTGTCCCAGAGTACACAGAATATGAATGTGAATTAGATACGGCTTCTTCCTCGAATTACCCAAGAACATATGGTGCAATACCAAAAGTTAAGGGAAATATCCCCTCCCATATTTATCATGAAACCGATAGAAACCTTGTATTGAAAGAATTTTGTGATTTTGATGAAGTAGATGAAAATTATTCAAGTTCAGTCTATTCATCCTCTAACTGGAGTTATCACGCACGTAATTTAGAGAACAGAAAGGAAACTGAAGTTGATATCCACTCACAAATTTATAATAAAGCAAATGAATGTGATGATTGTGAACACCTTGCCTCACATTTGCATAAAAAAGTAGAACCAGAAACCACAGAATCCTATGATTCTGCTGTAGTAGATGATGATTATTCAAGTTCGCTGTATGCATCCTCTAGCTGGAATTATCATGCGCAAAATTCAGAGAGCGTTAAAGAAGTTTTGGGCACAGAAGTTGGCAATAAGTCACAAAGTTATAAACAAACAAACGAATATGATGGTAGTGAAACCTTTGCCCCACGCTTTTATAAAGAAGACGGACCAGGCTTCATCAGTATCATTTCATCCAGTCCAGTGCACTATATCTCATCAAAATATAATAAAAATAATCGTTCGTTTCCTGGTGAGAGCTTTATCTGTTATCTTGAAGAGCACAAAAATGATCATTGTTCAACTCAGAGATCGTTTTTTCCTGCGACCTGCAAAGATAATAGTAATCATTTTCCTGATTCGAATGAAGAAGTTGGTTATTCCAAGACATATTTTTCAAAAAAGGATAAAGAAGATAGAAACGTTGTTATAGACAATATCCCGTTACATTATTCAGTTTCTCATGTTTCTGATTCATTCAACAACAGTTTCACGTCTTCTTCTTTTTGCAGTACTTGTGCAGAGTATGGCTCTCCTGTAAAGTCAGGTTTTCAAAATTTACAAAATAGAGGAGATGTTTTCTCAAATGAAAATATTTTACTAGAGAGATCAAGTAATTATGGATTTAAAGAAGAAGAAGACATCAACACCAATCTGAAGAGTCTCTCAAATATGAACGATACATTGAAAGCTAATTCACAAATGCATCAAACAGAATTAAATAAAATGATCAGTTTCTCCATTTTTCGTCCTCATCCAGAACAAGATGGAATCCATTCCAATCACATTGGAGATTCAAATAAGTGTAATACAGTGAAAGCATATTCACGAATTGATCAAATGGAATTAAATGAAATGATCAATTCTTCCAGTTTTCGCCCATACTCAGAGCAAGATGACATCAATGCAAATTTGAACAGTGCCTCAAGTACATGCAATATAGTTGAAACTTCACTTAATGATCAGATGGGAAATGATGGAATAATCAATCCATCTTTCTGCATTGATAATCCTAACAACAAAATTTCCAGAGGAAAGACTCGAACATTGGAAAGACTGAACTTGCACTCATCGGATTCATATCATTCTTCAGAAGAGCTCAACATTGCAAGGTAAGTTTATTATTGTTGTTATTAATATAACTCATTTATTTTATTTTTCGCAGCATTTGATTTGTTAGTAAATAGTGTGATGTGTTTATGAATATTTGTTATTATTATTATTATTAAATATGACCAGCCAATCTTAATATTAAAAAAAAAAAACTAGGAAATATTGAAGGAAATGGATGGATTCCCAGTTTCATACTGCATATTTATAGGACATAACTTTTAGCAACTAAGTGGCCCATTTTTATATTATTACACATGAAAGGAATTTAAAGAGGAGGTAAAGAGCGAACTACACACACATATAAAATCACAAGTCAAAATATTATAATTGCGGTTAAGTAACATTTTTCTTTATTTTAATCTCTGCTTTATAATATTCAAAACAACTCGTACTGATTTAAAACACTGAAAATGGATGGCGATTTCAAATTAAAAAAAAAAAAAAAAAAAAAAAAAAAAAAAAAAAAAAAAAAAAATCTCAAAACTGCCGGGTATAATAATCATTTAAATAATGCTCTTGTAGTTGAAACTATTTTCCCTATTAGTGGAAATATAATCTAGGAGATTCTTTGCTAAGCCGGCAATTTTTCTAAAAGGTAATTGTATCTAATTCTAATTTTTAATCTCTTTCACAGGAAGAAAACCAAAGCATTCTATCACGTACTTCACTTTTTTTTATATAGGGTATAACACGTTTCTGATAGATTTTGTAATCTACTTACAAATTTAAATGAAGTCCTATTGGAATTATTTCACCAGATAGGCGAAGTAGGATAAAAATGGTCAGAAAATTGTTATTTTCTAAAATATTAGGAAATCTGAAATTCGTTTATTAAACTGTCTGTAATTTAATTTACTGATAAAGATAAAATATTTTATTAGATCATAAAACAAATGCTACAAAAATACCTTTATTTTCTGTTTCTTTTTTTTTTTTCGTGCCTTTATTGTATTTTTTAAGGGGGGGGGGAGTGGGGGAGGTTGAATGGGCTGTCTTCTTGGACATTGAATTTGAGAGCAATACCAAAATCTCTAACACTGTTCTGACAATCTGCCTTTGAAGTCACTCTGAATATTCTTGTTTTGCATTTCGTGTAGTCTTATATGCTATAAACAGTAGAGCAAATGCTTTGTAAGTTAGTAAATTATATAATAAATTAAACAAACTATATTTTCTTTTGCAGGCCCAGTCATCTCGAAGACCGCAAAAATCACAGCGGTATCCAAGTGTGCTGCGAGAAATCTTTTACTGTCGCAAAATGGACTGGGGGCATTATATCCATTTCTATTCTTGTGATACTGCTTTGTTTTATGCTCTTCTTATTCATAAGTTTCTGTCTCAGTCCAAGTCAATGGCTATCACAAATTAAGTCCATCATAAATAAAATCGCATTACATTTCAATTTATCCGTTTCCAATTCCTTGCAAGTCCTTGAAATTGGCAACAGTTCATCCATAGAAGTATTGCAGTACAACTCATCAACTGAAGCAGTTTATGGAATCGCACCATCGTATTATCAGTGATCATATCATCGACTTGCTGAACACACATTGACGTGCTGCGACTTGTTGCTTGTTTGTGTCTTTTTATAGGAAATAAAAAAATGTTTTCAGATTACTATGTTTATTTCTTTTATTTATATGTGTAATTGCTGTAGTTCGAACCATTATGTTAGTTCTTATGACAACGATTAATTGGAATTCTCTTCATAGAAATTAAATATTCAGATTAATTGTGTTCAGAAGTAACTTCCTTTAAAAAAAAAAAAAAAAAAAAAAAATTGCTATAAGGCTATTATAGTCTATCTGAATAAGTTATTATTAAATAAACAATAATAATAAAATAAAAAACAGCTCTATTAAAGAAATGTTGGCCTTTTAAATAAGCAAAATTCGACCAAAGTTACATTTTTTTTTTCTAATTTCTTGTTCAGTTTTAAATTATCGATTCATACTTGACCGAAAGCGCATTTGCAGGTGTCTTAAAGGTAAGTAATGAAAATAACATGTCATAATTTATTTTAAATGAACTAAAAAAATTAAAGAAAAAACGTTCTCACGATCTATATGCTTTTTTAAAATGCTTCATGCGTTTTACTTCTTGTTCGAAATTCTAAAGACCCCTAAGGAACCACCTTCCATACATACTACAACAAATCTGTGCATTCGTTTTGAAATATTGGTTTCTTGAAGTCTACAAATCAGCATTAAGGTTTATGAACATGTAAATTTTTAACTTATTATTATTATTTACTATTTTTTTAATGACTGTCTGTAAGACTAAAAAATTCTTACACAAAATTTTAATAAAGTCTTTTTAAGCAATAAAATTTAAAGACGAACGGAATATTTTTAAAACTTAAACGATTGGAGTATTTTTTAAAAAAATTAGAAACTAATTTAATAGGCTTACAAAAATCTCATTTTCGATAAAGTAAAAAAAATATATATATTTATTGAATTCATAGTGCAAAACACTTCTTTGAAAAACTTCTTAATGGAACAACATTAATAATCAAAAATAATAGCCCACCCTCCCTTTGAAGTTCTTTACTCCTTGACGTTCGTTTCTTCCTTCCTCAGCAACTCAAAACAAATTAATACAATTATGGATGTACCGACTATATATACCGGCTTTGACCACAGATTTGATATGAGGCCTTCATGCTAATACTATGTAGAAAAGTGAAATGTAACCATTTTTAATATCAAAAACTAAACAAAACTAAATTACTGTGTAAACGTATCACAAAAACACACTTAAGGCTGTTCTCGAATTTAAAATGCCTACTTTATGACACGTTTTTTAATTCCCTTTTCTTCGCAAACGTATCAAATTGACATGTGCCCATCTTAAAAAACTATTGAATGGAACCGTTATTTTATTTTCAATTTTTTTTTTTTTCGTTTTCTGTAAAAAGCAGAAGTATTTTCAGAAAATATTGTCAAACTTGGAGTTTTGAACTGAGTTTCCGAACGCGATAGCACAGGAACGGAAAAAAAACTGCCGTCCTGAGACATCGATTGCTAATAACTGAATGTGTAATTCATTTATCAAAAAATTAAAAAGTTGCTCGATTACAAATCATTTCAATAATCATGCTTGCAAATATCATGTTTAAAAATGAGTTAGAAAATGTGTCAGAAAGTTCCGCGTTGTTGAGTGGGTGTAAATATTTTTTTTCTATTTTGAGAACCGCCTTAATTTAACATATATAAAACAAGAAACCTAAGGATTCATTTTTATAACAGGAATATCAGATTTGTGTATATCTCTATTCTAAAAAAAAAAAAAAAAAAAAAAAAAAACTAATTAACGTTGTTATCGCCGCTGTAGAGGAATTTTTTGTGACCAGTGTCTTTCTTGTTAATATTAAGAAAACAAGAATATGGAAATGGGTAATTATAGAGAAATGTTTGATATGTAGACAGTTTTTAAATCGAATAATAATTATTTTAAGCGATATTTAATGTTAAAGTTGGTCAAAATCATTCCATTAAAAAAGTTTTATTGGAGCAAAAACCATATATAGAAATTTAATCATTTTTTTCTAAGGAACAGTAGAAGCTCCTGGTGTGCAGACTGCATTTATTTTTTTACTTTGACTGATTTTTTGAGGGTTTATTTTAATTTTAAATTCATATTTTCAGCATTTCGAGAGATATTTTTTGCATATTTTAGAAAAGGTTAATATTTTAAATTGTTGCCAATTGTAAAAACAGCGCAAAGAATAAAATTTCCTTCAATTTAAAAATTTATTTGCACGCGACTATTATAAACAGAAAACAAAGTTCAAATTAGAAAATGATTACGTAATTAAAAGCAGGAAAATACTGAAAATTACGCCATAAAACTGTATTTGCACGCGTGAATTTCAAAAGAAAAAGAAATTTTTAAAACAGTAAATACATTAATGTAAGTTAAAAGCCGTAAATGAGGAAATTACGTCACATTTAAAATGGCCAAATAATAATATTGACAAACAGTTTAAATTTAAAAGTATATTTACATGACACATTTATTTCACATTTCAAGATTATCTCTTAAACTACTGTTGCCAATTCTAAGGCAGTGCAAATAAAAATATTCCCTTTCTAGCAACATATCCCTCGTGTAGATAATTGGCCGTCAACAATCAACCCAACCCAACCCTTTCTAGCAACAAAAGTATTTTCATGTGAATTTTAAAAAGAGAAAGAAAACTTTAAAATAATAAGTTTAATTTGCGTTAAAAGCAGTAAAAAGGAGAAATTACGCCATATTCAAAATGTCCAAATAATAATTTTGCAAAACAGATTAAATTTAAAAATATATTTACACGAGGCATTTATTTCATATTTTGAGATGATCTTTTTATCTTTTGTTGCGAGTTCTTTTGTTGTAAGACAGAGCAAATAATGCTTCCTTTCTAACAACAAAAGTATTTTTATGTGAATATTCAAAAGAGAAAGAAAAATTTGGTGAAAATTACGTCATATTTAAAACGATACTATTAAAATGTCTTACTTGTCAGCTTTTTTATAGCATTGTTAAAAGATCCAGGAGACAAAGACTCTATTTACTTAATTCATTTTATATTAGCTTATTTTCGAATGTTTAACTGATCTAATTTAATGAAACAATGGTGGCATCTCTGGCCGAATAACACAATTTAGAGAGAATATATATATATATATATATATATATATTTTTTTTTTTTTTGTAGTGAAGAATATATACAAGAAATAAATTAAATTAAACAAAACAAAAAAAATTAAACATCCCACGCGCAAACAAATCTATTTTTATGCATAACAATCTAAAAACCATGCTGAAATGCAATAAATAAGATGTTTAATTAAAAAAATAATACTAAAAGCTTTTGCTTTTTTTTTTTTTTTTTTTTTGAAGTAAAGTAGTTTCTTATTTTTGACACACTCTCCAATTTAAAATATTATTAACACTCTGAATAAGAGAAAAGCAAAAAAAAAAAAAAAAAAAAAATCACTCCCCCGTGTGTGTGGGGGGGGGGGGGGGGGGGTACAAAAAGCAATCCTGACAAAAAAAATGTGATTTATTTTTCTCTTAATGTTTCATTATTTTAAACCATTTGAGATAAATAAATCAAAATCTGAAGATAAAAATAAAATTCAGTTATTTTGAACATCCAGACAGTGTCCAATACCCCCCCCCCCTTTTCCCTTGTGAGCACCATGAATGTCCGGGTGCATCTCTAATAACACTGAGACCAGGGTACATGCCTTTTTGGTCCTACACTTAATCAGCTTTCTAAAAATGATGCTATCCGATAGAACTGTTAAAACGGAATCGGGTTAACGGTTGTACAGATTTGAATCCCCTAAATTTGTAGGCCATAGTCCCGTGGACGGTGTATAAATTAGAGATGAAATAGTACAGCCTAAACTCAGTCCCGAAACGGTCTCGGACTCGAATTTTACACCAGTCTTCTGGCTCAAGTGAGAATATTATTTATTCACAAATTGGAGAAAATAAAAAAAACTTGCTATTTGTGAAACAAGTATATATTCTAATTTTCTTAAAGTGTTTTACAATCCTTTAAAAATCAAACTGAAAAAAAATTTGAATTGTTATGATAGAATATAACAAAAAATGTTCAGTCTTAATCTGTAGCCCTTTACACGGTAGTGCTAGTAACATAAAGAAAAAAAAAAAAGCCTTGGGTTACCTTTTGCGTATCCTCGCTTTCTACTTGAAGTCATTTTTCAGAACTACTGGGAAACAGATTCCTGCCGGTGACTGGATATAAATAAAAAAAATTCTGTTTCAAACAGAAGACATGTAAATTTTGATGCGTTGTCATGAGGTTGTCAAACGCATTCGAGATTGAGAATTATTTCTATATAAGAAGAAATTTTTAAATGAGAAAATTAATCCAGAAATTTTTTAATGTTATTAAAAATTTCCTACTCCATATTATCAGTATCGGGCTCGAGATCTGATAGCACAAAATTCTTCAGGCTCGTCTTTCTAATCATCGGGTTCGACCTTAGAAAAAAGAGCCCAAACTCATCGCATGTGTCCATGCCTTTAGGCGGTTCTTGAAACAATATTTTCCCATCACTTAATAACGCCAAACTTATACATTTATGTACCCCTTTTTAATTGTAAAAGTGTGGCACTTGCAGACCTAATTCTTAAAACGACTTGTAATTGAATTGCGTTTTTAATTTTTTGATAAATGGAATAATGAATTACTTGTCGAGTTATCAGCTATTGATGTCACGTGATGACAGATTTTTCTCCTTTAACACCAATTTTTACCGTATTTTGCGAAAGTTCTTCTGTCTTTACTAAAAAATGGAAAACGCTATTCGGTTACATAGTTTCTGAATAATATCATGCGTTTCCGAATAAAAAAGAATTTAGAAATGTGCCAGAAAACAGCACCTTTGGATTTGAGAAGATCCTTTAAGGGTGTTCTCAAATCCAAAAGGGCAACTTTCTGACATAAGTTTAATTTTGTTCGGAAATGCATGAAACTAGCAAGTGTTGTTGTTCAGAAACCATGATATCGAGCTATTTTTTCCAGTTTTTTTTGCAAACACAATAGATCTTTCAAGAAATAGTGTCAAAGTTGACGTTTTGAATTGAAGTTCCCGAAGAAAGCAGAAAAACCAGTCCTTGAAGGGCGAAAATCGTCTTTGTCACGTGATCAAAATCGCTATACCTCAATAGGTAATTTATTGATCAAAAAATGGAAAAAACAGTCCAATTCCAAATCGCTTCCATGGCCAGGCTTTCCAATTTCTTTCCGCTAAAAAATGAATTTGTAAATATGTCAAAACGTTTTGCACTTGTTGAGCAGAGCAGTTAAGAACAGCCTTAAGGATCAAAAACAGCTGCGAAATTCCACGTAAAACAGCTGACATTCACGTACATTTTTTATCGGATATTACTGGAGGGGTTTAAATAAATATATATATATATATATATATATATATATATATATATGGAAGTACTGAAGAGACGTGAATAATTAGTTAATAGCTTTGGAAGTAACAGCTAAACTATAAACTTAACGTTGAGGAAGTGAAAATAAGAGAAAATACAATTTTAAAGCAACTTTGCAAACAAGGATATCTTATACGTTCTTTTACGATTTTCACAATGTGAAGCTTTTTTCTTTTCTTTTTTGAAGATAAAGTTGTGGAGACAAAAAACAATCATTGGTGCCTCCCATGTTTTCCAAAGACATATTTTCATATAGCAATTTCAAAAAAACATTTTTTTCATTAGTTTCTCTTATTAATTATTTAAGCGGTAAAATATGCAACAGTTTTAAAATGAAATAATTGTGTACATTACAGAATAGACCAGAAAAATGCTGTTCGTCAGATAAATTATTATGATGTCTATTTTTTTAAATTATATTATGATTTACAAGAAATGATAAAAATAAGAAATTTACTTTGAATAAAAATAGGGAAAAAAAAAGAAAAATGTTAAGAAAATTAGGGGAAAAATATCGTTTAAGTTATTAGCACAAAGTAAGTCTCTCAACACTATATAATACAAAGTTTAGAGCCCCAAAATTTCAGACCAGTTTCAGTAGCATTAAACTTATTGTCATCAGAGCAATAAAATAAACATTTTATTTACGACAGCTTATTATATACATTAAATTTTTTATCATCATCTTTTACAATAAAACATTTTTCATGGCATATTTTTTGTTATAATAAACATATTTCATAAGGCTATTAAATTTTCAAAAAATTCAATGTTTTGAAAAATATATATGTGAAGAAGATATATTTTTTAAGTATTTTATAAGAAGCCATAAAGAAATCCTTCAAAAATTGCTCTTTAATGACTAAATTTGTATCAGATTTTCTTTGAAAACAAAAATTTCAAAAAAACTTTAAAGTGATTTAACTCAAAATTTGCTTTTATAAAAGCGCGCAAGATGCTTTTGAACTGTTTAATTTTCACAGATTAGAAATTATGTGTATATTTAAACACTGAAGTTACCTTTGTTTACCGTTTCACTCACGAAAAAAGAAAACTAGTCGTTGGGGGCCACCGTAATACTTACCCATCATGGATATAAATAATATAAAATATGAAAATAAAACATGTGATATTTGCTAAGCACTGTACCATGTTACTTTTATTCATAATTTAATTTATTTGAACTTCCTTAAATATAATTAATGTAACCCCTTAAGCTAATATTACTTTTTGTTGCATTAAAATATCTCAATTTGTTGATTTTCTGTAAGCAAGTAAACGCTATTGGTTTACTATGGAAGTCTATGGGAATTTGGAGAAATATTAGAGATACCGCCAATTTGGCGTCATTTTTGGCGACTCATTTTGGCCGCCAAATTTGGCGATATACCGCCAAGTTGGCGACAAACTTGGCGGTATTTGGTGACAGAACAGGGTCCCACCTATGGTAATACCCCTTATAGGTATGGAGATGCATTAAATGCTTGACATTTACGATATTGGCATTTAATCTTATAGTTTGGCGACTTTTTTTGGTCGGCGGGATAATCGAGTAGTACCGAATTGCGTAAAAGAAACATCCTTATAATTCGACAAATTATAATCCTATTAACTAACAGTTTATTGCGTCAGATTAAGCGTCTCATTTCCAATTAAAATATATCTTTGAATTGAAATTTGAATGAAATACAGGGCTATGAAAAATCGAAGAGTGTGAAAAATAGAATTACAAATATCTCGGCAACTAATTATTCGATCGAGTTTATTCATGATGCAAAATTTATGTTTTTTTATTGTCTTTTATATTCACTCCTTCAAATAAACAATTTCGAAAATTTTTGTATACCTTTTATCAGAACGAACATTTCAAGAGTCCGAAAAAAATAGTTCCGGTTAATCGAGGTTACTGATATTTAATAGGCTTCTTCCCATTATTACTTCCTAAGTACACACCGAATTTCAAGTCTCTATCTCAATTTGTTTGGGAGATAGAGCGATTACAGACATACAGACGGACGGACAATTTTTTTTTTCTAAAAATATGTTTTTCGGAATCTTCAGTGACTGAAACGTGTAAATCCGCCAAAACTTTTTTTTCGATTTTTAAAACGATTACAAAACTTACCCTATACTATATGATGGGGAAGTAATATGCATAGATAAGCTGTGAATGTTTTTGGGGAAAAAATATGCAGTCCCTTTACAACTGTTTTTATGTAGAATTTTTGCATAGGTATATACATATATGGGTGCTATAACGTCTGAAGCACGCTGATAACGCAGAATTTCTTTGTTAATTGTAACATATTACTGTTAATCATCTGTGCATATCATCAATAACATTTTCATTAGCACCAAAACCAAATATTCCTTGTATTATAAATTCAATGAGGATATCTATTTATAAAAGTATTAACAGTAACAAAACAGAGTTTTAAATTAGTATATACTTCCAAGATATGAAGTACCGAAAATACATTTCGTTCACTTTTTTATTTTTTTATTTTTCTTTTCTAACTTTTAACTTATGAGCTCTTAAGGCTCCAAAGTAGTTAGTTGTAGTAGTTAGTTTTGACACATTTCTGGAGCTTTTTTATTTTTTATTTTTTTCGTAAACACATCAAATTTGTGGGCATTAAAAAATTACTAAAAAATCGAATAGCGTTTCTCATTTTTTTTTCACAAAGAAAAGAAATATATTTTCAGAAACACATGTTCCAAACTGTTTTCAAAGCAGGACAGTCAGGGAAAGCTCAAAATCGCAGAGCAATTCATTAGAACTCAAAATATAATGCATTTATCAAAAAAGGAAACACGCTATTTGATCCCAAATTACTTCAATAATTATGCCTACAAATTTCAATCATTCAAGCATAAGAATAACTTTGTGAATGTGTCATAGTTTCGATATGTTAAACGGAGTAGATTTTTTTACCACTTTTATGAATAATGGAAATTATTTTAATATGCTGCCAGTAAGAAGAAAAAAAGAAGGTTAAATTTTTCAAATCATTCTTTTTTTTTATTATTATCTTCCATTCGGCGTTTTATTTCCATTCTCCAAAAATTAAGTAAATTTTAATTATCCAAACACTAAGATTTTTTTTCATAAAAGTATAAGAATTACTAAGAGATAAAGCCTGGTATACTATCAAACATTTCATTATTTTATAAACGTAATCTCACAAACACTTTTTCTAAAATAAATTATCGCATTTAAACTTTCCCAGTGCATTTATTATAATTCTGTTCGCAAATAGCAGTGCATCATACTAACTATTCCATCTTTAAGAACATCAATTTTTAGGATTATGTGAGGTAATGACATAGTTGCTTCTATATAAATATTATAGAACACTATGCAAAAAATAATCACCGTAACATTAATAACAGACAAAAATAAGTCATAAAAATAATGGTCTCTTTAATAAATGAAAAAAAAATACAGTAAGCTGATTTGTCACAAAACATCATAATTTCAATCTGTGATTGTAAAATGGGCAAAAAAAAAAGAATAAATCATGCTCTTTTTTCATAAAATGATACAAAATAATGCTTTGACCAATTTCTTAATTTATTTACTTTTACTTGTTCAAAAACGAAAAAATTTCCAGTGTATTGACAAAGTCATTTTTATACATTAAAAAAATTGAAATTTTTAGAAATTGCCATTCAAGTGCTGGATATAAGAAAAATTAATACAATCAATATTTTTCACTTTAAAAAAACGCCTGTTTTTAGTAACTTTTAGATACTAGGTTGAGCAAAAAGTTCTGGGAAATTTGTGAAAGTTGCGTTGTTATGTGCAAATCAACAACAAAAGCAACAAGGACTATTCTTCAAAGTAGAGACCATCATAGTCCACGACTTTCTGCCATGGTCCTGCCAGATTCCGGATTTGCTGGAAGTACCATGGCAGCTCCTTGGAATCGAAAAACTCTTGACATGCTTCTTCAACTTCATTAAAGGATTCAAATCGACGGCCCTTGAAAACAGTGTTGCCAGATTGGGGGCTTTTTTGTCCCCAGATTGTTGATTGTGACCGCTTTCTTGAAATAGAAATATCCGGCCTATTCAAAAAATTATTAAATTTTCTGAAAAATAAGGTGAATTGTACTATTTTAAAAAAGTGGTGACAGTCAAATAATCTGAATTAAAAAAGTCTCCAATCTGGCAACACTGCTTGAAAAAGTGTTGCATTGACCAAAAGAGGCCATAATTGGATTCCTGAACTCCTATAAATATACCACTAGTACCCCTATATACGATACAAATTCTGATAACTATTAGATTAAACATTTCCCAGAACTTTTTGCTCAACCTAATATTTAGACAGGGAAAAGAGCAAGAAAAACGAAAAATACACGAGCACACATAAAGTATTTTGTAAAACAGTGTCATAATTCAACCATCAATGTGTACATTGATCAACTAGATTAAAAATCTTGTAAATATCATTTTTATAAACAGTGTAACTTTTGAACAACTAGCACTGGTGAGTAATTTAAAGGTTAAACAAAACATTCCCTGAACACTAAATAGTGATAATAATAATTGCAAAAACAATAGCGCTGTGATAAATGCTTCACATATCTGTTTATTCATTTTTCGTTATTCTAACTTGTATAAGTACTCAAGCTGGAGCTTCATCTATAAAACATAGAAAATGTAGTAAGCACTTTTCTAAATATATTCTGAACGACCGTGCTTTTCTTTAGGTTGCTTTTTAAAAGTCACATATTCCACAAAAACCAGTACCTAACTGATAGGTTATTGTGTACTAGACATTGAACAAACTTTGTACGTCCTGTAAATTGATTGGGTGGTTTGGAGAATCTATTGTCCCTTTTTAACACTTTCCAACATAGTTGAAAAGTGTTTATAAATTTGTTTTGACCGTCCGTCAGTCCGTGTTCTAACTCGCATAAATATACTTGTATCGTTATGTGATTTATATACGTTATTGATGTTTACCATATGGTGTTCTGCACGGGCCAAAATTTTCAGGCATAGGCCCTGCTGACCCACAGGAAAAAAGTTCGTCCCGGCCCGGTATAAAAGTTGAAAGTTCGTTCCGGCCCGTACACAAAAAAATCAATGGCCCGGCCCGGTATAAAAGCTTAAAGTTTGGCCAGAAAAAAGTTGAAATTTCGGCCCGATCCCGTCCCGACAACACTGAATTTCTGCAAAACATGGATTTTTACGTCTATTTGGTTAAAAATTATCTTGTACGAGTAATTCTGAGCAAAAATACTTTTTTAGCCTTTTTTTTTTTCATCTTTGTAATCTTCATTTTTAAAGAAGCGCCCTAGGTTGCGATATTTATTTTTTAATGAATCTCTATTTGTATGTAAATGTTTCATTTATCATTAGTACCTTTAACCTATATTCCATGTATTAAAGACTTAAAAATCTGAAAAAATGCTGTACATTAAAGTCTTCTAAGAGGGAATCGTGCTGGAAAGAAAAAAATGCGTTATAGACAAGTTTCCTTCTTAGCAAGTGTAAATGTATTATATTCTTTTCTCACGTATTATTATATTCGTTTTGCAATGGATCAAAACATTTTTCCGTTTAAGACAGGATTCCGTGATAGGCAGGTTCTTTTTAACAGGTTTTACTGTATTTTAATTTTACTGCCTAAAAATCTACTATTCTTTAAAAATAATAAATTTTTAAGTTTAATTGTAGAATAACGGTGATTTAAAAAATATATACATTTTTTACAAACATTTTTGGAGAGGGCCAAATTTTATTTATTTTTGCACGGACCAGGTCACGCCGAGATAATGATCTTTATGGGCCGAGACCGACTGAAAATTTTGACTTGTGCAGTTTTAGGAAGAATGAATCCAATCTCGGCTCGGTATGGAAAAAAATAAACTCGACCCGACCCGACCCGATCCTTCAGAAAAACGCAAGGTCCGAGCACAGCCCGGCCCGAGTATCAGGAATGAAAGTAGGCCCACGCAGACCTCTTTACTTTGACACGTTCGGTATTGAAAACGATGCGTTTCCCATTTACGGTTAGTGTACAGAGACATTCCTTTACATTAAGGCCAATGAGGAAAAATCGCTTTTAGTGCATTTTAATGACGTTACGCTATTTCAAACATGTATCTCTGAAGTGAAAGACAACATGTTTTCGATAGACTATAGAATATGTAGCAACTACAGTTCGTTTACAGGGGCACTCAAAAATGCCCCTTTCTGTAGATTATTGAGTACGTATAGAATTTAAAGAGACACTCAAATGAATTCCTTTACAGAACTGACAAAAGACTGAAAAATCTTTTTCTTCACCAAAAGATGCATAAATTTTAAATGAAATGTTCGTCTAAAATGTTGCTTTCTTCTTTATATCTACCTGTTCCAAATACCACATACTACTTCATTTCCTTAACTTTTCAATAAAGAATATTCTATGCATATAGTGAAATATAAGATTTTCAGCAAAAATAATGTTTTTCGCTATGTAAGATGTGATGTCATTTCTGCAAATTCAAATTATTGAAATTTAAAATAATATATTTGAAAATAAATTACGTGTTAATGTTGTGACTGTAAAATCTATTCATAATTAATTCAAAATATGCAATTCCTCACTCTAAAGTTAACAGTAAAATCACTCTATTTAGTACAAAAAGATTTTTAAGCCGGAAACTTCTATAACAAAAAGATAATTTCCTAGATTTTGGTCTCAAATGTATGAAAAGACGGTTTTGACATCCCAAACGCAATAAAAAAATCCTTTTGAGTGCAAGGAGCTATCCCATTTGTACCTGCATCTCAAACAAAACATGTAAGCTATGCACACAAACAAAACTTTGTGTATTGTGTGTGGGGATGGGGGGGGGGGGGGATGAAAGTGGTTTTAAAATTTTAGAAGACATCTGGAAATGTCAGGGTCAGGACAGACATTAGTGAAAGAGATAATCAGTTACTTACAAGTTTTGTTGTTGTTGTTGTTGTTTTTACCAAAAGAAAAATGAAGAACCCGCGAAAGGTAGAACAAAAGTGAAATGTTATTCACTTTGGTATTTTTGCATGTTTTCAACATATATATCTTCAAGCAACACATAACTTTTGGAATACGGTTTGCCCACCTTTTTCTAGCTTCATTGGCCAGCTGTTTATTATTATTATTATTATTATTATTATTATTATTATTATTATTATTGGCTTTGATGTCTGACATATGTTGGCCTAAGCGATAGCTAATGGTTGGGAGCAACATCAGAGGAAAGACAGAAGTATATCTCTCTTATGTCAGAAGTCTGTGCGAACAACGGACATAACATCTTCTGAGTCAACGGTTAGCTGATATTTGAAGAAGAGGTCTTTGCGGGTTTGGGCCAGGCTCGGGCCAATTTGTAGTCACGAAAATCAGACCGGGCTGATTCTGGCCTACACTATTTCAGTTTTTTCTGCAGACTTGGGAAGAGCTAAACTTCCTTTTCCCGGTACGAGCCGGACCTGGATTTTTCCTAGATATCTGCAAGGGCCGAAATTTTCCTGCCCGGTCCCGACCCAATCCGATTGTCCGAACTAAACAATTACAAACATTTGGGATTTTTTAAAGTATTTTCTGTATTTATAGCTAAAGTCTGTGATTATATATTCTTCTCAATGCATTTATTTCTATAAATAAATATTTAAAAATTATTTTATATAGAAATTATTTTATTTATTTATCTTGCATAATCATTCAAGTCCATCTGTTATTTCATGCTTGAAAACGGTTAAATAAAAACAGTTTTCCAACATTACATAAACCATTTCATATAGACAAAGAGATTTTTCTTTTATTATTTTTAACCCAGCCACTCTGCTTCGAAAAGATATCATACGATTTGTCATTTTTTACAACTGAGTAAAAAGTGCCCAAGCCGGGATTCGAACTCAAAACCTTTGGCTCAGATTGCCAAAGCTCAGCCTATTGAGCTACCTGAAGCGAGAACCAACACTCTTTTATTATTTTTAAGTCAATCGTGTTGATTGTTAAAGATATATGATTTATCATTTTCCCGAGTGAATAAGTGCCAAGCCGGGATTCCAACCCAAGACCTTAGGCTTTAATTGCTAACGCTCTGCCTATTGGGCTACCTGGAACAAGAACCAACACGCACACCTTTTCACTCAGTTAGGGAACGTCAATTCGTATATGGTATCTTTATCAACGCATATGACTGAGTTAAGAATAATAAAATTGTATCTACATATCCATCGTTTAACGGGGTTCCATTACCCGTGATATATTCTGTCGAGCTGTCTACGTGGCAGACCAGATTCTATTGCCAAATAAGTTGTCTGAGTGAATTGTGTCGACTGGTTGTCGGTCAAGGTAGCTCAATAGGCCGAGCGTTGGCAATTTAAGCCGAAAGTCAAGGATTCGACTCCCTGTCTGGTCACTTTTTCACTTAGCTGAGAGAATGTCAAATTGTAAAACAGGTTTTACTCCAATTTAATGCTTGTTACTGAAAAAAAAATTTATCCACTACGTCTTTATTTCAAATAAGACAGTATTGTATAAAACGCATATTGCCATAAAATAAATCTAATTATTCAAAAGTAGTTACAACAGAAAAAAAGAGACTGATTTATTAATATGAAATAATCATGAACTTATTAACTTATACACATGAGTACGAACATTGACTAATTTGATTAAAAGTTTTTTAATCCAAATAAAGTTGTTTTATTCTTTTAAAGCTTGAATCATAATACACTTTGTTTTCCTTTTTAATAAAATGCTTATTAAAAAAAAAAAATCGATATATAGGATAGGCTTAGATTCGTGAAGAAAGTTTTCATTAACTGAAGAAATATTTGTCGTGTTTCAGTAAATAGTGCTCAACTATTTTTATAGAGACCATTCGCAAACAAAACAGTGGGTAATTTACTTTTTTATTTAAAAGAACAAACTAAATTGATAGGTAGATCACATAGTGTAGCAGAAATTTTTTTGTATTTTCAGTAAAACAAAGCCTGGAAAATTAGGCAGATTTGAGGCCTCTTTCCCTCCAATATCCCTGGAAATTAGTTTTTTTTTTTTAGCATAATCCATTTATTTTCATAACTTCACGTAAAAGCATAATCATTTCATGCTGCATCTGCATCATAGGGGAAAATGACGAACGTGAGGAAGATGGCCGCGATACAGGTCTGAAACAACAGTCTTTCCTTCGACACATACAGTTGCTTTTAAAACTTCAAAATTTCTACGAAAAAAGAGCAAGTGATGATATTTTCAATGTGATGAGTTTAATTAGACAGAAAATAGGAGTATGGGATGAAAAACAATCCAAAAGATTTCAGTATAAGATAAACATTTTTTTTATATATATACAGTGTGTCCACGTATAACCTGAACGACCTTTATTTTCGCAACCGTTGGTCCTAGATGCATACTTCCAATTACAAAAGTGGTCAAAATTAGGTGCAGAGTTAAGATAAAAACAGTTTGAAACGAAAAAACAATTTAGCGAAGAATTACAGAATCTAAATTTTTATATGGTGCCCCGGTCCTATAAGTTATATTTAGTCAAATTTTCCTGTTACACTGACAAGTAAGACAAAAAAAGTCCCGTTATTCTACGATTAAAATTGACCGAGTAATAGCTGTTTAAATTTGGAGCATATTTTTTGCTGCAAATTAGGGTTCATTCACAAATTTAGTAGAAATATAATTTCGTCAGATTTATTAAAGAAATGGTTGAGAGTAAAATTAGCATTGCAATATAAATTTGAAATATTTAATCATTCTGACATATTACTGAAAAATATACAATTTGTACTGAACATATAAGAGGATAAAAATAACAGAATTTTTGTTCAATAAAAGGATGAAAAACAACAACCTCATTTCTTTACAAAAATGATACATATTTTAAAATGCTTTAGATTACACCGTCTTTCAAATTTTGGGTTGTGCCATGTTTTTTAGCTTTTGAAAATTGATTCACATGTATTTTTTAGTGCTGAATCCGAAAATGACCTTCATTTTAAATCATCATGTCAGGATTTTTTTCAAATCGCAAATTTCAAAGTTAAAAAGCTCAAAGTTAAAATTGAGACCCCCCTCCCCTCCCAGCCTCATCGGACTCCTGAGCTGTTTAGCTGTGAGAAACCCAGTATAAGCCACAAAAGTGAATAAATTATTGAATTAAATAAAATTAAACTGAATAAAAAAGTCTTATATCTATTTTATGGTATCAGATTTTTCGCTATTTTTTAACCTTGAAATTTACGATTTGCGAAAAATCCTGACATGTTGGTTAAAAGTGAAGGTAATTTTTTAATTCAGCGTTAAAAAATAGATAAAACATAATTATAAAAGTTAAAAAACACAACCATCGCAGGCTTATGTTATCCAATCTAAAACCACTTCTTAAACTTGTTGACGGTAATCTATCCTAATTTTTTTGTGTTATCCTCTAATATAAGTATGTATAAGATGGTAAGCGTCGAAAATCATAATAATATTACATTTTAATTGGATTTAATTCAGTATGTAAAATTTTAACTTCGATCGGACATTTGAAAGTCAGTTAAAGTTCGAGTACAAATTTTAAACTGGAAAGGCGATCGTTGCAAGTTAAATAAAACCTTATGAAAATAACATATTTTTGTTAAAAGAAATCATAGCCTCAAATCCTTACAAAATACAACATATGTTAAAATACAATTATTTTAACTAATCTGAAACTTAACTAATAAAGTTAACTCAATCGTAATAGTTTTACGATTTCTTTAAAACCGCAGATACCTTGAAATAAGTTTAAGTACTTTATATACGACCCCTAAAAGCATGGTCGAAATCATCTGCTTTGATATGTATAAGTCACGTATTTCAAAGTTTCATAACTCTGCCAATTTTAATATTAGATGAATGGGACTTTTTCTGTCTTACTTGTTAGTGTCACAGTAAATTTTTACTAAATATCACGTATAGGACCGGGGGACTGTATAAAAATTTAAATTTCGTAATTTTTTAATAAATGTTTTTCTTGACCCAAATCGCTTTAAAAATAATTCTTTATCTTACTTAAACCCTTTTTGTAATTGGAAGTATGCATCTAGGACCAACGGTTGCGAAAATAAAGGTCGGTCAGGTTATACGTGGACACACCGTATATATACATTCTCCAATTATAAATAAGGGAAAAAGTAATTTATTTCAATTTTTTTCTTGCATTGTTTTTCTTATTCGTTTACTTAAGGCGGCTCTTAAAAAAATATTTTTTCCCGTTCAACATTGCAAAACTTTAGAATTATTTTCAAACATAAACACATACTTGCAGGCATGATTATTAATGCGATTTGTAATCGAATAGATTTTTCTTTTTCATTTTCCGATTTTAATTAAATCTTGATTGTTATCTCTTATCTTTTTTTTTCTTGCGCGGTCGCGAGTGGAAATATAGTTCAAAGTGACAACTTTGACAGCATTTTGTGAAAAAGCTTTAGCATTTAATCAAAACGGAATAAACAGTTCGATTACATAAGCTTCTTAACCTATTAAGGACCTTTTTATACTTGACGCGGATGAAACAAAATGTAATTTTATACATATTAATGACTAATTAAGAGATAAAAAGAGATATTACAATTTTATTATTATTTTTATGTGAGATATTATGCTGGGAAAACGCAACATCAGTACAAATCAACTACATTTTTGCCACATAAAAATCTTAGAAGCATTTACTATGTAGGTACATCACATTTACTACACATAGGATATAGTTAGACTGCTACAATATCTGTATCTTGAATAGCTGAATTTTATTTCATTCTTTATAGTACATCTAGCAACATAATCCGAAGTTTATCGGTAAAACTTTTCAAAACATTCCGTAGTGTTTCATTTATATTTTTAATTTTTTTTACAAATTGAATCAATTAACCATTTTCTTTCTTAAAAATAAATGTCATATATCCAGTATGTGATAATAAATTTGCTTAAAAAAATATCCACAATTTAAAAAAAAAAAAAAAAAAAAAAAAAAAAACATACATATGTTGCGGAAACGCAACGTCAGCCTTTAACTCCTTAATTCTCGCTCCCGTGATATTCAAGGGCCGTGTATTTTATTCAAATTGTTTGAGTCTCACCAGTTTTATAAAATAGTGTAATTGGCTTTATTATGGTATCCTTTTACCTGTCATTAAATAAGGTGAATATTTCTTTTTCAAAAAAGTGATGCCAAATAAGCAATTTGAATTTTTAAACCGTAATTTAATGCGACCGTTAAGGGGTTAATGGGTTAAAAATGAGTACCTGCCAATTTGTTACGTTTGCTGACAAAAATTAATTTAAAGATGAGTCAGGAAGTAAGTATGTTTGGATTTGAGAAGAGCGTTAAGAAAGTAAAATGTTACAACGATAAAATTAAACACTGCATCGTAATTAATAATTTCATACATTTAATTAAATGACGTAAATTCAACTCTACAAGTGTTGCAATTAATCTGTTTTTACTAATTTTATTAAACTTTCATATATTACATTAATTCTCTGGAGATTCTCTTGAATTCGCTTAGTTTTGATGATCAAAAGCAATGGTCCCTGCTCCTCGTTATAATCGATTTCGAGGTATTTCAAATATCAAGCCACTACAGTTCTCTGAATGTTTGCAGAGATTGTCAGACTATACATGTCTCTCTCTAGGGAATTGTTTTAATGGACATGTGTGCCGAAAAAAAGTAGCTACTCTATGCCATTTTGTCTGGCAAATTTTTCCGTGTCTCGCTAACAGCGCATCTATTCCTATATTGCATATGTATTTCATATTTTCTTCAGGCTAGGTTACTATTTTTTACAATAACTGCTAAAATCATTATCAAATATAGTACGGAGTTTAACACACTGACGAAAGGAGAGAATAAAGATAAACACTTCTTAATTGAACTACCATTGTGAAAAACCTTTGTTTTGTCAGTCTGCTTCCTTTACTTTGTTAATGCATGATTATTTAAATCAAAGTACTTCTTAGCCACTTGTGAAGGACCATTTTTATACCACATTTTTCACTTCTTCAATAATAAATAAATATAAAAAAGGATTTATTTTTCTTCTTTCATTGCATTTTTCTTATTAATTTATTTAAGGCGGCTCTCAAAAAAATATTTTCCCCACTCAACAAACAAAGCTTTCAAACACATTTTCTGACTCATTTCAAAATATAAAAGCGTGATACTTACAGGCATGATTATTTATGTGATTTGTAATTCAACAATTTTATTATATTTTCCGATGAATGAATTATATCTTGGATTATTAGCGATAATTGTCTCAAGACGGTAGCCTTTTGTTTTCCTCTAATGTCGTAATGTCCAGAAATTCGTTCAAAATGGCAACTTCAACAGCATTTTCTGAGAAAAAAAATTGCCTTTGCCAAAAAACGAAAAAAGCTGTTCAATTACACAGTTTCTTTACAATAGCATTTGCTAATTTGTTACGTTTGCAAACAAAAATGAATTAAAAACAAAACGTAGGTAGTTTGGATTTGAGAACAACCTCAAGCATGTAAAATATAAGGCTAAAGTTAAACACTGCATTGCATTGTAATTAATAATTTGATACTTTTACTTAAATGGCGTAAATTCTTCTCTCCAAGTGTGTCAATTCTGCTATTTTTACTGATTTAATAAAACTTTCGTGTATTACATTAATTCCGCTAAGAATAAATGAACAGCGCTTGAACTTGTTTAGTTACAACGAGCAAAGGCAAAAGTACCCGTCCACGGTATAACCGAGTTCTAATGTATTTCAAATATCAAGTCAATACGGTTCTCAGAATATTTTAAGAGATTGCCAGAATGCATATGTCTCCTTTTGAGGAATTATCTTAATGGAAATGTGTACCGAAAAAAAATGTGTGCCATTTTCTCTTCCAAACTTTTCAGTTTCTTTGTTAACAGCGCATCTATCCCTACCTTGTATATATGCATTTCCTTCTCTTTTTTTTTCACGCTGCTATTTTTTAGCAATGAATTTAAAAGCATAATCAAAAATGTTACGGAGTTTACCACACCGTCAAAAGGGAAAATTAATAATAAAAAGTTATTAATGAAACTAAAATTGTGAAAACCTATGTTTTTCAATTTGCTTTCTGTACTTAATGCACGATTATTTAAGTAAAAGTATTTCTTAGCTACTTATGTAGAACCACCTTTATATCATAATAACCATTTTTTCACTTCTCCAATAATAAATAAATGTAAAAAGGATTTATTTTTCTTCTATCATTTTTTTTTAATTTATTTATTTAAGGCGCTCCCGAAATGACATTTTCCCCACTCAACAAAGCGAAGCTTTCAGGCACATTTTCTGACCCATTTCAAAACATAAAAGCACTTACAGGCACTTGCAGGTACTTACAGGCATATTTAATTATGTGATTTGTAATCGAGTTTTGTTGTTGTTGTTGTTGTTTGTTTGTTTTGTTTTGTTTTACATTTTCCGATGAATGAATTATATCTTGAAGTACTAGCGATTACTATCTTATGACTGCAGTTTTTTCCTCTTTCCTGTGAAATCGTGCCCAGAAATTCATTCAAATCGTCAACTTTGAAGGCATTTTTTGAAAAAAAAATTGCCTTTACCTAAAAAACTGTCCAATTAAACAGATTCTTTATAATAACATCTGCCAATTTGTTATACGTTTACGAACAAAAATCAATTAAAAAATGGGACAGAAAGTAGCCAGTTTGGATTTTAGAACAAACTTCAAGCATGTAAAATGCAAGGATAAAGTTTACTGCATTATAATGCACTTCATTATAATTAATAAATTGATATTTTTAATTAAATTGCGTAAATTCCTCTCTCCAAGTGGGGCAATTTAGCTATTTTTACTGATTTTGAAAAACTTTCGTTTATTAAATTAATTCCGCGAAGAACAAACGAACTTCGCTTGATTGGTTGAGCTATGACGACCAATTATCAGCACGGCAGATATGGGCCCTAAGGCGGGGAGTACCCTCCATGGGGGTCTTTCTAAGGGAACCTAACCCGTATTTGCGCTAGGAAAACCAAGGTTCGAAGAAAACTCCGAACGATTAGGCCGACGGGCGCGATTGGGATCGAACCCAGCACCTCCCGTCTACCAGCTTCGAGAGCAGAATCTCTCGGCCACTGGTGGGCGCCGAACTTCGCTTGAAATTGTTTAGCTTTAACGAGCAAAAGCAAGCGTACCTACATCCTCGGAATAACCGAGTTCCAAAGTATTTCAAATATCAAGTAAATACGGTTTTCTGAGCATTTGAAGAGATTGCCAGAATGCATATAGAGTTTCATTCCTCTGTTTGAGGAATAATTATTGGAATCTAGGAAAAAAGGTGACCGGAAAAAAGGTGACCGGAAAAACGTGACAGAAAAAACAAGAGTGGAAAAAAAGGGACAAGGAAAAAATGGGACCGGAAAAAACATGACAAGGAAAAAACGTGACAAGGAAGTGTTAAATATTGAACTTGTCGATAAATAAATGCTAAAAACTAAAGTAAAGTTTTCCACTGTCAGTTTCTTACAGCGTAGGGGGGGGGGGGTGCAGAGTTAATGGGTGCGTTAGACAATTCTAAGATTTGGTCCAAGAAAATACAATTTTAACATTTCATTAAGAGAAGTTTACTATGACTTCTACAATGGATAAGTTAGTGCTTTCTACGGAGAGGGGGGGGGGGGGGGTATTACGGAAATACAATTTATTGATTCTTTCAATTCGCTATTGATAGTTTATATATGAGCAAAGATGTTTTATAAGGCGGATGGGGAGGGGAAAAAATATGTACACAGCTTGTAAAGGGAATAAAATAAAGACGAAGAGAGGAGGCATTTTCTTTAGAGGAATTTTTTCATTATCCTGCTTTTTGCTCGCAGGCTATCAAAGCCCAAGGGCTAATGTGCACGCAGGTTCTGTACGTATGTATGTATGCACTTACGTCTGTATATAAGTAACGCTATAACTCTTGACAGAAACATCCGATTTGCTTTAATTTTTTTTCAGGTTCATTCTAATAAGGCGTACTTATGTAATTAACTTTTGTTTTGATATTTAAATTTTCATGTTTTTTCCTAATATGAAAAATAAATTTTAGTAAAATTAATTGTTACCTTTTTCTACGATGAAAATCTAGATTTAAACATGACCTCCATTAAGAGACCACCTCTCGGAGCGACCCATTTTCATTGGAACGGAACGTGATCGCAGGGAGGTTTTACTGTATATAAAAAACGAAAAATTGAGACTTTGGGTATGTGTTTGTTTAGTGAGTCTTTAAATTAATAATTTGAATAATTAATTCAAAAGCAATTATCATTTAAAAAAAGTCTTAATATAATTCCATAAGTTTTAATATCATAACTAATAGTTATTTATAATTTATTTAATTTTATTAATATTTTGTTTCCTATCAAGCAATTAGATTGTTTTAAAGAGAGGGCAATATATTACATACGATTAGATTTGGTAATACTGTTTAACTAACTTTACATGACCCCAGGGTTTAAACTAAAGGGAAGCTAGGGGGCGTATACCCTGAGCTCCCGGGTAAAAGGGGGAGGCATTAAATTTGGTTCGTCTTCCATTTCAAAAAACAAATAACGCCATTAAGTTAAAAATGTCATGGAATCAGACAACCGAAAATAAAGATATATACATTTAGCCGGTTCTCAAATTCTCTACTCAACAACCCGAAACTTTGACAAATTTTCCGATTCATTTTTAAACGTAAAGGCCTGGTTAAATATATATATATATATATATATATATATATATATATATAATCTATAGCTTACTAAAAAATATATAATTGAATAAAATTAAAATATTTCAAACTAAATAAATACGGCTATTAAGAAAAAATGTACCCAAATTGTGAACTTTAACGAAAAATCATGCTTTCGAAGCATGGGACCCTTCAGGTTAAATTCTTAATCCTTCAATAAAGAGAGTGGTTCCTCTTATTATTGATTGACAATCATTCAAAATATTTTGCTTTCTATTTCATTGTAACAGGCGTTTTGCAGATTGTAGTTTTAAAAGAATGATAGACAGGTATTATGTTGACAAAAAGTACATTGGAATTTTACAACTCACTTTAATATACATATTTGAAAGTGATAGAAGATAAACCTTAGTTTTCCAGAATGGTTTTTGTTGAATGATATTAATCTGACAGACGAATAATGTATAATAAAAGGGGTTGTTTCTTCTGTGAAACTTTTACGTGCCACCCATCGTCTTTTATGACATATTTTCATGTAAATAATTGGTAATGGTGTTGATTTTAGATATTTCACACAATTTGAGATAGCGTATAATGAATAACTTTGAACCGGATTCTTGGAACAAATACTCAGCTGTATTTATCCTTTTTAAATATTCCTTGAAGTGTCATATGCTACATTCCTAGAGACCTCACAAATTTAAAGACTGAATTATTTTTTGCTTAACTATTGCAGATTGATGTATAATAATTTAAGAGATTGGTTGGTTGTGCTTATGACGGCCAATTATTAACACGAGGGATATGGTCCCAAAAGGTGGGGGTGCCCTACTTGGGGGTCTTTCTAATGGAACCTAACCCGTATTTACGCACGGAAATCCATGGTTCGAAGCAAACCATGAAAACTCCGAACGATTAAGCCGACGGGTGCGATTGGGTTTGAACCCAGCACCTTCCGTCTACCAGCTTCGAGAGCAGAACTTCTCGGCCACTTGAGGGGCAATAATTTAAGAACTCACATTGTTTTAACCTTGTTGTAGATTTAGGAAATGTACAAATGTCATGTTCTTACAACAGAATCCCCCCCCCCCAATCTTTCAACATCAAGAAAGCTGAAAAGATGCAAAGGCAAAGAAATCATCATTTTAAAAATATTTTTGTTTTGTGCAACCAATAATGCTTTCTAACATGATAGAGTAAAGTGTCTGTAACTCATTCTAAATTGTATTACTACTAATCGATGTATTAAATGAATTTTATAAACAGTTATTTTAATGGTATTTTGAAGAACTGTCGTCACATAAAGGGTTAATGTATTATTTAATTGCTAAGTTTCACATTTTCCATTTCCACGTTCGCTAATACGATTACGGAATATTTTTTATTCCTATATGTATGAACATTTCCAGAATTTTTTCTCGATCAGTTTCCACAGAATTGATCAGAAATATAAATCTTAATTTTCCCATGCGGTTTTTTTTCTGCCTACCAAATTAAGTTTAGGTACATAAAGATAAGTGATTACAGTCAAACCTCGTTAACATGAACCTCAAGGGGAATTAAATTTTTGTTCATGTCACCCGTAGTTCATGCTACCAGTATAACAAAAAATCCAGATAACAAATATTGAGAAAAAATACATATAGGCAGACTGGGGGCTAATGGGACATAGGAGCAAACGGAACAATAGGGTTTTCTTGTAAAATATAACAGTATAATATAATCTTGTAAAATATGACTTTCAAAGAATAATGCACTTCAAAAAATAAATAAAGGGGGTTAGCCTCCGCCCCCCCTTATACTTAACCAATGAACCTCCAAATCTAATCAGGGAAGGTACTTAACATAATAAACCGGTATACCAAATTTGAAGCAAATCAGATAATTCTGCATGAAAAAACCATATCGGTAAATTAAGCTTTATACTTAACTAATGAACCTCCAAATCTAATCAGGAAAGCTCTTTATCAGAATGAACATGGAAAAAAATAAAATAAATTGGATAATTCCGCATGAAAATCCATTCATCTAAATTAAGAAGAGGGGACTTGCCCCCCTTTCCCCCTTTTATATTTAACCAACGAATCTATCCAAACCTAATGAAGGAAGCGCCATATCGGAATAAACCGATATATCAAATTTGAAGCAAATCGAAAACTTCTGCCCCTGAAAAACACATTTATTTAAATTAAGGGGGACTAGCCCCCGCCCCCCTCTTCATACTTAACCAATAAACCTCCAAATTTAATCAAGGCAGCTCCTTAGCATAATAAACCGGTATACTAAATTTGGTGCAAATCGAATAACTCTGCATGAAACACCCATTTATCTAAATTAAGGGGGGGTCTAGCCCCCTTTCCCCCGTTTATACTTAACTAATGAACCTCCAAACCTCATCAAGTCAGCTTCTTAACATAAGAAACCAGCATACCAAATTTGGAGCAAATCTAATAATTCTGCATGAAAAAACCATATCGGTAAATTAAGCTTTATACTTAACTAATGAACCTCCAAATCTAATCAGGAAAGCTCTTTATCAGAATAAACATAGAAAAAAATAAAATAAATTGGATAATTCCGCATGAAAATCCATTTATCTAAATTAAGAAGAGGGGACTTGCCCCCCTTTCCCCCTTTTATATTTAACCAGCGAATCTCCAAACCTAATGAAGGATGCGCCATATCGGAATAAACCGATATATCAAATTTGAAGCAAATCGAAAAATTCTGCCCCTGAAAAACCCATTTATTTAAATTAAGGGGGGACTAGCCCCCGCCCCCCCTCTTCATACTTAACCAATAAACCTCCAAATTTAATCAAGGCAGCTCCTTAGCATAATAAACCAGTATACTAAATTTGGTGCAAATCGAATAACTCTGCATGAAACACCCATTTATCTAAATTAAGGGGGGTCTAGCCCCCTTTCCCCCGTGTATACTTAACTAATGAACCTCCAAACCTAATCAAGACAGCTTCTTAACATAATAAACCGGCATACCAAATTTGGAGCAAATCTAATAATTCTGCATGAAAAACCCATTTATCTAAATCAAGGGGGTGGCTAGCTCCTCCCCCCCTTTATATTTAACTAATGAACCTCCAAAACTAATCATGGAAGCTCCTTAACATAATAAATCGGTATACCAAATTTGGAGCAAATCGAATAATTCTGCATGAAAAACCCATTTATCTAAATTAAGGTGGGGGGAGTGGCCCCCCTTTACTGTTAACCAATAACCCCCAAAACTAATTAGGGAAGCGCCTTATCAGAATGAACCTGGAAAAAAAAATGAAGCAAATCGGATGTTTCTGTCAAGAGTTATCGCGTTACGTACATACAGACGTAAGTGCATACATACATACATACATACAGAACCTGCGTGCACAGTAACCCTTGGGCTTTGATAGCCTGCGAGCTAAAAAGCAGTATAATGAAAAAATTCCTCTAAAGAAAGTGCCTCCTCTCTTCGTCTTTATTTTATTCCCTTTACAAGCTGTGTACGTAATTTTTTCCTCCTTCTCCGCCCTCCACTGTACCCAAAAATCATTATTGATTAAAGTTTTATAAATATATAAAACATCTTTGCTTATATATAAGTTATCAATAGCTAATTGAAAGAATCAATAAATTGTATTTCCTTAATACCCCCCCCCCCCTCCGTAGAAAGCACTAACTTGTCCGTTGTAGAAGTCATACTAAACTTCTTAATGAAATGTTAAAATTGTATTTTCTTGGACCAAATCTTAGAATTGCCTAACTCAGTACCTCCCCCCATCCCCTACGCTGTAAAAAGTTGACAGTGGAAAAACTGCACTTTAGTTTTAATTGTTTATTTAAATATGGCCTTCATGTCGTTAAAAAAATATATAAGGTTTACTATGTTTTTTAAAATGTATATTAAATTCCTTAAAAAACAAACTTCATATTATATTTTCTGTTATGTATACAACTTAATAAATAACATACTTTCCCGTGGTCTTTTATCCGATTTGTTTTTTCCTATGTGCGCTTTTTCCCCGTGATTCCAGTATCTTATAGAAATGTTTATTTTAATTTTTTTTGTTTAGTTTAAATGTTTAGAATAATATATCTGGAAATTCCATGATGAAATCAAAAATTGCAAAAAATTTGACTTCAATCAATTGCTTAATATAACAAAAAAAAAAAAAAAAAAAAAAAAAAAGAAAGAAAAGAAAAGTAACAAACTATGCGAATTTTTAATTTTAGGCATATCTTAACAAAGATATTTACTTATTATTATTTTTTCTTTATTTGTTCTGTTAATATCTGAAAATACTAATGCCACTGATCAGGACATAAAAAATTATAAATTGATAAGTGATTCAGAAAGTCTAAAAAATGTTATTATTATTATTATCATTAATATAATTTTATGTTAATAAACAAAAAATTCAAATAGCGTTAAATAAAATAAAAATAATAAAAATAAAACTTTTTAATCGAATCTATTATAAGTAACTTCTTTAAAATTAAAAAAAAAAAAAGTTTATATGATATTATACATGCGTAAGTCGAAAAACAAGTTGTTATGTAAACGAGCATTCCCGTATGCGAATATTCACAACATTTTTCAATATTTGCATTCTAATTATCAACGGAAAGCATTCTTATTCACATAATGTCCAAATTAAGTAGTAGTGTAAATGTGAATTTTCATATGCAAATATTCAGGAATTTTTTTTTATAATAGCGTTCTTAAATATCAACGGAAAGTATTGGTATCACCGTTCGCGAATATCAAATATCAAGTAGTGATGTTTATTAGAATTATCGTAAGCGAATCTTCAATTTTTTTCAATATTAGCATTCGTAGACATCGACGGAAAATATTTGGATTCGCGTTCGCGAATCTGCAGTTGGAAGAATCTATAAATTGTATTTCCTTAATCCCCCCCCCCCCGTAGAAAGCACCAGCTTGTCCCTTGTAGAAGTCATGTTAAACTTCTCTTAATGAAATGTTAAAATTGTGTTTTCTTGGGCCAAATCTTAGAATTGTCTAACTCACCCAGTAACTCAAACATCAACGAAAAACATTGGTATTACCGTTCGCGTTCGTGAACATCAAATATCAAGTATTGATGTTAATTAGAATTATCGTAAGCGAATTTTCAAATATTTTCAATATTAGCATTCGTAGAAATCGACAAAAAATACTTGTATTGGCGTTCGCGAATGTGAAGTTGAAAGAATCTATAAATTGTATTTCCTTAATACCCCCCCCCCCCCCCCATAGAAAGCACCAGCTTGTCCCTTGTAGAAGTCATGTTAAACTTCTCTTAATGAAATGTTAAAATTTTGTTTTCTTGGACCAAATCTTAGAATTGTCTAACTCACCCATTAACTCTGCCCCCCCCCCCCCCCTACGCTGTAAGAAACTGACAGTGGAAAAACTTTAGATTAGTTTTTAGCATTTATTTACCGACAAGTTCAATATTTAATACTTCCTTGTCACGTTTTTTCCGGTCACCTTTTTTCCTTGTCACGTTTTTTCCGGTCCCGTTTTTTCCTTGTCTCGTTTTTTCCGCTCTTGTTTTTTCTGTCCCGTTTTTTCCTGTCACCTTCTTTCCGTTTACCTAATTATTGATGGAAATGTGTGTCCAGTGCCTGATTTATGGCAGGGCATTTAGGACATGGGCCCAGGGCCCCTGATTTTAAGAGCCCCCCCCCCCCCTTCAAATGCCGCTGAAAGTTTTTCAATTATTGTCCAAAACCTGATGTAGTTTTAACATAAAATGAAATTTTACATTTCATTCTACATTCTATTGTGTTCGTATTGTACTTTTATAATACCGTATATTTTGTCTGAAGCATCCATATTTAATTACTTTATCATAGGGAATATTTTCTTTTGTCTTTATCATTTAAAATATATTTTATTTTTATTTCTTATTTAAGTTTATTCCTATTGTCGTCAGATTATTTGAAGGTTGGTAAGAGAGTTTCGTAGGCGGCAGAGCCCCCTAATAATTTAAATAATTGTACCTTGGTATTGCGGAAATTTATTATTAGTTGTTATATGCTTTATCATTCCAGATATATAGACTTGCATGTGAAAAGACAATAAACACCACACAATTTATTATAAAACGTCCACTCTTTTAAATTTCATAATTGTGAAATAAGTTTAAATTAATGATTATTAAATTTAAATTTTTAATGGATATTTTATAGTGATCATTAAAGACAATAATGGTTATTTTAGTAAGAACCTTTTCAATATATTTTTTACTCGATCCCACCGTAAGCATTTGGGAGACCGGCTAACTGCGCCGATGCCGACCCTTCTTTGCCTCCCCCTGTATGAACTGCGCTCGGCGTCACGTTGGACCGGATATCATTGTCAACCCCCTCTCTTATACTTATGGGCACGAAGTGACAGCTTTTTTTGTTAGAAACACTTTTCTGTTGGCGTTGATTCGCTAAATTTGGCGCTTTATCGATAATTTCGGCTATCAATAATGCCTTTCTTAAACTCGCAAAAAACTTATACACATATATACTTTATATATGTGTATAATATTTTTTTGTTGTTGTTGTTAATAATAACTATTAAATCACAGAAAAATCGACACTATAAAAATGTATATTCCGTTAATATAATATGCACAAATTGAAAAAAAAAAGGAAATAAAGTATGATGATAAAAAAATCCATATATATAACCATTATAGAACATTACAAATCATCATCAATTTCAAATATTTACATAAGAAATTTAAACATTGAAGAATTTTTTAAAATTACTTTAGAAGAGAAAATTTTATGAAGAAATAAAACTTGTTACCTAATAATGCCATTTTTTTCTCCAAGCATATTATTTTTCGTTCAATAATATAATATTTGACATGGGCCAATTATGCATGGAAACAAATATTTTCGTAAGGTTTGAACTAATATCTCATTCACTCTGCCTTTTAGATGTTTCATTCTAAGATTCTTCAAGAACCTTAAACATTATTAACATTTATATACAGATATTTACAGATATTTCATAATTCAATTAATATGCTAGAAATAAATTTCACTTTAATATTCTCTGTAGTATTTTGAAAGAAAGATGCTGAGGAAAAAGAACAACATTCTAAATGGAAGAATATTCTTGCTGCTGAAATATCCCTATGAACGCTAATTTGTACTTCTTTTATTGCTCTTAATATTATTGTTTCTACTATTATTATTATTAAACTTATTTAGAACTATGGTATATAAATAATCATTTTTTATTTTCTTTCAAAACTTAATTTTTTCCAAGTTCTAAAGTAAATTTTAAAATTCCAAAGCGGTTGCACGATGTTTTATAAGTAAAACTTAAATATGTATTTCTTGATAAAGTTTAATTTTTTCCGAATATATAATTCTTATAATCATGCACGATTCTCTTATGCACAGGCTGATAAATTAATAATAATAAGAAGAGCATTAAATTCTCATGAATTCAAAACTGAGAAGTGCATTATCATTTGAAATATATGCATTCAAAAGTGGTGTAAAGAAACTTAATTCCTTAAGGGTGTTCTGAAATCCAAAAGGGCAACTTTCTGACATAATTTTTAATTTATTTTTGTTCGAAAATGCATGAAAATAGCTGGTGTTGTTGTTCAGAAACTATGTCATTGAGCTATTTTTTCCTTTTTTTTTTTTTTTTTTTTTTTTTTTGCAAACGCAATAGATCTTTCAGGAAAGAGTGTCCAAGTGGACGTTTGGAACAGAATTTCCTCGCGAAGGAGGAAAGAGCCCTCAAGAGCGGGCGAAAAACGTGTTTGTCACGTAATCAAATTCGCTTCTAACTCAATAAGTAATGGATGGATCAAAAAATGGAAAAAACAGTTCCATTCCAAATCGCTTCCATGGCCAGGCTGTCCCATTTTATACCTTTCCGTTAAAAATGAATTTGTAAATGTGTCAAAACGTTTTGCGCTTGTTGAGCAGAGCAGTTAAGAACAGCTTAAGGTGCTTCACAAATTCCCTGCTCGCAACACAAAATTTTGTGACATATTGTCTGATTCATTTTTATACTTAAAGAAATAAAATTAACAAGCCTAAGCGATTTTTAATTGAATAGCGTATTCCATTTCCAGATAAATAAATTACTTAAACAGTTATAACCCATTCTTGTTATGTGATGAGAAATTTTTATACTTTATCGCACTGCTGCTTCGTGAATTTGGTTCAAAACGCCAACTTTTACAGTATTTTCTGTAAAATTATCTACTTTTTCCACTAAATGGAAAAGTCATTCGATTACATAGTTTCTTAATAAGAACATCTTCTAATTTAATGTGTTTTCAAGCATTCAGAAATGTGTCAGAAAATAGCTTCTTTGAATTTGAGAGCAGCCTTAAGACTGTTTTCAAATGCAAACTGGTTACTTTCTAGAATTCATATTTGTTTGTATTTACATGAGAGTGACCTATATGTTATTCAGAATCTGTGAAATCGAACGGTTTTTCCAATTTTCATTAAAGGCAATCTTTTACAAAATGCTGTTAAAAGCATTTAGCATTTGAACTGTATTTCCACAATGCGTTCTAAACTGAATTTCCAGACGTGACAGTCCGATAAATTTTTATCAAACAACAATTGCTTACAATTCAACATGTAATTCAGTTATCTGAAAATGAAAGATTAATAGATTCTAAATCCATTCAATAGTCATGTCTGCAAGTAACATGCTTTTACGTTTAAAAGCAAGTTTGTAAGTTAGACATTTTTGAGGGAAACTCTTTGCAACACCCTTAAATCTAAAAAAAAAATTACCTTTATACACATAAGATTATGATTTTCTAATTTCTTATTAAATCAACACATCTTCTCCAAATATACTAATTTCACACATTAGATTATGATTTTCTAATTTCTTATTAAATCAACACATCTTCTCCAAATATAGTAATTTCACACATTAGATTATGATTTTCTAATTTCGTATTAAATCAACGCATCTTCTCAAAATATAATTTCAAAGTTTTATTTATCTATAAAGATAAAATACCCTTTTTTAATAATAGATGACTTCCTATAAAAGAAAAATACACTTTAAATGATAGATTATAGTTGACTTTATGATTTTGATCCTCAAAATATTTTTAAATTAAATTTTTGCTGATTTTTAAAAGCCAAATTTTTAAGTAGAACTGATGAATTAGTTATTTGGTATCTGAAAGAGAATATAAATACATGAATGGATGAGAATTATGCTGTGATAGAAAAATTTAACATATTAATGATTTTTAAAATAATCGTAAATTAGACCATTCTCCATTCTGCTTCATTTAAAAAATAATACTAGTAATAATAATAGTAATACTACAATTTATAGTAATAATCTTGTTAATTTAAACATGCTGCTGACAGATTTGGTATTATTTGAGGAAAATAATTATGAAAAGTTCAAGTCCATTATTTTTATCTTTCGAAAATAAGAAGTTTCACTGTATATTAAAAATCATAATAGCTTTGGAAATGAGGGTTATGATTATCTGTTACAAGTTATCTCGCGATTTATTTCGGACGCCAATATTTTACCAAAAATTTTCCCACCAGAGAATAAACATTTATTTTATATTACTACCTATAGTTCTTGCAAAAATGAATACATTTTTAATCTTTTTTTATTATTATTATTATTTAACCATTCCATAGATTTTCGATTAAAATAAATAAAATATTCCGTTTTAAACATCATTAGCGCAAAATAAGGTAAGGGAGGAGGGGATTCTACGTCAAATTCCTCCAAGAGTATAAACTAATAACATGCATACAAAACTCATTGTGTTAAATAAATGCATTATATGTAAAACCAACGTAAAGAAAAGTATAAACAGCCAAAATTTTTAGCATACAACTGTTTCGTGGCTCCATAATGAGAGCCTTTATTAGAAAAGAAAAATTTTTTTAAAGAAAGAAAAAGAATGCAGCAATAGCAGCAAAGTTGTAATGTTACTGCTACTGCTGTTTCTCTGTCTGTCTTTTCTGAAGATTAAGCCTTTAAGCACATAAATGCTCAATTTATATAATGGATGTTTGTGCTTTTCGTTAGTCTTTGGAATGGATAATTTTCTTCTGATCGACTGATGGCTTCCATTATTATGAAACAGCCATTATAAATGAAGTGTTAGGTGAAGATGAAAGAGCAGTCGTAAAAAGTTAGAAGTCCGATTTTCTGGTCAGAATGGGAAAGAAAAATGGCCATAATTAAAAAAAAAATAAATGTATATGGGCATTTTTTCCCCACATTCTGACCAGAAAATCAGAGTTCTAACTTTTTACGGCTGCTCTTTCATCTTCACCTAACACTTCCTTTATAATGGCTGTTTCATAATAATGGAAGCCATCAGCCCATCAGAAGAAAATAACTCGGTTAAGGCGGAAACTTGGTTAAGCGGGACTCGGATAATCGGGACTCTACTGTATATTTCATTTAAAAAATGGTCTTTAGAATATTTTTGTTGGTGTTCAGAGGGGCGTCATGACCCCCGTGTCCCCCCCCCCTTGTACGTGCCATTGTAGATTGCATAGTTCAGTATTACATATGATTACATATTTTAAATTTTAAAATAAGTCGGCTATTAGAAAATTAGTAAAATTCTCTTTGTAAATATACTTTCCGGAAGAGAGGGGGGAGGGGCGGCAAAATCCATGTTTGCCCCGGGTGCAAAAAAGGCTAGTTTCGGTCCTGTTTAAAAGGTGGCTTGATAAAGCAGCATTGAAACGATGCAAAGTTAAAAAACAAAAGAAAAGCACAACATATTTTGTAAAAAAGATGAAGTGTCGTACGTGTCTATCTAATAAAGTGCCCGAAATTGCGCAATTGACAAAATAAGTAAGTTGACTCTGTTTATTATTTTCATAAAGAACATGCTTTTTTAACACTATTTCTACCCACATCCAATAACACCTTTCAAAGTTTTGATTTGTATTTATTTTCCTTTTAATTTTTAAAGATAATAAGTATTAAAACAACTCTTCAATGTACTAGAAATGATTCGGAATTGTTTGATCTAAAACTTACAAATAAAATATTAATCATAAATCAAAATATGTTAAAAGTTGTCATTCGACATCGGTCAAATTAGTGTTGGCAATAAAATTTTTCACATTTAAAAAGGACTTTGAGGAATTTTAAGGGCTTTCGGTTAAGCCGATTTTCGGATAACCGGGTTTCTACTGTATATATATATAAAATGTTATTTTTAAAAGTTACAGAAATTTAATTTTTTTACGGGATTTAAATACTATATATTTAGTAAAACTTTCTTCGTGTACTAATAATTAAACAATAAAAGTTTCATTTTTGTACAAATAAAACTTACCGAGTTATGATAACTTGAATTTTATGTATTTTCAGCATTTTTTGTCATTGAAAAAGGAAAAACACTTTTTATCCAAATGTTACAAGTCAAAATAAAAATTTTCTTAACAATGGTATGTGTTTTTTTTAAATTAACATTAGATATTTCTTGAAATACCTTGAAAGAGCTAACAAAATTTGGGGCGGCAGTTTGCACCACGCCATTTAAATGAGAAGTACCCTTCTTTCGTAGTAAATATTAGTAAGTATCATCTAGTAATATTTTATTTGTATTCATTACGTTCAATATCTCATAAGATATAATGCAATGCTAGATGAATACAGACCTTAAGTATTGTGATTATTGTCGCCAAGATTTACCATGGCCGGATTTGCATCCGGAAGACTTTTTTGGGAAAAGAACTCTTTAAGGCAACCCTCAATAAAATGATGGATTGCTTATCTCACCCCTTCGAGCGCAGTTCATACAGAAGGGGACGAAGCTGTAGGCGCAATTTATGATCTCCTCCCACCGTAGGCGCAATTGATGTACACCCAGCATTTGTACCCGGGCCCCCAAATTTGGAAATCGGTAAATGTGTGAGCCGAAAAAAAATGTGTACAATTTTCTCTTCAAAACTTTTCAGATCTTTCTTAACAGAGCATCTATTCCTATCTTGTACATTTATATATATATATATATATTTACACTGCTATTATCAACAATAAAATTAATAGCATAATCAAAAATATTACGGAGTTTACCACACCGGCAGAAGGGAAGATTATTAATAAAAAGCTATTAATGGAACTAAAATTTTGAAAATGTATGTTTTTTCAATCCGCTTTCTGCCTTTGTTAATGTACGATTATTTAAGCAAAAGTATTTCTTATCTATTTAGGAAGGAATGTTTCAATATCCCTAAGGGCTTTTCACTCTCTTTAGTGTTTCTGTCTACACATTAATAAAAGTTTATAACTATTGCAATAGATAAGAAACTGTCAGGATAATCCTTTGCTGCTGTCAATCAAATACTACATTTTCTTTCATAACTCCACCTAAAATTTTCCTGCTTAGCCCCCACCTGCTTGATCCTTCCCTTGAAAGTTTACAGTTGCAGTCCGGTGCTACATTTCAAAAATACAATAAAGATTGTTCTCGAACAACCATCCACTTTGACAATTGTCATTTTTTTTTAAAGAATGTATCCAGTGTTATTTGCAATCCAGTGTTCATTTGATTTTAAACTTCCATAGTGAAGTTGCAACCGTGAGCAAAGCATATCTTCAATCGTTCTCTGTTTGAAAAGGATTTTAACAGTTCGTGTTAGTACATTTGGTAGTGGAAGTGTATTTTGTTGCTCTTTAACTATAATTAGCGCGTAAAGCAAGTTAATAAAGTGATATAGATCTGCCAAGATACCAGAGAAAGTAAGTACTTAAATTTTACAATTTTTATGTAAAAAAAAAAAGTTTGATTTTATTTTTTTGAGCTAAATTGTTTGACTCCGAATTTTAGGTTTAATATTTTTAATGTTTCCAAATAATTATTTTTTACATGATGTATTTGTTTTTAAGAATTGTTGATTAGGAACAAAGCCAAAGGGAGAAAGAGTGGCGGTTATGGAACTAGACTCTCTCTGCCCGGAAATCATTGATTTTTAGGTGCGTTCGTAATTATATAAATACGTAGCACCTATAGTCGTCGTTCAGTCCGTCTGTCCGTATATAACATCGCAAAAACTGCCCAATCGAATCGTTTGAAATTTAAAATATATAATTGAAGCATAATTTTGTCGAGTCATTTGAAATTTTATGAAAATCAGATGCATAGTTTAATTACAGAGACAGTCAAAAATTTTCCGTTTCATTACGGCCAATGGGAAAAATTATTTCAAATGCATTTTAATGATGTTACAGCCTTTCCAAAAAAATAAAATTGATAAGTACTTATTGAAGGACACTAAGATATACATTCAGTACTATATGCGGTGCAAAGAATATTTATAAAACTAGTTATAGTACGAACGCACCTCATTTGCCACGTTTGACGTGCAAGTTTCAACTTGTTTTTATTATTATTATTTACTTAATCTAATCATGAACAAATATTCATTTTCATAATACCACGTGTAGTTGTCTCTGCCTAGCCCTCTCCCTCGCAAAACGAAATTCCTGCTATGATACTGTTTTCTGGTATCAATTAATTAAAAATTTCCAGTTTTGATAAACTTAATTTGATAAAATTTGTAACAAGAGTTAATATTTCAATTTATATATTATCCAATTTAGTATAAATAGATACTAAAAATATTTTATTTTGATGTAGTAATTTTATTTCATCCCAACAATGTTTTTAGAAACTGTTCTTTTTCTCATGCTTTATCTTAATATCCTAAGATCATTACCCTAATATCTCCTGGGAATAGCACTAAAATTAAAACTCTTAAGTATAAATGATTTTTATAACTATTCCATCGTAAAGTGAAAACTACTGACTCAGATAATTTATTCTCTGGATACTATTTGAAAAATATGTGTTTTGGTAGAGCATAATGAAAATATTATATATATTTTTTTCAAAATTTTCTGTCTATTATTGATTATCTCAAAGCATCTGTTATGTGATTTATTATTTTGGAAATGCCTTAGCCTTAAACAAATAACAACAAAAAAGGCTCACCTTTTTTTCTTGTTACTATGAGATATTAAATTAATTAATTGAAACAACTAAGTAAAATACGTTTTACTTCGTTTGTTAATAATTATTGTCTCTGTAGAATAATTTAATTTATAAAAAAGAACGCTTTACTGCTTTACTTTACTGGTGCTTTTCTGCTTGAAAGAGACTGCCTATACTTCAACATTTTCTTTTTCAAATTGCAGAATAATACCACCAAAAAGCATTTTAGATGAAAAAAATATTAATTATGTATTAAAATGAAATGTGAAATTTATTTTAAAATGGTATTTTGAACGCATTCCAATGGTTAATAGCCAAAAGAGTCTCCAAAATCTTCACTTTTTATATCAATCTCTTTTATTGTCATTATTTTATGCTTAAGCATGTAGCTCGATTACATACATTTTAAACTTGTGAATATTTTCATTTATTTATTTATAAATTGGTACAATTTTAATGTCTTTACAAAATATTGGTCTAAGATAAATGCTAAACCAAGTGCAAACAGGTTAATCATCCGTAATGCACGCCACAGAGATAGATTTTTTTTTTTTTTATCGATATGCAATATATTTTAAATGCCCAGTGTTAAAATGTAATATTATATGTTAATTTACGGTATATTTTATTTTGTATCGAATTTTTTTACATGGCAGATTTTTCTTCCTAATGAATATTGATCAGGGGTCGTTGCTGTTTTGTTTTTGTTTTTTTCCTTGTGTCCATTTTGCGAAATATGAAAGTTATTTTTGAGAAATTTATTATATTTTTGTAAAAAATAACATTTTGTAACGAAAGGTGAAAACCAGTTACTCTAATTCAAACAAAGCATTTATTAATAATTTCCTTAAGTCCTTCTGCAAAACATTTTCTTTCTGATGAACTTGTTTTGTTTGCAAATTACACATAATAAAATCTAACAAAGTAAAAATAACTAATGAAGAGTATGTTCTATGGAATAGAATTTTTTTAAGATATCTGTTTTATTAAATCGATTTTTATGAAGGGGTCCTAAATGGTCCCCAAATTTCGCCTGGATAGGCTCCTGTTTATAATTCTTTAAATATTTTTAAAAAGTATAATTCAAAATATCCTCATTATGGAATATCATTCATTCGCGTGTTTCGCGTATAAATCGATTTCTAGCAATGTATTCGTTTTTCTTTTTGCGTTAATTATTACACTTCAAACTTAACTGCATCATTTTCAAAAATACCACGTGCAATTGCAACGCGTCCGACGGAAGTTACAAGTACCGTATATACTCGTATATAAGACAGAGAATTTTAGACAAAATTTGGGAGTTGAAAAAGGGTGGGGGGGGAGGGGGAGGGATCGACTTATACACGAGTTAGTAAAAAAATAAAATATTCGCAGATGATTGGCGATTCGGTAAATTCCTTAAGTAATCACATATAGGTCTAAGTTGCAAAGAGAGATAAAAGCAGACAATGGTTATTTTCCTGTGATTGACAAAAAAAGCTCCATTATAATATCCTTATAATTGTTCTGCATCCATTTTCTCTTGGAATAGTATTTTCTTCAACCCGGGGCATTCCTTTCAACATTAAGTCGTATAATACAAAGAAGCACTATATTTTAGCAGTCTAAGAAAAAAGTTTACCCTTGTAAATAAGGGGCTGTGCGTGTATAACGTTATCAACTTTTTGGTATTTTTGGACCCCTTCCACTCCTTACGATATCATATGTTACCATCCCTTGATCCCCTACCCCCAGTAATGATATCGTTATCATAATAATAAATAATAAAAATGTATAAAAATTCTTTAGATTTTAGGCATTTTTCTCTTTTGTTTGGAGTGATATACAAATATGTTACGTTTATTTTTCTTATACTAAAGTATAAGATATTGATTCAAATGAAGAGAAGTCAATAAAATATCATTTTATACATGAAACAACTTAATCTCAAATAACACTTACAATAAACAGACTGTTTAAAAGTATTTAATAATAGCTTTTCGTTGCATAATGCATTCAAACAGTAATAATGTCTTTTTGAATTTGCCCCCTGACGGGGTGGGGCAGACAGAACTTCTTATCAATAAAACAGGCGGACAACATTCTCTTTTATTTACTTGTTAAATACAAGTATAATTTCAAACATACTTGTACTATACTTTGTTGAACAGCGGATTATATGTGCATACACGTTGGGGTATTCCATATTTTGGAACTGAATAATTTTATAATCATTTAAGGATTTAAATAATAACTTTTGTATTTTCAGGAAAATAGATAACATACTATTTTGATGTAAAGACCCAAGTTACAAATAAGAAGAGAAAATTATGGTTGGATCAAAAATGATAACGATATCAAAACACAACCCCCTTTCCCCCTAGAGATATCTTACGATATCATGGGCCAGACCGCCAACCCCCTCCCCTTATAATGTTAACGTTATATATGCATAGCCCCTAAGGCTTTGAAGCGCTTAAGGCTTTAAGGCGATTTTTGAAAGAATTTTTTCTTTTTAATTATCATTGAATTGATGCGGATCAAAACACAACCCCCCCCCCACTCCCCCTAGAGATATCTTACGATATCATGGGCCAGACCCCCCCCCCTCCCCTTATAATGATAACGTTATATATGCATAGCCCCTAAGGCTTTGAAGCGCTTAAGGTTTTAAGGCGATTTTTGAAAGAATTTTTTCTTTTTAATTATCATTGAATTGATGCGGATCAAAACACAACACCCCCCCACTCCCCCTAGAGATATCTTACGATATCACGGGCCAGACCCCCCCCCCCTCCCCTTATAATGATAACGTTATATATGCATAGCTCCTAAGGCTTTGAAGCGCTTAAGTTTTTAAGGCGATTTTTGAAAGAATTTTTTCTTTTTAATTATCATTGAATTGATGCGGATAGGTTTCAAAATAGTTAAACTTCTTCGATTTTACATAATTTTACAGTTTTAAAAAGTTAAATTAAAATAAAAAGTCTGATTAGAAACGTAAAAAAAAAAAAAAAAAAGTTTAATTATTTAATGAAAATTTATTATTATTTTTTGTTTTTATCCTCGAATACAAACCATTTTTCAACATACTACCAGAAATGTGATTCGACTTATGCATGAAAATTCAATTTTTTGCAAAATTTTGCTTACGAATTGGGGGGTCGACTTATGCACGAGCATAAGCACGAGTACCGTACTTCAAATTTATACTCCAAAATTGAGTTACACTAAAAATAAAAACTTTAAATCGCGTTTTCTCGCGATGAGAATTTTCGTAGAGTTAGTGTATTTAAAATGTTTCCCATGTCTTATTTTTTTATCCAGTTTTCGTAATATTGTGGATTATTGTTTACAATATGCTATATTTCAAAACTTAGTATTAATATGCATGCATTACTCTACATAAAAAGAAAAGTTGGTAGCTATTTAACTTTTTTTTCGTGAAATTTCAAGAAAAAGTGTAAATATTCGAAGGTTTCTATTTCTTTTTTCTTAATGTATTAGGATAATTTAAAACGAATACCAACTTTCTTTGCAATATTATAAAGCTGCCATTCACCAAAACAACAGGTTCCTCAAGCAAATAACCCCGAGAGGTTCTGCCCTCGAAGCTGGTAGACGGGAGGTAGTGGATTCGAACCCAATCGCGCCCGTCGGCCTAATCGTTCGGAATTTTCCGTGATTTTCTTCGAACATTGGATTTCCTTGCGTAAATGCGTGTTAGATTCCCTTAGAAAGCCCCCTTAAAGGCATTCCCCCTTAAGGTCCATATCCCTCCTGTTCATAATTGGCCTTCCATAAACACAACCAACCATCCAAAAGCCAAATTCAATGCTCATGGAGCATTTTTAATTAGAGTGATTAATTAATTACGCACATTTTTTAATAAAATTTGCAAATTTACTTAGAAAGTTTATGAATTATTATGTGTGCAAAATTTTCGTACAATTGAGCCAAAATTGAAAAAAAAAAATGGTTTTGTACGTTCACTATCCCCTTAGGAAACTTTTGCAGTAGAAGTCCTGTTCTGGTTTAACAATTATTATCCAGAATTTCTCAGAAATCTTATCTTCAATATGGTTTTGCTTCTAAAACTTTTGTTATTTTAAATTGGGCATGAAAAATTTAGCACATTCTGTATATGAAAATGTTTAGAAAAAATTCTATATTATTTTATGAAAAAAGTTCATTGGTTATCCACTCAATATTTTAAAAAAATTCTTCTGTTGTAATGTGCTTAAAATTTTCGCATATTTCAATTTTAGAATTAATGGAAATATACTTGGATATCAATACTCCGAACCACCCCGCCCCCCTTTAAATTCACAATAGAAAAATGCTTAAAATATATCCATACTATGAATTTTTTTTTTTCAATACAGTAGAACCTTGATTATACGAAGTAATTGGGACCGATCCTCTTTCGGAAAATCGAAATTTTCGGATAATCGAGAATGCTTCAATTTTAAGATTAAGGAGAAATATGTGCAATATTTCTTATTATGGTAACAAGTGATTAATAAAATTAAAGCAATTGCAAAATAGAAACAAGAATAAATTACCTGAATTTTAATTTTAAAATCAAGTACCTTTTACATATATCACAAGGGTTTGAAAAAATGTTTTGTTTGTCGCACTTTCGATTGCCTTTGCTTTGAAGCTCTATCACGGAGTTTTTTAATGTTATTAGTTCAGCAGTATCACAGTCTTTCTCCCGCTCCAGTCATGCCAAACCTTTTGCAAAGCATTCAAAAGCTTCAGAATTGCTAATTTTTTCGTTTTCTTCGTTCCATTCCGCAGCTTACGGGAGCTCAAGTTAAATTCAAAGGGGTTCTAAGAAAAGGGATCGAAAATATTTATATGTAACCGTATTTCGGAAAGGACCGCTTGCACACAAGGATCTTAAAAATAAACATTAAAAAAAAATAAGCTTTTAAAATAGATTTTGCACACAAGGAATATGGTGGTTTAAAAAAATATAAAATGAAAAAATAAATAAATAAATAAAATTTAAAAATGGATTTCGGTTAAAAGAGTTTCGAATAAAAGAGGTTCTACTGTACTTGAAATATATTACGATACATAAAGATTTTCTTAATATCACCATACAGAATAACAACATGTAACAGTTATGTGCTGTTTTTACACTTGATGAAGGATCCATTTTATATGAATGGAAACAACGCTATTTTATCTACTGCAGGGGTCTGTCCAGAATTTTTTCTCACGCGGTCCTTTTTTTGTGTGTGTGTGTGTGTGTGAAAAGTTTTTTTTATATTTTTGAAAATTCTAATCATAAGTGCTTGATTTAAATATACGTATTATACAAATTATTATTACGTATATATATACGTATTATACAAATATTATTATATAAATTATATTTACGTATAAAATCCTAAGTAATATGTTCTTTGACGAGTTCAATTGTTTTGTAACGGATCAAATTTTATTTTTAAATGATTAAATTTCTGAAAGGTTCAGTTTGGAGGTGGAAAAGTTTGGTGAAAGTTCCATAAGCAAAGAATTTTGTGAAGGTTCCTGTTTTAAGATGAACAATTTTGCAAAGTTCCCTTTTAATGACTTTCCCAAAATAGATCCCTATATTGTATTATTTTTACTGTGATATCAACAAAGTTTAGAACTTTTTTTACTTGTCGCCGCAGTTCTCAGTGCTATTTCACTATTTATGTTAAGAAACCCATATTGTCAGATAATGATACAAATCTTCAAAACCAATTTTTTATGCAGTAACAACCTAGTTACACCGCGCAAGTTATCAGACACAATAAACCGAAAAAACGTGATATAAACAAGGACATTAAATTCTAAAAATAAAATGGTAACCTACCAATAAAGAATTTATATTTGCTTCCAGAATTTCAGTTTATACGGTTATATAAAATTAAGTATAACCGAGCTAATATTCCGTAATACGGTTGCATGAGCATTTAAAAATATTCACGCTTGAAAATTATTTTTTAATTGAGATACAGTTTTCAAACATATTGTATTTGAAAGTACATTTTTTTTACATTCGACGTTGTAAAAATTAAAATTATGCGATGTTTAAAAGTTTAAAAAAAGAACAGCAAAAGCGAAATTTATTCCAATAAATTTAAATATCTCTCAAATATGTAAATAAGTCGTTGTACCGTCAGTGTGATGCCAACGTTACTCTCGGACATGTTTTTGCTTTATTATATAGCTAGATTGGCATACAAAATACATTATTCTAAGAGTGCGAAAAAGCTTTATTTTTATTTAATTATTTATTTTTCGTCCCAGAGATACATAAAAAAAAAAGAGAACTATATATTCGAATGAGAGGTATAACGGTGGCTACTGTAATTTCACCGGAGTTTCAATTGCAAATTTAATTACGAATTGCGGATATAGTTAGGCAAATCTCTGAACTGATCTACAATTTTGCGAAGAAGAATTTCTTAGCATATTAATGAGGATTTTAAAGAAATTAATGATATAAGGTTTCAGAAATATAACTTAAATAAATAAATAATAATAATAAACTAAGTTCTATTTAAAATTTTATTATTTTATTTCACTTTTTTTTTGTCTAATGTTCGAAATAGATCAGGTTACTTTCGTATTTTTAGCAGGTTAAAAGATTTGCTTATTTATTTTCTACTGTACAGTGCCTGACTTATGACAGGGCATTCGGGGCACGGGCACCAGAAAGTCAGGGGCCCCCAAATGCTGCTGAAAGTTTTTTTAATTATTGTCCGAAATATGATGTATTTTTAGCATGTGATGGAATGTTTGTTATATTTCATTTTACATTCTATTGTGTTCGTATTGCATTTTTATAAAATCGTATTATTATTATTATTATTTTTTTGAAACATGTATTTTTAATTACTTTGTTATAGTGAAGTATTTTCTATTATCTTTATCATTTTTTAAATACATTGTATTTTTAATTCTTCTTTAACACTGTTCCTGTTCTCGTCAGATTATTCGATGGTTGATGGGCGATAATGTTTGGTACTGCGGGAAATATATTATTTGTTGTTGCATTCTTTATCATTCCAGATTATATTGAATTGCATAGAAAAAGATTATCAGTATAACACAATTTATTATCTTTCTTTCCTTCTATATATATAAACAAAGTAACGATTTGGAAATGGACCAATGAAAATTTGCGTAGATCTTTCGGGTACTTCCCGGTAGATGTGCATCCATATTTTTTGTGACCGGGGGGTCTTTCTTCGTTAATATTAAGAAAACTGTTTCATACAAAAATATGAAAATAGGTGGTATTATAGAGAAATGTTTGATAAAGACGCTGATGCAGACAGTTTTTAAATCGAATAATTATTTTAAGAGATATTTAATGTTAAATTTGGTCAAAATCGTTCCATTAAAAAAGGTTCATAGGAGCAAAAACTATACATAGGAATTTAAACTTTTTTAGATCATTTTACACATTAGAAGTTCCCGTTATGCACACTGCATTTATTTTTTTTAATTTCACTCATTTTTTGAGGATTTATTTTAAATTCAAATTTTCAGCATTTTGAGAGATATTTTTGTACATATTTTAGAAAAGGGTCTTATTTTAAACTGTTGCCAATTTTAAAAACACTGCAAAGAATAATATTTCCTTCAAATTAAAAATTTATTTACACGTGGTTATTATAAACAGAAAAAAAAAAGACTTTCAAATTAGAACTAAGTGATTACGTCTTAAAAAGCAGGAAAATATTGAAAATTACGTCGTAAAAACTATAGTTATACGTGAATTTTAAAAGAGAAAGAAAATTTTTAAATAATAAATTCATTATTATGCGATAAAAGTCGTAAATGGAGGAAATGACGTCATATTTAAAAAGGCCAAATAATTCACAGTTGACAAAATAGTTTAAATTTAAAAATATATTTGCGCGAGACATATATTTCACTTTTTGATATAATCTTTTAAACTATTATCATGAATTCTAAGACAGCGCAAATAATATTTCCTTTCTAACAACAAAAGTATTTTCATGTGAATATTAAAAAATGAAAGAAAACTTTGGTGAAAATTACATCAGATTTAAAACGATACATTTCAAGTGTCTTATTTAAAACAACTTTCTTATAGCGTTAACTCTATAAGAAAGTTAATAACAGTCATAACAGTCTTTGTCTCTCCGTATTTTTAACGGTTAAAGACAAAGACTGCCTACTTAATTGATTTTACATTTGCTTATTTTCAAATTTTTAACTATTTTTTTTTAATCAAAGACGAAAACAGCAATCGCATCTCTTAACAGCGGCTGATTTCGCCTTAAAAGTCTACAATCAAAGGAAAATGAATGAAAACCCGTTTACAGGAAGATCGCCACTGCTTTTTGAAATTATAGTTCAATCTTTTTAAAGCCGATGAAATTAGCGAGCTTTTAGAATCTGGGGTGTCTGAACGGGGGTTGGCGAGCGTAGCTCGTAGGGGGCAGAGTCCTCTAGTCCTTCTATATATATATAAAAAAGTAACGATTTGGAAATGGACCAATGAAAATCTGCGTAGATATTCCCGGTAGATCGACTTCTATTTGAATGCTTAATCATGGTCTTCCTTCGTTAATATTAAAAAAACTGTTGCGCACAAAAATACGAAAATCGGTAATATAATAGAGAAATGTTTGATAAATACGATAATGCAGACAGTTTTCAAATCGAATAATTATTTTAAGAGATTTTTAATGTTAGAGTTGATTCAAATTCGTTCCATTAAAAAAAGTTTTATAGGAGAAAAAACTATACATAGGAATTTAATTATTTTTAGATAACTTTAAACATTGGAAGTTCCCGGTGTGCAGACTGCATTTATTTTTTTAATTTGATTAATTCTTTAAGTATTTATTTCCATTTTAAATTCAAATTTTCAGCATTTCGATAGAGATTTTTTACATATTTTAGAAAAGGGCATTATTTTAAATTGTTGCCAATTTTTAAAACGGTGCAAAGAATAATATTTCCTTCAAATTTAAAATATATTTACACGTGACTATTATAAAAAGAAAAAAAAACTTTCAAAGAAGAATTAAATGATTGCGTGTTAAAAGCAGGAAAATATTGAAAATTACGTCATAAGAAATATATTTACACTTGAATTCTGAAAGAGAAAGAAAATATTAAAATAAAAAATTCATTATTTATGCATTAAAAACCGTAAATGGAGGAAATTGCCATATATTTAAAATGGCCAAATAATAATGCAAAAATGTTTAAATTTAAAAATATATTTGCGCTAAACATTTATTTCATATTTTGAGATAATTTTTTCAACTATTGTTGTGAATTCTAAGACAGGGCAAATAATAATTCCTTTCTAACTACAAAAGTATTTTCATGTGAATGTTTATCAGAGAAAGAAAACTTTGGTGAAAATTAAGTCAGATTTAAAACGATACATTTAAAATGACTTATTTAAAAGAACTTTTTTATAGCTTTGTTATAAAATACCGGGAGACAATGACACTATTTACTTAATTCATTTTACATTAGCTTATTTTCCAATTTTTAACTTTTTTTTTTTTTTTAATCAGACCAAAACAACCATTGTATTTCTTAACAGCAGCTAATTTGGTCTTAAAAATCCCCAATCAAAGGAAAACTAATGGAACCCGTTTACAGAGACATTGCCACTGTTTTTTAAAATTATAATTTAATCTTTTTAAAGTCGATCAAATTAGCGTGCTTTTAGAATCGGGTGTCTGAACGGGGGTTGGCAAGCGTAGCTCGTAGTGGGCCGAGCCTCCTAGTATATTAAAAAAAAAAAAAAAAAAAAAAAAAAAAAAAAAAAAAAAAAAAAAAAAAACTAACGATTTGGAACTGAGCCAAACGATTTTAAAATGCACCAATTAAAATCTGCGTAGTTACCGTCTCATTGGTCAAAGCTTTCTGACTTTTCTTAACGGTAATTCAACGTGGCGAAAACCATGAAAGTAGCGAATTTAGGTAGGGTGAAAAGGGAAGAATTTTCTGCATTTCGATAGACTTATGTTTTTTTGGGATTTTTTCAGTGATCGGTGGCAAAAGTGATTTTTACAGAAAAAAGATAATTTTCATTAACTAATGAGGAGGGGGGGGGGGGGTCATCTGCGTTTCGATAGCCTTCTGCTATTTTTTATGAGGGAGGGGCGGGGGTATGTGGATTATTTAATTATTATTACTCCCGCAGGTTCTGTATGTACGTAACGCAATAACTCTTGATAGAAACATCCGATTTGCTTCAATTTTTTTTTCTTGGTTCATTCTGATAATGCGCTTCCCTGATTAGATTTGGAGGTTCATTGGTTAAGTATAAAGGGGAAAACGGGGGGGGGCTAATACCTTCCCACTTAATTTAGATAAATGGGTTTTTATATCCGATTTGCTTCAAATTTGGTATACCGATTTATTTTGATGAGGCGCTTGCCTGATGAAATTTGGAGGCTCATTGGTTAAGTATAAAGATTTCAAACAGCGGGGGGGAGGGGGGGCTAAAACCCCATATTAATTTATTTTTCGAGGGCCATTATTCTTTGAAAACAGAATATAATATACAGTTAGTGTGGATAGCCTCTCAGCTCAATGCCATCAGTTTAACTGGGTACTTTTCTTTTTATTTTAATGATTTTATATTTAATAATTCTTATCATTATGAAACTCTGTAAGTTCTAATGATTATGTGCTTGGAGATAAGGAAATAAAATTGTCAGAAGTTGGGGAGGAGCGCGTTTTTAGCAAGTAGTTTCTAAAAATCAAATGCATAGAAAAAAGGGATAACTCGAAACAATTACGGCTGAGGTTGGCCAGAAAATAGGGATTGCTTCGCAATACCGAACGGAATCGCGAAGCGATTACGCGGGGGGTTGGTGAGCGTAGCGAGCAGGGATGTCAGAGCCCCCATAGTTTTATAAAAAATATATTCATTTAAATTTCATAATTACGAAATAATTATTTAAAAGTATGATTATCGAATTTAATTTTCTAATGGATATTTTTTAAAGTAATTATTAAAGTTAATAGTGGTTATCTTAGTAGGTACAGTTCTTAATATTACTTATAGTAAATCTGCAGATCAGGAGCCTCAACGTCAGCTCTGCAAGTCATTGTTTTTAGACACACTTTGGTAATATTCAATTTCCTGCAAACCGCAATTTAAAGTTTTGAAATTATGTAATTATTTATAAGAATAAAAAATACGAAGTTTTCAGACATTAGAAGCATTAAATTAAAAACGTTATAGAAGGATATTTCGAAATTTTCATGAGCTTTTAATTCTGGTTTTTTTTTTAATAATAAAGTAGATTTCTTCAGGGGGGGCTCCGCCCCCCTGAACCCCCCGTGGTCTTATTAATTTACATACGTAACTTATTGATTGCGCTAATGGTTAGCGCAAATCTTAGATTTATTTTTACACTTCCGAGCCTTATTTTTCAATACTGGTAACACAGAAAATGATTTACATTGACGCAATTATATTAAACGTTTAGGTTTTATGAATGAAAATGCAATTTCCTTTAAAAATGAAATAATTTTCATTCATATTTTCTGAAATGAGGCGGCATTAAGAAGTAACACCCGTCAAAAACATTTTTTCAGGCAATCTAGTTAAAGCTTGGTTTTTAAGAATGAAAATATTTATTTCCCGATACAATGACGTCATTTTCGACAGCGATAATTTTGCGGTGCATAATTTTGATATTTACTATATATTAGCTTTTCAAAAGTTTTTTTTTTTTTCTCATTGGAATTTTCTATTAAAAATTAACATTTCTGCTAGCTGTGTGCAGACGATAAACCATGAAATATTAGTAACATTTTTTTTTAAATAATAAGAATTAATATCATAACCCGAGCCCCTTTTATTTCAACCTCAAAGCGTATTCGTTTTATTTTTGATATATGAGATCAAATTCACTTTCTTTTCGTATTTTCGCTTTATTTCTAATATGAAGGCGTATTCATGTCTATTTTTTATTTCATTTTCCTCTTGCACATGAAAATCTTTCAAATCGAAATTAATTGTTTAGGATAAATTTTTATTCCAGGATTGAATTTTCTTGGTAACGGCAAAAAAAAAAAAAAAAAAAGAAAGAAAGAAAGAAAGAAAAAAGAAAAAAAAAAGATTGTTAAATTTCATAGCAAAATGTCGATTTATTCCTTAAGAAAATAATGAACTTTTTAATTTAAAAGAAAAATATTTGAACAAAATAAATAGAACATATTCTTTCTTTATTTCTGTGGTAAATTCCACCTATATGTAAAGACACAAAGGCATTAATTCGTCCCTTTTGACTTTGATTTAACTTCAAACAATTACACATACTTTCACATTTACGATATTTTTAGGTGTAGTTCGTTTCTAGGTAACAGTTAAAAGATAATAAAAACAATTAAATATGTGCTTAAAAAGAAAATTTATATAAAAAAAAATATTTTATATTATTGGAACACATATATAAAATCCCTCCATAAGTTATACACCGAATTTAAAAACTCTGACAAATGTATGCACAAAATTTCAAACTAATATAAATAATGTATGGTTTTAATTCGGAAATTTCATCATCCTTAATTTACCATTTAAATCCTTCAATCATATGAGCCATTTCTTTTCAACAAATAAAAATGGAAAAATCGTCTGAATTGCTATAGAAAAGCATTAAGTCGCAAAATAAAATGTTCTATATATTCCAAACGAATGAACCAAATTTAACCAAAAACTATACAGCTAAATCCGAGGATTTCACCAACATGCATCCTTAATTTTAAGCTAATCGGATGCTTTTTACGGCAGTTATCGCGGAACAGACAGACAAACGGAAACCAAAACTTTTCGTGTCTCCACAGTAAGCCTTCACTGACGTTTCGGCAATTATTTCTCAAGCCCGCTTTAACCATTGGTGTAAGGAGTCCCCCATAAGCATCTGTTCCCAGGACCCCCAGATTTGAAAATCGTACCCTGCTAATGTGGATTTTTCCCAAAGTGTTTTCATACAGTCCTTGAGCCCAAAGACCCCGAGATATTTCGGAGATACTCGGTTGGATTTTGGTCCAGGACAAGGTCCCATTAGACAGAACACCCTCCCCTTTCCTCCTATACTGAAATGAGACAAAATAGTGTGCGTAAGTTGCGCCCGGAGTTACAAATTGCATCCCACAATTTTTTCTGCACATGCATAAAGTGCGCCCATGCAGAGAAAGTTGCCAAATGCGCACAATCGCCAAATAGGTCAAAATTGTTGGAGAAAGATAATTGCATATATTATTAATTGTTATCATGTTATATTTATTATCTTTTTTTACAAGTAATTTATATATCTACTGTTGATATAAGTCAAGTATGTGTTATATCAGGGTGTCTACAGAATCTGGAAATCATGAAATCATGGAAAAATCAGGGAGGTTTATCAATCTGGAAAAATCAGGGAAATGTCAGGGAACTTTGTAAAAATACCGGAAAATCAGGGAAATTTGTCTATTGTGAAAATATTTGCATTTTCACCTTGCCAACGAGACTGATTCGTCTATGTATCATACTTTTTCACAGTCTGATTAATCTTTCCCAATATTTTTTAAAAGATGCATATGGTATGAGTTTTTGATATTTAACGTCAATTAAGGTGGTCAGATGTCCTTATTTTCTATACATAGCACTTATATTGAAGGCAATTCACACATTTTTAAACATTTTAAATGATACATTAGCATAACCTGACCAGGTGGCCAGCTTAATCCAATTAGTTATCCCGTCAGATTTAGATAAGTCTTAGAATTGAATATTTTTCAGAAAATGAGGAAACTTTCTGGTCACTCTATATCCATTGGCTTCTATATGATGCTGGGCTAATGAAGTTGGACGCTATGAAGTTAGTTGAGTTCGGATTTATAAAACTGTCAACCAATACTTAAAGAATATTAGACAATTTTTATGTTTTTCTCCCAAATGAGATATTAGCTAGCTGGATAAGTGTGTTACACGAGGAATCAGCATACATGAGAAAAAATACCGTATGTGTATTGTTAATAATGGAAATCAGGGAAGTCTGATAAAAATGGTCAGGGAAATCATGGACAAATCAGGGAACATTTTTTTAGAATTTCTGTGGACACCCTGTATATGCAATCAACCAATAAAATGTAATTTGTTTTCTAGATATTAAACTTATAAATGTTATTATTTTTTAATATGATTTTTAATTATTGATTGAGATTGGTTGACTTTTGAGGAATGTAAGTACGCAAAATTTCAAACTGATCGCATGACACATTTTTTAATGCTCAATTCAAATTTCCGCCAGAACAGAATGTTCACAAAAGAAAATATAATTACAAACAAGTCGGAAATTCTACTTCAAACGTAGGAAAGGAGGCGCGTTCGTACTATAACTGGTTTTATAATTATTCAGCTCTTGGTGCAATAGCTGTTGCACTCTTATGCAAGAATGCATAAATAGAAAATTTATTACGATAATATATATTAAATTCAGTAATACGAAACTAATAGGACGTAATCACCATCAACCTAAAATTATTACTTATCATGAGATATCATTGAATTAATTACTCGTACGCATGATAGGATTTAATACAATGAAGAAAACTTTATTAATACCTGTTTAAATTAAGATTCAATTTTCATAAAATTTGAAATGACGACAAAATTCAGGAACGATTATATTAACGATATATATTAAATTTCAAACCATTCCGTTGGGTAGTTTTTTTCGCTGTTATATGCGGACACACAGACGGCGACTATAGGTGTTACCTATTTATATAATTATGAACGCACCTAAAAAGGAGCTTTGAAATAATAATAAGGATTAAGATCAAAGTCAGGGCCGTAACTATGGAGATGAGTGGTATGGTGTTCACTAAGCCGCCCCTCTCCCTCCCCTCATTCTTCAAAATTTTACAAACCTAAGTTGTTGTTTTTTTAAAATTAATTACTTCATTTTTTAAGAATTTTTTTTACATTAAACTATATTACTATACTATACTATAATTGTTATAGAATATTGAATACTGTATATTACAGTTAAAGTTAATACGATATTCACTATTTTGTATGCACTCTACATTAAATTGAAAATCTCTCCCCCTCCCCGAAATATTATTCTACCTACGGTAATAATTAAAACTACATGTCAATTTTACAAAAAGCACAGTATTTTATTTGGCGAAAATTTTTCTGTTAAAAGTAACTGTAAGGCCAATATTCCCAAGAAGTAATTTACGCATGGGTTGGAAATACCCTGAACACAATTTACGGCTTGGAAAGGGGGTGGGGGGTCTTTTGCAACAAATTTTATGTTCATTCAGACAAAATCGCTGCTGAAAAAAACTGCCTAGGAAAAAAAATCTCTACTTTTCTTGAAACTTTTATTGATAGCATCCAAAAAAACAATACTCCGATTGGAGAAAACTGATTAATTCACAGTAAAAACTACTTATCGTTAGTATCCAAACAACCAATATTCCGATTTGAAAAAAACTGATTAATACGCTGTAAAACGACTTTATTGAGAAGTATCCAAAAAACCAATATTCCGGTTAATACACTGTAAAAACTACTTTATTGATAGTATCTAAAAAAAAACAATATTCCGGTTAGAGAAAACTGATGTACACACAGACTAATGAAAACACTGTAAAAATTACTCGGAAATGTTTTCAAAAATCAGTGGCAGCAAAAGAAACTGTTAGGGGAGAATGAAAGAGCAGCCGTAAAAAGTTAGAACTCTGATTTTCTGGTCAGAACGGGGGAGAAAATGGGCATTTTTTTTTAATTATGTCACTTCCCCCCCCCCCAATTCTGACCAGAAAATCAAAGTTCTAACTTTTTACGACTGCTCTTTAATCTTCACCTAACACTTCATTCATAATGGCTGTTTCCTAATAATGGAAGCCATCAGTCCATCAGAAGAAAATGAGCCGTTCCAAAGGTATAATCTTTCCTTTGGCGCACGGGGCTTCCGCCCCCCCCCCCTTAGTTTCGGCCATTATAAAACATGGTATCGCAAACCACTTATTTAGTCACAAATGCAGGGTGTTTCACCCTAACTCAACTTGGGTTACCGGCAATAATTTAAAAAAAAATAAAAATGCAGTGCAATGTACCGGTATATACCTCGTTTGATATGAAAGTGATATCATCACGAAAAGTTCTGGAAAAACAGTGCTCACCAAGGGCGGATCCAGCTCTCCATTTAGAGGGGGGGGGGGTCATGTGTTTCTTTTTGTTTGCGGGGAGGGGGACGTAGGGGATCACATCTCTTCATTAGAAATTTTTATATTGCAAGCTATTCCCTAGTCCAAACTGACTACTTTTCTGATACTTTCGCGAAGTCATTTTCATTCGTAAATACAAAAAAAATTGCATTAATATTCGTAAAAATATAAAATTTACCGATTATGTTCAGATACCAAGAAATTAAAGTTTCCCATTTTCTTATTAATTATTCTTATAAAGATTTATTCAGAAAATGTTGTCAAAGTTACCATTTTTGGCCAAGTTTTAAGACTTGACAGCCACAGAAATGTCATCACAGGAGAGCAATTGTCTGTCACGTCTGGAAATTCCGTTTAAAAACTCAATTTTTACGGAATGTTTTGGAGAGGTCAAATTTTACGGAAGATTCTTTCTTTTATCGAAAAATGGAAAACACTATTTAATCATATACAGTATCCTATTGGGCCGCCGGATAGCGAGGCATCATATAGTTTCTCAATAAGTGCACTTGCAAATATCCTGGATTTGATATTAAAAATGACTTGGCGAATATATCAGGAATTGTCTAATTCGAATTTGAGTGGATCTTTAAAACTAAGAAAATAAGTTAAAGAGTTTAATATATATTTCATTTAAAAAATAATCCGTAGAATTTTTTGTTGATGTTCAGAGGGGAGGTCATGACCCCCGTAACCTCCCCCTTGGATCCACCATTGGTGCTCACGTAATTGAAGATACCGTATGAACTGGTAATCGCAGTCCAAAATGTCAAGCGTCAAGTCCATACTGCTGGCGCGTACAATAGAAACTTCTTCTACCACTTCTTCTATGTTATAACTTTTACAATAAAAATGAGCATGTCTATTAAAAGTTTCATTATAATATACTTCAGTCTTCTGAAAGTTGATACCGGCATCCCAAGTTGAGTTAGAGTCGAACACACTGTATTTTTGATTAAATATGTGATTTGCGATCCCATGTCCCATTGCAGTTTTTGTTCCTAGTGATGCCTACTATCACCCCTCTGAATTTGTCGGTCGAATTCGGCAACACCCCGTATACGCAAAGAGTGCAGTTGTTGGCATACCGTTCGCCAGTTTCTGGAAACATTTAGGAAATGGTAGGAAAATGACAGGTGCAAATATTCCTCTAATTTGTAGTATATCTTTGTAGGATTCAAAACAACAAAAGGTTGAACTACCGTTGGGCCGTTTTTGGCAAATGGTACGGTATGGAGTACATTCTTACTGCGGGCCAAAGTCGAACAACAATTAGCCAACGTTGGGCCAGCCATTTCGTGCTACTTGGGCATGTCTCAGTTTACAATAACACAGATCCTACCTTCTGAAATCTTATTTTATAAATTCATGGGAAAACTTCACAGTTCAAATTGATTATTTATTCCAAAAGTCTATCTTCGTTTATCTATCTTCCAAAAAAATATTCATTTATTTTATTTTTATCATAAATTTTATTAATTACACATTTAATAACATTTTATGCTAAATGTTTATCTTTCTTCCTTTTTTAGGGAAATGGCTAACAAAATAATGCATTTAGAGCAGAATATACATAGCGTAGCCAGTCGGCTAGACAACAGAACAATAAGTCCTTACCGTCCGCACCCAGAAGCATTCACTTCCGTTCTGCAAAATTTCATAGAACCACAGGTTTCAAAGGGATCAAAAAAGTTCCCGAATGGGCCAAATTTGTCATTTTCTAACTTTTCTACAGAAGACGAACCACCTTGTTTGCTTAATAAAACAGTGAATCATAAAGCGTTAAACACTCCATATCTTGAAATCCTGGAGGGTAGTGCAGATGAAAAAACAATTTCTATTCAGAGAAACATATCAGGAAGTTTTTTCTTGGATGAACGACCAAGAAATGCATCACATTTGCCAGAATCAACCATCAAGCTGCGTAGAAGTTTTCCTAATCGACGCAGTCAAAATGACATTTTTGCAACTCTGGATCGAATTTTGCCTAAAAAACGGGTTGAAGTTGCATCATGGTCAAATCCAACTTATTATAGTGGTGAACAGTCTAAATATCGACATTCTTTCAATAGCATTGCCCCTGCATTACCTCCAAGAAATAGGGACAGTGGTGCAATTGCACCTTCGAAAAACAACCAAAACGAAACTACACCTGGTTTTCATAATCTTTACGAAAACTGGGTGCCCGACTTCCTTAAATATAATAATGAAAGTGAAGCATCCTCGCATGATTACAATTATATTTACGAAAATGATGTGTCTGATATTTCTGCATTCCATACCAATATGAATGTTTCAGAAACTGTCCCAGAGTACGCAGTATATGAATGTGAATCAGATACGGCTTCTTCCTCGATTTACCCAAGAACATATGGCGCACTACCAAAAGTTAAGGGAAATATCCCCTCCCATATTTATCATGAAACCGATAGGAGCCTTGTATTGAAAGAATTTTGTGATTTTGCTAAAGTAGATGAAAATTTTTCAAGTTCAGTCTATTCATATTCAAACTGTAGTTATCGCTCCAGTAATTCAGAGAACAGAAAGAAAGATTTGGAAACTGAAGTTGATATTCACTCACAAATTTATAATCAAGCAAACGAATATGATGACTGTGAACATCTTGCCTCACATCTGTACAAAAAAATAGAACAGGAAACTACAGAATCCTATGATTCTGCTGTACTAGATGTCGATTATTCAAGTTCATTGTATGCGTCCTCAAGCTGGAGTTATCATGCACAAAATTCAGAGAACGTTAAAGATGTTTTGGGCAGAGAATTTGGCAATAAGTCACAAATTTATAAACAAACAAGAGAATATGATGGTAGTGAAACCTTTTCGCCACACTTTTATAAAGAAGACGAACCAGGCTTCATCAGTATCATTTCATCCAGCCCAGTGTGCAACGTCTCATCAAAATATAATAAAAATAAGCGTTCATTTTCTGGTGACAGCTTTCTTTGTTATCTAGAAGAGCACAAAAAGGATCATTGTTCAACTCAGAGATCGTTTTTTCCTGCGACCTGCAAAGATAATAGTAATCATTTCCCTGATTCGAATGGAGATGTTGATTATTCCGCGACATATTTTTCAAAAGAAGATAGAAACGTTGTTATAGACAATATCCCGTTAAATTATTCAGTTTCTAATGTTTCTGATTCATTCAACAACAGTTTCACGTCTTCCTCTTTTTGCAGCACTTGTGCAGAGTATGGTTCTCCTGTAAAGTCAGGTTTTCAAAACTTACAAGACACAAGAAGTGTTTTCTCCAATGAAAATATGTTACCAGCGAGATCAAGTAATTATGGATTTAAAGAAGAAGAAGACATCAACGCCAATCTGAAGAGTCTCTCAAATATGAACAATACATTGAAAGCTGATTCACAAATAGATCAATCAGAATTACATGAAATGATCAGCTTCTCCGGTTTTCGTCCTCATCCAGAACAAGACGGAATGAACGGCAATCACATTGGAGTCTCAAATAAGTATAATACAATGAAAACATATTCACGAGTTGATCAAATGGAATTAAATGAAATGATCAATTCTTCCATTTTCCGTACATATTCAGAACAAGATGACATCAACGCAAATTTAAACAGTGCCACAAGTACTTGCAATATAGTTGAAACTTCACTTAATGATCAAATGGAAAATGATGGAATAATCAATCCGTCTTTCAGCACTGATAACCCTAACAACCAGATCTCGAGAATAAATACTCGAACATTGGAAAGAGTCAGTTTGCACACATCAGTTCCATGTCATTCTTCAGAAGAGCTCAACATTGCAAGGTAAGTTCATTATTGTAGTTATTAATATAACTCATTTATTTAACTTTTCGCTGCATTTGACTTGCTAGTAAGTAGTGTGATGTGTTTAAGAATATCTGTTGTTATTATTAGTAAATATAAGTAATATAAGAAAAGGAAATTGGTGGATTCGTAGTTTCAAAATGCATATTTATAGGAAATAACTTTTAGCAGCAAAGTGGTTTATTTTTTATATTATTACACATGAAATGAATTTAAAGAGGAGGTAAAGGACAAACTACACGCACATATAAAATCACAAGTAAAAATATTGTAATTGCGATTACATAATATTTATAGCAGCTAAAATAATTTTTAAAAAGTGATTTTATTCTAGTTTTCTTTATTTTAATTTCTACTTTTTAATATTCAAAACAACTAGTACTGATTTAAACACTGAAAATGGATGGCCATTTGAAGTTTAAAAAAAAAAAAACTTCAAATAATAATAATTTAAATAATGCTTTTGTAGTTGAAAGTATTTTCCATTTTAGTGGAAATATAATGTAGGAATTTTTTTACTAAGTCATCAATTTTTCTAAAGGTAATAGGGTCTAATTCTAATTTTTAAGCTCGTTCACAGGAAGAAAACCAAAGCATTTTATCACGTACTTCACTTTTTTTTATATGGGGGATAATACGATCTGATCTCCTAACACATTTAAAGTCCAATTGTAATTATTTCATCAGATCGGCGAAATAGGGTAAAAATAGTCAGAAAATTGTTATTTGCTCTAAATATCAGGAAATCTGATAATTCGTTTATTAAATTGTCTGTAGTTTAATCTACTGATAAAGATAAAATAATTTATTAGATCTTAAAACAAATCCCATAAAAAGCACTTTATTTTCTTTTTCTTTTTTTTCTTGTCTTTATTTTATTTTATTTATTTATCTTTTTTTTTGGGGGGGGGGGGGGAGGTGAATTGGCTGTCTGCTTGGTCATTGAATTTCAGAGCAATCCAAAATCTCTAAGACTGTTCTGACATTCTGCCTTTGAAATCACTCTGAATATTCTTGTTTTACATTTCGTGTAGTCTTATATTCTATAAACAGTAGAACAAATGCTTTATATGTTATTTAGTATATTATATAATAAATTAAACAAACTCTACTTTCTTTTGTAGGCCCAGTCAAAACGGCAAAAATCACAGCGGTATCCAAATGTGCTGCGAGAAATCTTTTACTGTCGCAAAATGGATTGGAGGCATTATATCCATTTATGTTATTGTGATACTGCTTTGTTTTATGCTCTTCTTATTCATAAGTTTCTGTCTCAGTCCAAGTCAATGGCTATCGCAAATCAAGTCCATCATAAATAAAATCGCATTACATTTCAATTTATCTGTTTCCAATTCCTTGCAAGTCCTTGAAATTGGCAACAGTTCATCCATCGAAGTATTGGAGTACAACTCATCAACTGAACCAGTTTATGGAATCGCATCATCTTATTATCAGTGATCATATCATCGACTTGCTGTACAAGTTTGCGTCTTTTTATAGGAAATAAAAAAATGTTTTCACATTACTATATTTATTTCTTTTATTTATATGTGTAATTGCTGTAGTATGAACCATTTTGTTAATTGTTATGACAACGATTAATTCATATTCTCTTTATAGAAATTAAATATTCAGACAGTATTGTGTTAATACAGAAGTAAATTTTTTTTTAAATTGTTACAAAGCTATTATGGTCTATCTCAATAAGATATTATTAAATAGAAAATAATAAAAATATATATAAAAAAAAAAAACTCTGTTAAGGTAATGTTGGACTTAAGCAAAAATCGATCAAAATTACATTTTTTTTTTCCTTGTTCAATCTTAAATCACCGTCTCATACTTGGTAGAAAGCGTATTTTCAGATGTCTTAAAGGTAAGTAATGAAAATAACATGCCATAATCTACTTTAACTTCATTTTATTTTCAATCAAAATTCTCACAATCATTTCATTCGTTTTACTTTTAATTCCAAATTCTAAATACCTCTAAGAAACCATCTTCATACTTACTACAACAAATATGTGTATCCGTTTTGAAATGCTGGTTTCTTAACCCCTTCGGCCTTGGCGTCCTACTATTAGAACACATCTTTACATTGCTCTAAGTTATTCGTTTTTAAGAATTTTAAGTTGAAAACCCAGTGTCCTACTAATAATATATTGTAGATTAACAATTTAATCTCACTTGGGGTCACACATGGCAGCACATGCCTCAGTAAGCAGTAAAATGTCGGCTTCTACCAGTTTAATGACAAAACGTAAGTACACATTTTTAACCATTTCAATAAAAATACTAAATAACAATTTAGTAATGTTTTGTTAATTATATTTTACAAATTAAGGCCTTTCCTACCTAAATTAGTCATCTAACTTAGAAAATATTGATAAATCACATTATAACTAAGAATCAAATATTTGTTCTACTATTAGGACCTGAGGCCTTAGAGCTAACAAAGTGTGTGTAAAAAGTACCCAGAATTTTGCTATATAAAACACACACAAAAATATTTTTTCATCAAAATTTATTTTTCTATCTTCAAAGTAGACCCTACTGAGTTCAATGCAACTATGCCAGCACAGGTCCCAATCTTCCATACTTTTTAGATAGGTAAATTGGGGTATGGCCTTTAGTTCCTTCTGCGAATTTTCTCTTATGGCTTCAATTGACTCAAAAAATTTTCCTGGAAATGATAATTTTAGCTTCGTGATCAGAAAAATTTCACTCCAGCCCATACCAAGCGTGTTCGGTCCTTGGTTGATGACATTAGTTGCGTTTTTGGCTAAAAGCTCTTGCAGAACAATAAGAGAAAATTGAGCTCTTTCGAAATCAGTCGTGTGGCGATGCGTTTCAAATGCAAAATATTGGTCATATCTTTATGAACGGACTTAAAAGATGTGTGAGATATCTTGATCCAACTCTCTTTAAGACACATACGATGCTTTTCAAGCACCAGCGTCTTGATTTTATTTCTGCCTGCTTTGTGCGCAGAAATAGGCTGATAAACTGTTCATTAAACAGTGATGCCGAATTTGAAAAAAATATGGACGCGGTACTTGTGACACTTGTGCCAGCAAATATGGTAAAATCGTTGTTGTAAAGTGGTATGACAATAAAGTTGTGACACTAGCATCTACATTTCTGTCAATGCGAAGGATATTGTTAAAAGATGGCGTAAAAAAGATTCCACTTATATTTATGTATATAGGCCAGGATTTGTACAATAAAAGCATGGGGGGATTCAATAAACATGATTTCTTACCGTCATTGTATCGAACTGCTATAAAGTGTAAAAAATGGACACTTCGAGTAATATCTCATTATTTTAGTATGGCTGTTATAAATTCTTGGTTAGAGTACAAAAATAATGTGCAAAATGCTTGGAAGTTCCTTTGCAAGATCAATGGATTTATTGGATTTCACATTTGAAATAGCAGAAGCTCTATCATTCAAAAACCAGTCACTAATCCGTATCAAACGTGGAAGGCCGTCATCTAGAAGCTCTGTTTTGCCCACTGAGCTCCATGTATAACAGGAGTTCTCAGTCAGCGGTCAAAAGCTTGCAAGGCAAATGTAGCATGCAAGGCAAAGGTAAAAAATAGTACGCATTATCATTCTTAGATATTAGTGTTCTAATTTACTATTATCTTAATTTAGGCTTATTTAATTAAGTTATACGTATCAAATTAATAAATGATTTTGTAATCATGTAAGGGAATCTGATAAACAACATTTTTTGCCATGAATGCGAACTAAAATTGACCTCATTGTATCCTTCTGCGCTGACCGATGGAAATCATGTTGGTAAATAGGAAGACAGATCTCCTGTTATATATGGAGCCGAGTGGTTTTGCCAAAGAACAAAATGAATACTGCTGTCAGCCCTTCTAAAGATATTCGATTTGATGGAATGAACCATATGATTGAAAGGAGTGAAAAGCAGCAGAGATGTAAAATGGAAGGTTGTTGTTGTGATGTAGCAATCACATTTATTATTTATTTTTTAAATTGTAATGCAGCATTATTATCTCATGTTTTAAACTATTTATTTTCAACGCAAAACATCGTTCAAATCACTTTTTTTCTCTCCTTTTTACTGCATGCAGCAGATAAGTTTTGATTTCAGCTTTTTCCCCTCTTCCTGATCTATTTTTAGAACCAGGGTGTGTTGCAAGTGACGTCGACCGCGTCATATTGGGGTGTGTCTTCGCTTGGCGAATTAGAGCTTCATTCTCTCCGTGTAAAGTTTCGTTTCTCTTTTCTCTGTTTTCATACGATTTAATCATAATACGTAAATTTAATTTAACAAATGGATTTAAATCATTTCTGCATGTAGTTTTGTAAACCCCTTTTATGCAGTATATATATCAATGCAGCCAGATTTTTAAGATTTTAAGATCAGATCAGATTTTAAGATTTACGAAAGTATGTATTATTTTTGATAACGTGACTTGTCGTTTGAATTTCGGGCCTTAGCGCCTAAATTCAAAGAGCGATGTTTTTCGATAACTACATCTCGATATCTAAAAGTTTATCTTCGGTCTCTGGTTTTTTTTAATCTAACGCATATTTGATTTCGGACTTTTGATCATCAAGACGTTCTTTAAAAAATGATTTTAACCAGTAATCATCTTTATCATGGAATGACTTCCAAGTTTTAATAATTCTACGTGGAACGCTCTTCGAATGTGTACGGTGACCTACCTACTCCTAATTACCTTCCACCTCTCAAAGTGAATCAACGAATAAAGAAGATTTTTGTAACTGCTCTCTCTTCAATGTGTCTACTGTTCTCATCATTAAGTAAGAACGTTATATTTACTACTTATTCATCCTTCTTCCTATTTTATTTCACGGCAACTTTCATAATTTACATCGTCACATTTGGTTTCCGTGACAAAAAAGAACATTTCGGCGTTGTTGCTTTTTGATTACAACGTAATGCCTTAAAATAATAACTTAATGACTGTATTTTTTCGCCGTATTTTTGACGATTGATGAAATTTTTTAAAGAAGATTTTTGTTCTCAAATAGATGAACTGCTCTTTTAAATTGAATTCTGAAAATGTTTTAGCATTATAATTGCTGTTATTCTTTTTTGCAATATTTTCTATTCTTATAAAAAGAAAACTTAATCTTTTTCAATCTTAGAAGAAATTTTGTTCCTGAAAATTATTCCTAACTGAATTTTCTTTTGCATAAAATTTTGCAGATTTGTTACTTTTATAGATATATACTGACATAAATTCAAATAAATTGTTTTAAAATTATTATTTTTTAATATGGAATTTTAAGAAAATTATAATATTCTGCTGTTCTCTGATGGAACATATTGCCTTTTTAACGGCTGAAGATCGATCAAACATCGCAATGAAATTTTTGTTCTCAAGTTTTATTTGCAATACTTATTCCATGATTTAAAATTTTTGAGCATAGTATAGTTTAAAAAAAAAAAAAAAATTCCTTTACTGGTTTTCATTTTGAGATATGTCTTGACAAAATTATTGCTGTTTTTAAATTTTTTAAAAATGAAATATTATTTTAAAAATCAAGAAATTTATTTATTTATTCTCTAATTTATTTATTCTTATGGTGCATTAAAAGATATTTATCATAGAAAGTCTTTAATGAATTTTGAAATTTTGAAATGAATTCTAAAAATTGTTCTCTGATTTTAAGAACAAATTTATTTAACAAGAGGCTATGGTTTTTATACTTATTCTTACATTGGGTTTTTAAATTTTATTTTATGGCACTTATACAATGAAATATTTAATGAATTTGAAGATATATTATGAAAATTAAGATATTTATTGAAGCAAATTATTTTTTCCCCTTTGAATCTGTGATAATTATTGAAGTTTAAATTGTTTTACTGAAATTGTTCTCATCCATTACTTGCAAAGGAGCTGAAGTTCTTCATGAATTCGTAGCTGTAAATATCCTGCATGATTTTTTGAAGTCTTCTCTGCTTTTAAATATATCAATTTATAATTTTTGTTCCAAAAATACCTTCAATAACTTTTTTATAAAAAATATATCTAACTTGCTTGTACCACCTTCCATTTTTGTTCTCAAGATATTTTTGTCATCTAGTGCACGATTTGACTGCTAATATCGATTTTGGTGTTTGGTGAGTGCAGTGCTCTTTTACTAAGTTAAATTTCAAGAACTCTGTTTGCTTTCTACAAACTGTTAAGATAACTCTCAGTGCTTCAATTTTCCAGAATTATGTGGTTTCATAAAAATTTAATGACATATTTTTTTGCTTAAAGAAGAAATTAAAAAAATTCATTCTCCTGTATCATCCTCATGACTGAAATAATTTGAAAATTTTTTATTCTACATGATTTAAAATGACAATAGTTTTACTCATCTTTCTTATTCACATTTACTTACCTGCTGAAGTTGCCTTCAAGAGTGTTGTTATTAATCCATTTTTTGAAACGCTTCTCTGGTGTGTGGAAATGTTGTTCTGAAAGTACTGAAAATATTATAATACATACCTGCAGAAAAAGAAAAATCTGTTCCTCATTTACAGCAACCAATAAAGATTTGTGCTCCATTTTCGGCTTTGATGTTCCTGGCGAATTCTCAGTGATTTATGAAGTAAAAAATCCATTTATTTCTGATCTTCTCCAGTGTGTTTTCGAAGTTGGTTTTGAAGCTAAATCAGTATATATATTATTTTTTCATAAACAGTATATTTTCCTAGTCAACGTTTACTTGTGAGTGGAAAATTTTCATCCTTACATAAGGGTAAGCGGCAAAGTTTCATCCTCGCATTGGAAATGTTTGACTTCTACATTATACCATATTCTACAAATATTTATAAAATTTACTGTTATTTGAATTACAGAAAATGTTTAAGCTCAAGAATGTTTGTTTATTTGCTTATTTCTGAAGATTTTTATATGTTAATTATTATTATAGTGCCTTTTCCTTATTTCATAACCCAATTGCTTCAAAATTTTTAATCTGCCATATGCCTCACTTTTCCAATTTTATGTAAGAAATTATTTTAAATTGATCATGAAGATATATTTTTTTTAATGAAGAAAATTTTTATTTGCACCTTTTATACGAAGAAAAGCACAAAATTCTTAGTGAACATATTTACCAGCGCATCTTTTTTGAAGTATTCGTCAGTGAATCTTCAACAATTCTCTAAGAATCATAATTAAAAAGTGCTTCTTGACTACCGATTTTGACCTCTACTCGTCATGGTGTGTGTGTTGTGTTAATATCATCCTTAAGTGCTGTGTTACTCCTGAATGTGCCACCATGGTTTGTCCTTTCTTTTTGCCAGCAGTGTCTACCGATTTTTCCTTCAAGTATATCACCATATTCTGCTAAATGTTCATAATTGGTGATAGTGTTGTTGTGCTAACTGTGCCCTTTTTTCCCAACAAAATAGAAGTGTTTGAATAGTTCACAGTACTATTCATATCCAACCATTTGTGGTTTATACCAAGAGCTTCTTTACATCTGTAAAATACACTTTTTTTCTCTTTTTCTATGCTGATTATTTAATTAAGTATTTTGCACAAGATCTCAGAGGTCTCTTATGCGCATTGGAGTCTGCTGTATTTTTGTGTTTTGTATAAATGTGTTTACAGAGTTACTGAATGTGTCCACTGGCCATGGTATCATGAAGGAATGTCTGTTTACTCTACAATATTTTTTAAATTTTTGCAGCTCTTTAATTTAATTTCAACTGTTGTTTAAAGTTAATTTAAAATATTTTTTTTACAAGCATAGAAACTTAAATTTAAATTTTATTAGTAAATTATTGAAGGAATTAAACTAAATATTTTTATGGTACACTTGTTTGGTAATTTAAATTTTTTCCTGATTATGACAATTTTTTTTTAAACTATTATTATGATTAATGAAATTTAAGTCCTAGGTTGTCGGAATATAAAAGTAAAATATTCTCGACTTTCTCATTGCAATTTATTTTTATAAATATGCAGAAATTGATTAGTAGAAATGATTTATTTATTCATTTTGAATGTTTCAATATTTATGAGAAAATTGATTAGTAGAAATGACTTGCTCATTTTGAATGTTTCAATATATGAGGAAATTGATTAGTAGAAATGACTTGCTCATTTTGAATGTTTCAATATATGAGGAAATTGATTAGTAGAAATGACTTGCTCATTTTGAATGTTTCAATATATGAGGAAATTGATTAGTAGAAATGACTTGCTCATTTTGAATGTTTCAATATTATGAAAAAATTGATTAGTAGAAATGATTTTTCATTTCGAATGTTTCAATTTATGATTTATTTTTCCTAGGCAGTCAGAGTATTCAGAGAGGGTACTTCTGACTTTATGTTGCTTTACTTTTGCAACTTTATAAATTTTGATTCATAAGTGTACCTTATTTTTTAACTTATTGAATTCAAAATTTTTTTTGTGGTCTCTTTCGGCTAAAAAAATTATTTAGCTTTTGGATTTATAAAATTTTAAAATATTAAAAGAGTAATATTTTAATTTATAGAGATCATTTTACACAGGAAGGTACCTTTCTTTGCCTGTCATTGCAATGGGGCTTATTATTATTATTGTATACTATGTTATGTATACTATTGAAATTTGAATGTACTACTTGATGTATATTCTTTTTCTTTCTCTTTAGGTCACTGTACATTTACGTTCCCTAATTGTGCAAATGCACTTAAAATTTTTATTATGACTTTTAAATTTTAACTTAAATTTTATTCTACATTTTTTTGCTCCTTGGCTTTTAAAATTTTGTTTTCCCTTTGTTGAAAAAGCTCTTTCAAGATTTACCTTTTTCACCTTTTGGTCATCCAAAATTTTGTTCGGCAAATGGGGGTAATGTGATGTAGCAATCACATTTATTATTTATTTTTTAAATTGTAATGCAGCATTATTATCTCATGTTTTAAACTATTTATTTTCAACGCAAAACATCGTTCAAATCACTTTTTTTCTCTCCTTTTTACTGCATGCAGCAGATAAGTTTTGATTTCAGCTTTTTCCCCTCTTCCTGATCTATTTTTAGAACCAGGGTGTGTTGCAAGTGACGTCGACCGCGTCATATTGGGGTGTGTCTTCGCTTGGCGAATTAGAGCTTCATTCTCTCCGTGTAAAGTTTCGTTTCTCTTTTCTCTGTTTTCATACGATTTAATCATAATACGTAAATTTAATTTAACAAATGGATTTAAATCATTTCTGCATGTAGTTTTGTAAACCCCTTTTATGCAGTATATATATCAATGCAGCCAGATTTTTAAGATTTTAAGATCAGATCAGATTTTAAGATTTACGAAAGTATGTATTATTTTTGACAACGTGACTTGTCGTTTGAATTTCGGGCCTTAGCGCCTAAATTCAAAGAGCGATGTTTTTCGATAACTACATCTCGATATCTAAAAGTTTATCTTCGGTCTCTGGTTTTTTTAATCTAACGCATATTTGATTTCGGACTTTTGATCATCAAGACGTTCTTTAAAAAATGATTTTAACCAGTAATCATCTTTATCATGGAATGACTTCCAAGTTTTAATAATTCTACGTGGAACGCTCTTCGAATGTGTACGGTGACCTACCTACTCCTAATTACCTTCCACCTCTCAAAGTGAATCAACGAATAAAGAAGATTTTTGTAACTGCTGTCTCTTCAATGTGTCTACTATTCATCCATTAAGTAAGACCATTTATTTTTATTTTTACTGCAAGTCAACCTTATCATCTTAGCTATACGATCACTCAATTTATCTTATTCACGGCATCTCTCATCAAAATATTAAAATCGTCACAGTTGTACATATAAAAGTACCTGTTTTTGTGAAAAATATCAAGTATTTTTATGTTTTCACGCACACAGAAATTGTTTTAAAGGATTTCATATGAAATAAACTCATTTTATTCATTCTCATGTTCTTTATATCTTACATAATTGTAAGTGTGCGCAGAAAATAAAATTGCTCATTTTGCGTAATTTAAGCCCTGGTATCCTATTATTAGAACACTTTTTAATTAGCTTACTAATTACCGAAATGATATAATACTTCATATTATAGTTATTTATGTCTATTCAAGCTTATTTAACCTGCAATTTATTTTTTATCTGTTTCCAAATTAAATCAGGGCCGAAGGGGATAAAGTCTTGAAATCATCGCTAAGGTTTATATTAACTTATAAATTTTTAACCTATTATTATTATTTATTAGTATATTTTTAAATAACTGTCTGTAAGATTATAAAATTTGTTGCACAAAATTCTAATAAAGCTCTTTTTTAAGTACTAAAATATAAAGATGAAGATGAAGGGAATATTTGTAAAGCGTGAATGTTTGGAGCATTTTTTAAAAAGATTTAACAACTACTTAATATGCTTACAAACATTTAACTTTGGATAAATTAATAACGTAATTAAATTTAAAAAATCAAAAAACCCGGCAAAAAGCAAGTAGTAAAAAGCGAACTAATTAATTATTTCTCATTAATGTGAAACTATTTTTTATATTACTTACCTATTTTTTTATTTACTTGCATTGATGACTTTTAAGTTGTGTTTAATTGTTAGTTCCTATCTATAAACACTGTTTTGATGAGGCCTATAGATGTGTATGAAGGTTAGAGTTGCAATAAAGCTAGAGATTCTACCTACACAACTTCCAGATTGTGTAATTTTTAAACGGAGCTTCTGACAGTAAAATAGTGAATGAAACATCGTCTTCATTTTGAAAGACCTATCCAATAACATGCCACTTAATAGGGTGCGTAATTTTTTTCCATCTCTACCGCCATTTTGTATTTTACGGCCGCCATTTTGAATTTATAAAAACAAAACCTAGCCTATAACCATCGGACGTTTAAAACGAATCGATAGAGTCCTCATTCATTAAAATCAATCCAGCCGTTGGGATGTTTCGAGGGTATAAAGAAATCCACATACCCAGATACGCGTGAAACACATAACCCTTCTTGGAAGTCGGGTAAAAAAAGAGCATAGTTATTCAATTCATAGTCCAAAACACTTCTTTGAAAAACTTCTTATTGGAACAACATTGATAATTAAAACTAATTTAATTCCATCATCCCTTTGAAGGAGTTTTTATCTCCTTGATCAGCAATGCAAAACATATTAATACAATTATGGAGGGACCGACTATGATTTTATGGGATCTGAGCACATATTTGATATGAGGTCTTCATGTTTATACTATGCAGAAAGGTGAAATATAAACATTTTTAATGTCTTAACTAAACAAGACTAAATTAATGTGTAGCGTCTGACAAAAACGCACTTAAGTTTGTTCTCGAATTTATAAAATGCCTACTTTCTGACACGTTTTTAGAAGTTCGTTCGTAATTGTATAAATACGTAGCACCTATAGTCGTCGTTCAGTCCGTCCGTCCGTCTGTCTGTCTGTTCGTCCGCATATAACAGAGCAAAAATTACCCAACCGAATGGTCTGAAATTTTAAATATATAATTGTTGCAAAATTTTGTCGAGTCATTTAAAATATCATGAAAATCGAATGTATAGTTTAATTACAGGGACATTCAACATTTTCCCTTTACATTATGGCCAATGGGAGAAAATATTGCAAGTGCATTTTAATTATGTTACAGCCTTCCAAATGATCTGAAATTTTAAATATATAATTGTTGCAACATTTTGTCGACTCATTTCATATTTTATGAAAATCAAATATATAGTTTAATGACAGGGACAGTCAAAAGTTTTCCGTTACATTAAGGCCAATGGGAAAAAATATTTCAAGTGCATTTTAAGGGGTTTCAGAACTCTTAAAATTGGAAAAATCGAAAAAAAAGGACCATTTTCAACAGATAATATCTTAAAATGTAATTGATTTTAAGATAAAATTTTATATTGGGATGAAAGATATAAGTATGTTCTTTCATTTCATGTATTTGAAAAATTACAAAATGCAGAATTACAATTTACAGTGGGCTCCAAAATGTCAGACATTTGACGAGCGTAAAATCGGCATAACAGATTATACGCACGATTACAAAATAAATTTTGCAAGTAGACGGAAAATTTTTGGACCTACTTATGCTTCACATTGTAATAATTACTCTGAACCTAAATAAATTTGTATTTAAAGCATTTTTCTATTTTTAATACAAAGTTGTATTTAGTTGATGCAAAATTTAGAAATTTTCAACAGTATAATCACCTATAAAGAATATATTTCTGAACAATAAGAAGGAAATTTTAGGTTCAGTTTATGCAGACTAACATGAAAGCCCCACCAGTGGCTGAGAGGTTCTGCTCTCGAAACTGGTAGACGGGAAGTGCTGGGTTCGATCCCAATCGCGCCCGTCGGCCTAATCGTTCGGAGTTTTCGTGGTTTTCTTCGAACCATGGATTTCCATGCGTTAATACGGGTTAGGTTCCCTTAGAAAGACCCCCACGAAGGGCACTCCCCCTCGGGCCTATATCCCTAGTGTAGATAATCGGCCGTCACAAAATCAACCAATCAACCAACCAGACTAACATGAAACATATGTTTTGAAAATTTCATGAAAAAAAATTCAGAAGTTTTTGAGATATCGTGCGCGTTATGCCCAAAAACGTCATTTGGTTGGTTGATTTTGTGACGGCCGATTATCTACACTAGGGATATGGGCCCGAGGGGGAGTGCCCTTCGTGGGGGTCTTTCTAAGGGAACCTAACCCGTATTAACGCAAAACGTCATTTGGAGAAAATTGACTTCAAAGTTTTTGAAACGCTGCTTCAGCTATTGAGCATGCATAATTCTGAAAGCCATAACTTTTGTTCTAATAGGAATTTCAAGGAAACATTTATACAAAAATGTTCAGAGAAGATAGTAGTTTTTAATCTAAAAAAATTAAAATTTCGAAAAATTTAAAGCTTTAAGAGTCCTGAGACCCCTTAATGATGTTACAGTCTTTTGAAGAGAATGAAATTGATATGTACTTATGACGTGAACTAAAATATACATTCAGTACAATATGCGGTGCAAAACATTATTATAAAACTAGTTATAGTACGGACACACCTCCTTTGCCACGTTTGACGAGCAATTTCGAACTTGTTTAATTCCTTTTTATTCACAAACGTATCAAATTGGCAAAATAAAACTAATGAACCGAACTGTTATTTTGTTTTTATTTTTTTTTTCGCATTTCTGTAAAAGCAGAAGTATTTCCAGAAAATGTTGTCAAAGTTACCGCTTTGAACTGAATTTTCGAATGCGACAGCGTAGGATTGAAAAAAAAAAGCTATCGTCCAAAGAAAACAATTACTTATAACTCAGTGTCTAATTTATTTATTGGAAAATAAAAATCTATTCAATAACAAATCATTTCAATAATCATCCCTGCAAATATCATATTTAAAAATGAGTTAGAAAATGTGTCAGAAAGTTTCGCGTTGTTGTAAATATTTTTGACTTTTTTGAGAATCGTCTTCATTCAAAATATAAGAAAAGAAAACTAAAGAATTTTTTTTAGCAACAGTATATAAGATTTATGTATAATTGCAAAAATACGCAGTGACAGCATCTGCGATCGGAGAACAAAATTTAAAGCGGGGCGAAATTTTTTGAGTTTTTGTCCCTGTAGTGTGCTACAAAAGAAAAGATTTCCTTTTTAAAAGCGTTTAAAACTTCGTTTTGTCTGGACGTCTGTCCGAGCTCTAACTTTCGTAAATATACTCGGATTGCCCTGAAATTTTTGGATATTATTGACGTTTACCCTAGCATGAACCCTATTTCAAATGAATTTTGTAGCCTCTTTAGTTTATTTACAGAGACAGTCAAAAGTTTTCCGCTACATTACGGCCAATGGGAAAAAATCGTTCCAAATAAATTTTAATGACGTTAAACCCTTTCAAACGTAATAAAATTGATATGCATTCACGAAGTGCACTCAAATATGCATTCTGTAGAATATGCGGCACAAAGAATATTTATTATTCATATACAGGGCCCTCAAAAGTTTTCATAATGGTATAAGGGGAAATTGTTTGCGACTTATTTTAATTATGTTAAACTTTTTCATATATAATGAAATTGTTATACGTCGATGAAGCTTGCTATAAGTTATTTCATGCATAATACGAAGTGCTTAGCATTTACAGGGCCACGCAAAAGATTTCAGATAGCATGTTCTATCCGAAGTACTGTATAATAGCGGTGATGGCAGGAAACGCATTTGTAATTATGATATATGCTTTTAAGTTTCACTATATTTATGCATACTATGTGGTATAAAAATCCTGTAACAGACGCTGCTAGAGGATTTTTTCTTCTTACCGTTACATAAAAAGCTCTAGGAATCCCAGTTTCCTAGAAAAACTTTAGTAACTTTACAGATTTTTTTTTACAGTGCAGCTAAACTATAAGCTTAATTTTCCGGAAGAAATATAAGAGAAAATATAATTTTAAAACAAGGATATCTTATACATCCTTTTACGAATTTCTCAATGCGAAGCTTTTTTCTTTTCTTTTTTTTTTTTTTTTAAGATAAAGTATGGAGACTAAAAACAGGTCATTGGAGCCTCCCATGTTTTCCAATGACACAATATCATATAGCACATTCCAAAAAAAAATTTCTTTTAATTTCACTTAAGGCTGCTCTCAAATGCAAAAGGGCAACTTTATGACATAAGTTTTAATTTATCTTTGGTCGGAAATGCATGAAACTAGCAGGTATTGTTGTTCAGAAACTATGTAATCGAGCTGCTTTTTTCGGATTTTTTGCAAACGCAATAGATCTTTCTGAAAATAGTGTCAAAGTTGACGTTATGAACCGAAGTTCCCGAAGAAAGCAGAAAAACCAGTCAGCAAAGGTAGAAAAACGGCTTTGTCACGTGATCAAAATCGCTTATAACTCAATAGGTATTATTTTTTTAATCAATAAATAGAAAACAAGGTTCAATTCCAAATCGCTTCCATGGTCAGGCCTTCCAATTTTATATATTTCCGTTAAAAAATGAATTTGTCAATGTGTCAAAACTTTTTGCGCTTGCAGAGCAGAGCAGTTGAGAACAGCCTTAAAAATTATTCAAGCGATAAAATACGCAACAGTTTAAAATGAAATTGTGGTACACATTGCAGAATAGACCAGAAAAATGCTGTTGGTCAGATGGATTATTATACTGTTTTTTGCTTTTTAACAATAGTTGAAAAGTGTTTATGAAATGGGTTTGTCTGTCTGTGCTGTATCTCTCGTAAATATACTCGGATCACCATGTAATTGATATCCGTTATTGTGGCTCAGCATGGCATGTTTTCTACTGAAAATAAAGAGTGTACCATTGATAGTTCATTTGCAGGGGGCACTCAAAAGTATTCCGTTACATTATGCTCTATGGGGGGGAAATTCTTTGCGGTGCATTTTAACATTGCTAAAATATTGTAAACATAATGAGACTTATAGAAATTATTGAGGTATACTATAAAAAGGTTACTATAAAATATGTTATGCGTAACATTTACAGTACGCGTAAAGGGAAACTCAAAAGTATCCTGTTACAGTAGAAGATCTTTATAACGCAAACCTAAAAACGCAAAGTTGTGCGTTATATAGAATTTTGCATTATATGGATCACATCATTAAATTCACTTTGTAAATATGGCCAAATATGTCTGAAACATAAAAATACATTAGAATATCTTTATACTGCATTCCTTATTACCAAGAGTTATCCAAATTATAATTTTTTGCATAATATAGGTCAGGCATTGTTAAATTTACTTTATAAACATGATCCAAATAACTGACACAAACATCCCTTAGATTAAACATTTTCAAAAATGTTTTTTGTAATAGAAGCATTTTTTTTTTAGTAAAAAGGTCTTAAATTAGAAGATAAAGTTGAGCTAATGTATCAAATTTAGCCCTCTAGAGAGTAAAAATATTTTACAAAGTGAAAATGCAGGTGCTTTTTAACTGCAGAAATCATTGTTTACATCTGAGAAGTTGTGCGTTATATGGAGAATTGCGTTATATAGAATTGCGTTATATAGAATTGCGTTATAAAGATCTTCTACTGTATATTATGGTTTACGAAGAAAAAACATTTGTTGCGTATTTTACGCATGTTCTATTACAAATAAAAGGAAATTGATATAAATGTCTGAGGTGTAATAATACATGCTTTCTGTAGAATATGGAGTCAAAAACATTAATCATTCATTTACATAGTCACACAATAGAGTTCGGTTATATAATGGTCTACAGGGGAAAATTGTTCGCAGCGTATTTCAATTATGTTGCACTATTTCAAACATGATGAAATTTATACACATTACTGAAGTCTATTACAAGATGCTTGCAGGAGAATATAATGTGCATTGCAAATATCGTTCATTTACAGGGACACGTAAAACACTTCAGATACAGAACTGCATCCGAAATTTTGTCTATTAGAGATGATTTCTGAAAGTGCACTTTCAATTATGGCATGCCATTTTAAGTTTAATTAAATTTTTGTATACATGGTGGTGGTTATGAATTCTATCGGTCATATGTACGGCTACACAAAAGAATTCGTAAGCATTACTGAGCGCGTATTGATTAAAGATGTCCTTTTTTTTTTTTTTTTTTTCTTTCTTTCTTTTTGAATAATGCATTTTCAAGCTGAATTATATTTAGTATACGAAGAGATGTTTATAGCATAAAAATAAAATAATATACAGCGCTATGAAAAGAACTGGATGCATGGCCGCCTAATGAATAGTAATTCTTGGAAGTATGATTTCAGTTGTTTTGGCTTGAATTAAATTTCAGCTTAATGTGTGGCGTGTATACAAAGCTGTATGTAATACACAGAACTGTACAAAATAATTCAACTGCTTTTCCCTCTATGGGTAGAAATTACTGAAGATGAATTTTCAACTGTGCTATGCGTTTTCTTACTAAATTTTTGCCTACTATGTAGAATCTGTACAAATCTATGTATCATATTACAGAGCTGCACGAAATAATTGGAGTACCTTTTTGGCTACCGGCGGTATTTGTCGAAATTTGGTTTTCAAATGTATTACGTATACGTTTTCTAAAATAATTACTTAGGTATCTTTTTTACCTTATTAAAATAAGAAGTTTTGTTAAAGTATTTTGGAAGGTTTGCAAACTGTTTCATAATGTATGGTAGACGCATGAATTTTCTTTCTTGTTTTATTATATTATTATTTACTTGTATTAATAAAAATAAGAGATTAGCTTTGAATAAAAATATGGAAAAAAAGTAAAAAATAATAAATAAGCAAAATATTAAAGAAATTAGGATATTGCTTAAGTTATTAAAAGAAAGTAAAACTTTCAACACTATATAAAACAAAGTTTACAACACCAAAAGATCCACCAAAATTTCAGACCTGTTTTGGTAGCATAAAATTTATTGTCATCAGTGCAATAAAAGAAAAAATTTATTTGAGATAGATTATTATGTACAGTAAATATTTCATCATCACCTTTTATAATAATAAACATTTTTTATGACATGTTTTTTATATTATAATAAACTTGTTTCATAAGGTTTCTTCAAAAAATTCAATGTTTTGAAAAATATATATGAGAAACAGCTATATTTCTTTCTTTTCTTTTTATTTTTATTATTTTTTTTTTTTTGTGTGTGTGTGTGTGTGTGTTATTTTATTAAGAAGCCATAAACAAATCCTTCAAAAAATATCATTTTTATGACTAAAATTGTATCAATTTTTCTTTGAAAACAAAATTTTTATAAAAGCACGCTTAAGACGGATTTTGAACTGTTTAATTTTCATGGATTAGTGATTATGTCTATATTTAAACACTGAATTTACCTTTGTTTATCGTTTCACACACACACACACACACACACACAAAAAAAAAAAAAAAAAAAAAAGCATGCATAGTTAAGTTTGGAACGTTTTTGGAAAATAAATTTGCAATCACTTTACAACAGTTTTTATGTAGAATTTTTCCATACGTATATACATAGGTGCTATAACGTCTGAAGCACGCTCATAATGCAGAATTTCTTTGTTAAATGTAAAATATTTTTATTAATCATGTGTGTGCATATGTTTTATGACATTTTCATTAACAAAAATTGAGTATAATTATTTTGAATAATCAAAAAAAAATATTCCTTGTATTATAAATATAATAAGGATATGGATTTATAAGGTATGCATTTTATTAACAGTAACAAAAATTTAAAGTTACTTTTCGGCATTTCAAAGAAATGAAGTGCAGAAAAAATATTTTTCCCCCCTCTTCCCTGACTTTTAACTTGTGAGCTCCTAAGGCTCCAAAGTAGTTAGCTACTTTCTGACACATTCCTGGAGGATTTTATTTTTCGTAAACACATCAGATTTGTGGGCATTTTAATATGTTACCAAAAAATCTAATAGCGTTTTCCATTTTTTTTTTCCCATAAAGAAAAGATATTTTTAGAAACAGACGTTCTAAACTGTTTTCAAAGCACGGCAGTCAAGGAAAGGTCATCATCGCAGAGCAATTCTTTAGAACTCAAAATGTAATATATTTATCAAGAAGTGAAAATGCTATTTGATTCCAAATCACTTTAGCAATTATGCCTACAAATTTCATGCATTCAAGCATCTTCCATCATTCTGCATTTTACTGCCCTTCTCAAAAAAAAAAAAAAAAAAAAAAAAAAAAAGTAAGTTTTATTTATCCAAACACTAAGATTTCTTTCAAAATTGTTCAGAGAACATGCCCCACTGGTCCGTATTATAGTAAAGCCCTGGCATAAACTATATAAAACAAGTTTTCTTTTTCTTTTTTCATCATGAATGTTTCGAAACGTTTTCGAGATCAAGAGTCTAACTGCGCCAATAAATATACAGTCTGAAAAAAAAACAGGCACCAAAAACATTTTTAGTTTCTAAAAACATTGAAATTTTCTAAAATTCAAAATACAGTAGAGCGCCGATTATCCGAACTCCAATTAACCGAACTTCCAATTATCCGACCAGCCTATTTCTCCCAATTTTTTTTTTACAAATCGAACTCCCAATTATTCATTGGCTTAGAATAAAATTTTAAATAAAGAATTAACTGATAGTGGATCAGAAAATGAGGAATTCAAAACAGTAAAGGAGATGGGAAGAATCCTAAGCTATGGGTAAAATAAAATTAACGAGTAGTTAAATAGTGAAGTACTTGACCGTGGATATCAGCTTTTAAATGATTATAAGATTGTTGATGAGATTCATGATGAAAAAGAAATTGAAGAAAATGAAAACGAATGCTCTGAAAATAACACAGGCATTAGCACCATCAGATAACGAAGCCTTTGAATGTTAGGAAAGCAGCTATGAAATGACTGGAACGTCAGAAGAACGTTGATCCTATTCAACTAACGTATTTAAAAAGAATTAGAGATATGGCAGCATTGAAAAGAATGTCTTCGTTGAAGCAAGCTACAATCAAAAACTTTTTTGCTTATTAAAATCTCTGGAGTTCAGAAAATGGTAAAAAAAGAAAGAAAAATTAACACGCCAGCACTAACTGGTACTGCCAGTCCTAAGCTTAAGATAACGTGTGAAGGTTTTAGTATAGTCAGAACTACTCCTTAAATTGTCTGTCCATTTATCCGAACTTTTGCTTATCCGAACTAGGGTCGGTCCCAACCTGTTCGGATAATCGGCGCTCTATTGTTCCATAATTCGATAAGTATTTGGCCTTAGAAGAGTGGAATTTTTACTGTTTCAATTGATAGAGTATGGGGGCAAAGTTTTACCGAATATAGATTTCAGAGACGGTATGAAAAATTTAAATTTCATTAACTTGGTAAAAAAATAACTAATGTGATGTAAATGGATTTTTATGTGATAAAGAACAGCATTTGAAAATCGTTTGCAGTTGGAACTATATCTCTGAATGTAACGATTTAGGAATTAGCTATAGATCAACGATAACAGAAGGGACACCATGTATATAGCCTCTCTGAAAAAAATTGCTTCTATCACCCTCTGACAAACGTTCTCGTTTTTATCTTTAATACTAGTGTTTTTCACTTAAAATTTGAAAAAATGATAAAAATAATTGACAATATGGAAGCCTTTAGAGGAGTAAAGTTCGGCTAGTTTATGTTCTAATAAACACACAATTAGCATTTACAATACTTCTAGGTGAACCAGGTTTTCGGCTTATATACCATAACAAAATTAAGATTTCTTAATAAAACAAAAATTTAACAAATATGCAATAAAATTGAGTAATTAAAAAAGTCTGCTGCAACTACTGAAATAATACTATTTTTTTTATAATACTTTGAAATAGTATTTTGATCGAGTACCCCTCCCTCCCCCCCCCCAAAAAAAAAATGTATATTGATTAATAAATAGGATAAATTTTAAAGAAATAAAATAGTCTCAGTGTGTTTTTAATCTGTCAATAAAACTTGTAAGAAAAAGACGAAAGCTATTTTTATTCAAGTATAAGAACAGTGTTTCGTAACCTTATTTGTTTTATATATATCTATTTAGTTTTTAAATTATTGTAATACAAAGAAGAATCAAACATAGTTAATGCCCATTTTTAATAGCTGTACAAAACTTTTGTACTTAATGTTTTAATGTATCAAACGAAAATAATCGTTTATCCTTTTTTTCACAAATGACGCTAAATATGAAAATACGCCAGTAGTTCTACATAAGATAAAACTGCTGATGAATCTGCTTTCACTCTACTTGTCAATTTAATTCTCTTGTTCTCTTTCATCTGTTTATGTTTTCATTTTACTGTATATATTGGCATATTTTGAAACTTTTTTTTATATTTTATTTATTTATTTATTTTTGTCTTTTCAAAGATGGCAAAAGCAGCAGATGTTCAAAATACTTAAATTATTATTATCAATTTTTAAATATTCATCGATATAATTTTTCCGAGTGAAACTATAACACCTAAAGAAATGATTGTGTTTAAGATGAATAATAATATTTTAGTGAATAATTAATTAATAATAACTATGATATGCCCAGACCAGTGATGAATTCAGAGGATGGCCAGAGGGAGGATATTCCCCTCGGAGCATCGGAATCTCCGGCCGAAAGGTTTGAGATTCTACGCTTGTGTTTTATCAAAAGTGTAAATTGCTGATTTTAATCTCGCGTATAATCAAAAGTGCAAATTTTCTACCCGCAACTCTCCAATGCCCTCAGAAGATTCGAAATTTTAAGCTTGTGTATGATCAAAAGTTCGAATCCCCCCCCCCCCCCTGATAAAAATACAGTGAAACTTCTTTTAAAGACCACCCCTATTCAAGGGCCACCTCTATTAAGGGCCAATATTTTTAGGAACGAAAATTTTTCTCATAGTCATAATGCTAAATTTACTCCTATTAGGGGCCACACCTACCCCTCATAAAGGCTTTTTTTTTCACGTGTGCCTTAAATCCTAAACAGGTGTATTGAATTCCTGAACCAAAAGATAAGAGTTAAGCAAACAACTGTACTTGCAACAAAGAAGACAGGGGGAGATGGGGAGGATTTAGTAACACGATGAAGGCAGGCGCGGATCCACGGGGGGGGGGGGGGCGATCCCCCCCCCCCCCGAAATCTAACGATAATCGCGAATTTCGACAAATGGTTTCCGAAAAAAAAGAACAATTTCGTGAATTGTTCGCAGGTGAAAGGGTCGCAAAAAACGCCAATTTCGTCAAAAGATCGCGCAAAAAACGCCAATTTCGTCAAATGATCGAGAAAAAACGCAAATTTCGTCAAAGGATCGCGAAAAAACGCGAATTTTGTCAAAGAAGCGCGAAAAAAAAATGCGATTTTCGTCAAAAAATCGCGCATTTCATCAAAGAACCACGAAAAAAACGCAAATTTCGTCAAAAGATCGCAGAAAAAAACGCGAATTTCGTCAAAGGATCGCAGAAAAAAAACGCCAATTTCGACAAAGAAGTGCGGAAAAACGCCAATTTCGTCAAAGGGCCGCGGAAAAAACGCACAATTAGCACAGGGAAGCGATTCCCTATGTGCGCATCTACGAAGGGGGGGGGGGGGAGTTCGATCGGGGCAAAGAATAGAAGAACGAATTTACCAAGTTAGTTTAAGAAATCAACACACCATACGCATTTTAACTGACTGGGATTATGATATAATCCTCTTTTGTTCATTCATCAAATACCCTTAAAATTTACCAATGTGGGTGGCAATAACAGTACATTTTTTACACATTAGTGGCTGTCTTCAGAAAACATTAAGATGCTTGAATTTTTCAAAGGACCTTTCTTTTTCTTGTTTCTTTCTTTCTTTGAAAATTGTATGATCCCATTCTTTTCTCAAACAATAAAGCACTCCTCAAAAATATTGTTATACAGAAATTAGAATTGTAGCTTCTTTGAATGAACGAAAAAGTTTCAACACTTTAAAGGGATCCGCATAACGTTGTCAATTTATGTTGTAGAGATTCAACAAAAGGTACACGAAGTGGCATCGTCCCCCACCTCAACCCATAGTGTCAAAAATTATGTCGCCATATGCCTTTTGACTGGACATAATCCTATTTTGTTCACTAATTGCCGAAACGTCAGAGAGGTTTACCATTGATACCCGAAAAGTGTTTGGTTTTCATTTGCTTGTCTGTGTGTCCCGCGAAAACTGCCGTTTAAAGCGTTGGATTTATATCATGGGGGGGGGGGCGACCTCCCCGATCGACCCCCCCGTGGATGCGCTCCTCCTGGTGTTAATTGTGCGTCTTTTCCGCGTCCCTTTGACGAAATTCGCGTATTTTTTTCGCGATTCTTTGACAAAATTTGCATTTTTCTGAGATCTGTTGACGAAATTCGCGAAATTAGCATTTTTTGTACGATTCTTTCGCGAAAATTAGTGCTTTTTTCGCAATTGTTTGGCGAAATTCGCGTTTTTTCTGCAATCCTTTGGCGAAATTAGCGTTTTTTCTGCGATTCTTTGACAAAATTCGCGTTTTTTTGCGATCCTTTGACGAAATCCGCGTTTTCTCTGCGATCCTTTAACGATATTCGCGTTTTTTTCTGCGACACTTTGACGAAATTCGCGTTTTTTCCGCGCTTCTTTGACGAAATTCGCGTTTTTGAGCGATCCTTTGACGAAATTCGCGTTTTTTTTGCGAGATCCTTTGACCTGCGAACGATTGATGAAATCGATGTTTTTCGGCAACCATTTGCCGCAATTCACGATAATCGATGGATTTATATTTTTTTAACCAAGGGGTTGGGGGGGGGAGGCGATTCGCGCCTATGAAGAGGTATAAACACCACTTAGATGACACATTTTGATTTTCAAGGATGATAAGGCCCTTCAAATTTCTGAAGGCGATCCTTTTTCAGAGATTACTCTCTTCCAGAAATCTGATATTAAAAAATAGATGTGATTGTTATGTTTTTCAGCTACGGTAATTGGTTCTTATGTACTTTTTAGTGCTGAATGCAAAAATGACCTTCATTTTTTACCATACCATCACGTCAGGATTTTTCACAAATCGCAAGTTTTTAAATAGTCGAAATATTGCGAAAATCTGCTGCTGTAAAATAGACGTAACTTTTTTTCATAATAACTTATTCATTTTTTTGCTTATACTATGGATTTTTACATTTAAACATGTAAAATATTGTGTATTTAAAATCCTTATAATTTTATTCAATGCATGGAAGTTTCTTTGAACCGCTCATGCTCTGCTTCGCGCTTTTCTTTTAATCTTCTCTATGGGGTTCATCTCGGTATTCTCTTTTATTTTGGCGGTTGATAAAGCTGGGAAATTTGTGGCAGATGTATTTAAAACATTTACCTTCTTTTGTTGCTGTACTTACAAATTGCTTTGAGAGATTTTCGCTATTTTTAGCCCCCGGTACGGTATGCTATTTCTTTCTCCCAGCTTATTTTGTGACATCTCCAAAAAATAACGTCACCTTACAGAAGCCAGCCGTGAAACAAAGCAGTGCGATTAAATACTCTATAGCAATTTTTTTAACTTCCAAGCATCGCACATTTTCAATGTTATACCGTCATATTCGAAAAAAAAAAAGTACTTTATAATGCAATTTGTTTGAAAACTGCATCTCCATTTATTTTTGAAATATTATTATTATTATTTTTATTTATTTATTTATTTATTTATTTATTTTTGTAGTTTTTAGAGCCATTTGCTTAATATTGGCAACGGAAGAACTCCATTTCTGTAGAAAGTGAAAGAAAAATAGCAATTATATCTTTTTGTTGCCATTTTCCCATAAAAACTGAAAAAAAAAAAGTTAAAATACGTGCTATTTTCAAAACTAGGGGGCTCGGCCCCCTACGAGCTACGCTCGCCAACCCCCGTCCAGACACCGTAGACTCTAAATGCACGCTAATTTGATCGGCTTTAAAAAGATTTCGAAAGATTGAATTATAATTTAAAAAACAGTGGCGATCTCTCTATGAACGGATTTCTATTCATTTCTCTTTGATTGGGGAGTTTTAACGCAAATCCGTTGCGGTACTACTTGATTATCCCGTCGACCAATTTCGCCAAATTATATAAATCGCCAAACCACTCGCCAAATTATACAAATTGACATAATTTTTATTTTAAATAACGAAAAAACAAATAAATTAGTACAACATTAATAAAAATACAAATAAAACGTCGAAATAAAAATAACTTGATGACGTAGACACGTGTAACAACATTTCAAAATAAGCTAATATAAAAGTAATTAAGTAAACAGAGTCTTTGTCTCCTGGTATTTTTTAACAAAGTGAAAAGAAAGTTCTTTTAAATGAGACATTTTAAATTAATCGTTTTTAATCTGACGTAATTTTGACCAAACTATTCTTTCTCTTTTTAATATTCATGTGAAAATACTTGTGTTAGAAATTAAATATTATTTGCACTTTCCTAACAAAAATAGTTGAAAAGTATCCTCTTAAAATATCAAATAAATGTCTAGCGCAATTTCTAAATTTAAACCGTTTTGCAATATTATTTTGTGTTCATTTTATGTAATAACTGTAATGTGACGTAAATATGACGTAATTTCTCCTATTTAAGACTTCTAACGCATGTTAATAAATTTATTACTTTACAAATTCCTTTCTCTCTTAAAATTCACGTGTAATTATAGTTTTTATGACGTAATTTTTAATAACTTCCTGCTTTTTGTACATAATTATTTAATTCTAATTCCAAATGTTTTTTTCTGTTTATAATAGTCACGTGTAAATAAATTTTTAATTTATTTACACGTATAAATATTTCTTTTTTTGAAGCAAACATTATTGTTTCCGCTGTTTATACAGTTGGCAACAGTTTAAATTAATATCACTTTCTAAAATCTGTTAAAAATATCTCTAGAAATGCTGAATATCTGAATTTAAAATAGAAATAAAACCTGAAAAAATGAGTCAAAATAAAAAAATTAATGCAATCTGTACTCCGGCAAATTCTAACGCATAAAATGATGTAAAAATGATTAAATTCCTATGAACAGTTTTTGCTCCTATAAAACTTTTTTAGTGGAACGATTTTGTCCAACTTTAGCATTAAATATCTCTTAAAATAATTCTTCGATCTGAGAACTGTCTACATCAGCGTGTTTATCAAACATTTCTGAATAATACTACCGATTTTCATATTTTTGTATGCATTATTTTTCTTAATATTAACGAAGAAAGACCTCCGGTCACAAAAACTTCAAAACCGGCGACGGTGACAGCGGTAGTTACTTTTTTTTAGAATAGAGAGAAATATAAATGAAAGATTTCTGATAAAACAGGGAGCTTTTAGAAACTAAATTTCATTTTAAATATCTATAATGATAATACAAACAAATGAAGGCTTGTGAATCTTTAGATGGCCGATTTTTTGTCGAGTTTCTTGAATGACGAAATCTCTTTTTTTGTGTGTGTGTGTGTATTATTCAGCGATAGTGACGTCTTAAGTGTACTTTACTGTAGATGTTGTTTAACACTGGATCGCAAATGATGAATTCTTCAGCGGATGTGGATGGCGTCACTTTATGCAAAATAAAATCGCATGTTATAAGTCTTAAAACTGAACTACAGTAGAGCCCCGATTATCGGAGTTTCCTCATTCACCGAGTTATTTTCTTCTGATGAACTGATGGCTTCCATTTTTTTTTCCAAAATAAAATTATAGCCATCCCCCCCCCCCCATTCAGACCAGAAAATCAGAGTTCTAACTTTTTACGACTGCTCTTTCATCTTCACCTAACACTTCATTTATAACGACTGTTTCATAATAATGGAAGCCATCAGTCCATCAGAAGAAAATGATCCATTCCAAAGGTATAAGTTCGATTAACTCGGATAATCGGGACTCTACTGTATCTATATTTATATACATATATTTTTTGTCATCGGGGGCGACACTAAATTCTGAAAAGCAGAATTCCTGTTTTCTAGTTTTACTTTTTAACTTTGAAATTTACGATTTGCGAAAATCGTGACGTGATGGTTAAAAATGAAGGTCATTTTCGCATCCAGTGCTAAAAAAATACATCAAAATCAATTACCAAATGTTAAAAAACACAATCATCGCAGGCTTGTGTTATTAATGTTGTTCACTATAACTAAAAGAACAAAAAATAAGATAAATAATTACCATAGTACAAGAGTAAAAAGAAAAAGAAAAAAATAAGACATTTAATAAATAAATTCTTTTATAACGTTTTTAATTTTACGACCTAATAAGTAACAATAAACCATATTTTGAGAGGGCGGGATTATATAATAAGAGTGTTGGATAACCGAGTGTTTCGGTTAATCGGACGTCGGATAATCGAAAGTCTGTAACATTTTCAAATCGCATTAATTATTTCATATTCATTTAAAAATTAACTGCAAGGAATGATTTGAGCAACAGAAATTATGACTACGTTGATTATATGTCACTCGGGATCGCCCCCCCCCCCAAAACGATTCTCTGGATCCGCCCCTGGATGAAGGACTACAAACATTTACACAAGTGAGACAAACAGGTCTTCCTCGCACTTTGTTTGACCTTTCAACCTGTAGGGGTTGAGTTGGGGGGGGGGGGCTTGACCCTTTGTTTTGGGCACACAGAGGATAACAGGTTATCTAGAAAAACTGATTCCACATTTACTAAAACTGTGAATGCATATTGAAGCACAATTTTTACACCTGTCAGGAAGCGCTAACAGAAATAAATAAACTAATATCTCATTCTAAAGCATTAATAAATGATGCATACTCCATAGAATAAAAGAATCATTAGAAACCGAAATTCTCTGCGAAAAAATTATGAAAAGTAAACAAACTTCAATAAAAAAAAAATTAGATCATGTAATCTCTCTATTCTAAAAAAAAGTAACTACCGCTGTCACCGCCGCCGCCGCCGCCGCCGGTTTTGAATTTTTTGTGACAGGAGGTATTTCTTCGTTAATATTAAGAAAAATAATGCATACAAAAATATGAAAATCGGTAGTATGATACAGAAATGTTTGATAAACACGCTGATGCAGACAGTTTTCAAATCAAAGAATTATTTTAAGAGATATTTAATACTAAAGTTGGACAAAATCGTTCCACTAAAAAAGTTTTATAGGAGCAAAAACTATTCATAGGAATTTAATCATTTTTAGGTCATTTTATACGTTTGAAGTTCCCGGTGTGCAGATTGTTTTTCTTTTTTTAATTTGACTAAGTTTTTGAGGTTTTATTTCTATTTTAAATTCAAATTTTCAGCATTTCTAGAGATATTTTTTACAGATTTTAGAAAGTGATATTAATTTAAACCGTTGCCAACTGTATAAACAGTGGAAACAATAATGTTTGCTTCAAAAAAAAAAAAATATTTATACTTGTAAATAAATTAAAAATTTATTTACACGTGACTATTATAAACAGAAAAAAAACATTTGGAATTAGAATTAAATAATTATGTACAAAAAGCAGGAACTTATTAAAAATTACGTCATAAAAACTATAATTACACGTGAATTTTAAGAGAGAAAGGAATTTGTAAAATAATAAATTTATTAACCTGCGTTAGAAGTCTTAAATAGGAGAAATTACGTCATATTTACGTCATATTTACGTCACATTACAGTTATTACATAAAATGAATACAAAATAATATTGCAAAAAGGTTTAAATTCAGAAATTGCGCTAGACATTTATTTGATATTTTGAGCGGATACTTTTCAACTATTTTTGTTAGGAAAGCGCAAATAATATTTCATTTCTAACACACGTATTTTAACGTGAATATTAAAAAGAGAAAGATTAGTTTGGTCAAAATTACGTCAGATTAAAAACGATTAATTTAAAAAGTCCTATTTAAAAGAACTTTCTTTTCACTTTGTTAAAAAATACCGGGAGACAAAGACGCTGTTTACTTAATTCCTTTTACATTAGCTTATTTTGAAATGTTGTTACACGTGTCTACGTCAAAGACAAAAACAGCGATTGACATATGTATTTTTGGTACTACTTAGTTATCCCGCCGACCAAAAATCTATCATTTGCCAAACTATAAGATTAAATGCCAATAATGGTTGATCGTAAATGTCACATTAACTTGACTTTAAGCAAGTTACACGTGTCTACGTCATCAAGTTATTTTTATTTCGACGTTTTATTTGTATTTTTATTAATGTTGCACTAATTTATTTGTTCTTTCGTTATTTAAAATAAAAATTATGTCAGTTTGTATAATTGGCGAGTGCTTTGGCGATTTATATAATTTGGCGAAATTGGTCGACGGGTTCATCAAGTAGTACCGCAGCGGATTTGGCCTTAAAATTCCCCATTCAAAGAGAAATGAATAGAAATCCGCTTATAGGGAGATCGCCACTGTTTTTTAAATCATAATTCAATCTTCCGAAATCTTTTTAAAGCCGATCAAATTAGTGTACTTTTAGAGTCTGCGGTGTCTGAACGGGTGTTGACGAGCGTAGCTCGTAGGGGGCAGAGCCCCCTAGTAGAGTTTGAAAATGTTAATAAACAGTTTTCTCACCTATATAGGTTTTGATTTCCTTATTTTAGTTGTTGTTTTTTTGTCACCTCTATTCAAGAGCCACCCCTCATAAGGGCCAATTTTCAATGGAATGGCAGTTGGTCCTTACAGAGAGGTTTCACTGTATATAAATTCAAAAAGAGTTCCGGTAAAGATCTTATGTTCTTGAAACTGTAACAATTCATATACTATAGTGCAATCGATATTTCGTATTTTTTTACCTTTTTTCAAAAGTTCTACCTCTATTTGAGAGTACATCTTAAATTTTGAACAAAATAGCTTTATGATGTTACTTGTTTTACATACTTCATATTTTCGTTTGTGCTTATATAGAATAAGTGTTTTAATTACGGCAAATTTATTGTTGGCATGCTTATTGCATTTTTTTTTTTTTTTTTTTTTTTTTAGCAAAGCAAAATATTCTATAAATTTAAATCTAAGGTGTGAAGTTATTATTATTCCTGTGCACTATAAATTTAGAACATAAACAATCTAAACAAATTCGTGCAAGTCTTATAACATAGAGAGGTCGATTAATTTTCAACGAAAACGTTTAATGCAAAGCCAAAATTTCTGGCTAGATCCCCATTTGCGATCAGAAATTTGAGGCTACCGACTGGAAGGCATAGCATCCATCTAGTATTGCGTAAATATGTGAGATTCTAATTCTAAATATATTAGAATAAAGATTTTTCTTATTTTAGAATGAAGTTCTAATTTAAATTCAATTTTTATTTGACTTTCCATAATGATTTGCTTATCCATTTAACTTTTATTTTAATATGTCATTATGTGGTATTCTGCCATATATCAGCATGTTATTCATGGTATGACAAAAGCTTTTAATTAAACACTGGACACAACCTGAATATATTTTTTAAATAGATAATGCGCTTTATATTTTATAGAAATCGAATAAGCATCTTTGACAAGTAAACTGCAGTCAATAAACAAATTAAAAACAAATCAGAAATTGTACGTCAAACGTCGCAAATGAGGTGCGTTTGTACTATAACTAGTTTTATAAATACTCAGATCTTGGTGCAATAGCTGTTGCACTCTTATGCAGAAATGCGTCAATACAAAATTTATTACGATCATATATATTAAATTCAGTAATGCGGAAATAATATGACTCCTTCTTAAATAGGATATAATCACCATGGCAACTTTGAATCATTACCTATCATGGAGGTGTCATTGAATTAATTACTTACAATAGGATTTAATAGAATAATCTCCATGGCAATATAGAATCATTATCTATCATGGGATATCATTGAATTAATTACGTATGATAGGATTTAATAGAATGAAGAAAACTTTTATTAATATATTTTTAAGTTTTGATTCGATTTTCAAAAAATTTAAAAGCACTCGACAAAATTCTACAACGATTATATATAGCAAATTTCAAACCATTCGATTGGGTAGTTTTTGCACTGTTATATGCGGGTAGATAAACAGACAGACGGACGGATCAGATGCCAACTGTAAGTGCTACGTATTTATGTAAATACGAACGCACCTAAAAAATGTCCGTATTACATCTTACACAATAAAAACAAAAAAGTTTTCAACTGATATAAAACTGTGGCGACCAGCGTTTTTTAGTCAGCCGACGTTTAAACCCATCGCCACAGAAATGTAACAAATAAGAAACGTATAATAATTAAAAAATAAGTCTCTACGGACGTTTTCCAAAATGAAAAAAAAAAAAAAAAGTTTATTATTATTTTTATCTGTGCGTATGTGTATGGGGGGGGGGATATACATCCTTTGATCACACGCTTGAGGTAAATTTTAAAACATAATCGTAAAAATAAAAAATAAAAACTAAAAATTGTCTTACATAAGGGGTTCATGGCGATAGGGACCTCCCCCTCCCCATCACCCTGATGAAAATCTTTAATTCCTTCTTACTTCAGAGCTTAATTTTTTCCTATCATTTGAGAAGAATTTATATGTATTTTTATTTACTTTACTAGGGGTCTCGGCCCCCTACGAGCTACGCTCGCCAACCCCCGCCCAGACACCGCAGACTCTAAATGCACGCTAATTTGATCGGCTTTAAAAAGATTTCTAAAGGTTGAATTATAATGTAAAAAGCAGTGGCGATCTCCCTATAAACGAATTTCTATGGTACAGATGTCATATTCGCCCCATATTGGCGCGATTTTTTTCTGTCGCCAATATCATATAGGCAACGGGTACTTAACTTGTGCCAAAGGGCTTGATGTGGTAACCCGGATTATGTTGTTTATGCTGTTGATGTTTTCGCCAAATTGGCAACCGAAAAAAATCGCGCCAATATGGGGCGAATATGACATCTGTTCCATTTCTATTCATTTGTCTTTGATTGGGGAATTTTAACGCCAAATCCGCTGCGGTACTGCTTGATTATCTCGTCGACCAATTTCGCCAAATTATATAAATCGCCAAACCACTCGCCACATTATACAAATTGACATAATTTTTTATTTTAAATAACAATAGAACAAATAAATTCGTACAACATTAATAAAAATACAAATAAAGCATCGAATAAAAATAACTTGATGACGTAGATACGTGTAACAACATTTCAAAATAAGCTAATATAAAAGGAATTAAGTAAACAGAGTCTTTGTCTACTGGTATTTTTTAACAAAGCGAAAAGAAAGTTCTTTTAAATGAGACATTTTAAATTAATCGTTTTTAATCTAACGTAATTTTTACCAAGCTAATTTTTTCTCTTTTAAATATTCACGTGAAGATACTTCTGTTAGAAATGAAATATTATTTGCGCTTTCCTAACAAAAATAGTTGAAAAGATCCTCTCAAAATATTAAATAAATGTCTAGCGCAATTTCTAAATTTAAACTTTTTTGCAATATTATTTTGTGTTCATTTTATGTAATAACTATAATGTGACGTAATAAATATGACGTAATTTCTCCTACGACTCCTAACGCATGTTAATGAACTTATTATTTTACAATATCCTTTCTCTTTTAAAATTCACGTGCGTACTTTTTATGACATAATTTTTAATAAATTCCTGCTTTTTATACGTAATTATTTAATTTTAATTTGAAAGTTTTTTTCCTGTTTATAATAGTCACGTGTAAATAAATTTTTAATTTGAAGCAAATATTATTGCTTGCGCTTTTTATACAGTTGGCAACAGTTTAAATTAGTACAATTTTCTGAAATCTGTAAAAAATATCTCTAGAAATGCTGAAAATTTGAATTTAAAATAGAAATAAAACCTGAAAAAATGAGTCAAAATAAAAAAATTAATGCAATCTGCACTCCGGCAAATTCTAACGCATAAAATGATCTAAAAATGATTACACTGCAATGTATAGTTTTTGCTGCTATAAAACTTTTTTAGTGGAACGATTTTGTCCAACTTTAGCATTAAATATCTCTTAAAATAATTCTTCGATTTGAAAACTGTCTGCATCAGCATGTTCATCAAACATTTCTGTATAAAACCACCGATTTTCATATTTTTGTATGCATTATTTTTCTTAATATTAACGAAGAAAGACCTCCGGTCACAAAAAATTCAAAACCGGCGGCGGCGGCGGCGGCGGTGACAGCGGTAGTTACTTTTTTTTAGAATAGAGAGATTTATTTTTCAAAACCATGGACGGAAAATAAAATTTAGTTTATAAAATCGGGCACTCATGATTCTATTATAATAAATTATACGGCTGAAATCATTTGAGTTTGCCCCTGATAAGAAATTTCACTTGTATGAAACACGTAAATTTATCAGCTCTTATAATGAACCTCGATTTTAAGTTTTTGGAGGTTTTTTTCCATTATTTTTATACTAGTAAATGCTTTTACAATCGGTATATTTTCATGCGAAAAATAGAATTTAGTTTATCAAATGGCGCACTTGTGATTCTATTATATTATGGCTATGATCATTTGAGTTTTGCCCATGATAAGAAACTTCACCTGTATTAAACACGTAAATTTATCAGCTCTTGTAATGAACTTCGATTTTAACTTATTAGAAAGTCTTTTTTACTATTTCTGTTACTTGTAAATTCTTTCACACTAGGGATACTTTCATGTACATTGAGAGATAGTAAATAGTAGGGAATGATTTGGCAGATCTCTTGTCCCAGGATGCTTAGCCAGGTGTTGCCTTTGCCCTGTTCTATTGTATTGTTATCCAAGAAATTTTAAATACCACCTATACTTCTTATCTATGTACCTACTTATTATCTTGAATCTCCTACTTTTGAATTACTTTAAAAATGTATTTGGGGAAATCTTGTTGGATAGTTCATACTAATCCGGATTATCTGCCATAGCTATCAATTTAGTCCATACCTAAACTGACAGTGTGTATCTGAATATTTCCCTCATATCTTGTAACCTTATGATTGTTTAAAATTTGTCTCAGTTCGTAATTTGCTCTCGTGTTTGAAACGCGTACATACTCTTTTCGTTCTTCTAGTAGGTGATTTTATTATTGTGTTCCTGGACTTTTTCGCCCAAGAGCTCTTCGTTAGACATATTTTATACAAAGAAGCAAGGTAAATCTTTAATTATTTTGTTTTATTTAAAAATTGAATTACACACAGTTTAGTGTCATTTATACCTTACACATTTATGCGTTTACAAAGCCATACAACATTTATAGGTGTTTTGACGATGAAGTACATACAGGGACTTCATAAAGTCGCGTTTCCATTACATAGCGTTATAACTTGTGAAATATTTGAGCAAAATCTCCGAGTCTTTTTTTTTTTTTTTTTTTTTTTTTTTAATCTTAGTGTTGTCAAGTATCTAAATTTTTGCTCGCATCCCCGGTTGTTGACATTGTGAAGCTAAAGCTACTGATACAGGTACAGGGTGTATGATTAAACATTTAATTAATTAATGATGCCTAGATATTCTGAAGTCAACCAAAGGCACGTACACTGAAGTGCTAATGCACAAACTGTAAGTACTGCCGAACAGTTTGAAAAAAAAAAAAAAAAACGTGAGCATTTATCTCTAATATTTGATGAGTTATAACGTTTCGTAACGGTAATAGGACTTCGTGAACACCGTGTATCGTTGCCTTAACATCGTAATGTCAACAATTGAGAATGCAAATTTAGATATTGAAATATTTTGTGGTCCCCCAATATTTCTATCTTATGCCTCAAGTTAATTTAAAATTTCATTAATGCATTTTTGTCCAAAATTTATCCCTGAGTGAAAAATGACAATCTTTATGGCTGAAATTCTTCTGGTCTTATGGGAAAATGAAGAGAATAATTTTAGTGAAGGATTAAAAAAAGTTAAATCTGGATTACAGAACACTTATATGCTGCTTATTATTATGCTTATGCTGCAGCATCACCACACGGTCCCGTTTGTTCCGTGTCCCGTTTTTCCCGGTCACGTAATTTTCCATGTCACATTTTTTCTGCTCTTGTTTTTTTTTTTTTTTTTTTTTTTTTTTGTCCCCTTTTTTCCTTGTTACCTTATACTTTTGATATAATGTTATTTTCTATTGAATCAGTGCCCCTCACCTCTCACCTTTTTTTTTTTTTTTTTTTTTTTTTTTTTTTTTTTTTTTTTTTTTTGCTTTTACTAGAACACTCTTTAGTGACAAGCACCCTGTATTTTTTTCTTTCAGAGTAAAAACTATTAAATTAATATTTCTATTTTAGATAATAATCCTATAAATAAAAAGCTATTTAATTGAAGACTTTTCTTAATCAAACTTATAAAATTGAAATTTCAAGTACCTCGATGCATTTTTTTTTTCATTTTATGCGAAATAGACGATTTTATAAGAAAAAAAAAAAAAAAGCCAGGACGCTGCGTTTTAAAAAATGCCCTAGAGGAAACACTAATTTAAATAAGCAGAATATCAGTGTTCTGTAATGCAGTTTTAAGTTTTTCAATCCGTCACCAAAATTATTCTCTTCATTTTTCCATAAGGCAAGAATTACCCTCATAGAAAATTGTTGTTTTCTACACAAGAGTGAAAAATAAGGCTCACTTATTTTCTAAAACAAATTTTCCGAAGTTGTACGTTTGATTTTCTTTAGAGATTTGAAGTATAGAATTTTTCGTATATACTATTGCATTTGTGATACATTTAGTTCTAGATTTCAATATATATGTTTTTTTTTTTATTATTATTGTTATTAATCATCTAAACGCAGTTATGATTTTAACTATAATTGACTGATAACTGCAACAAGCTAAAATTATTAGACTGTCTTGTGAGTGTATAACACAGTTTATTAACTGAAAGTAAGGTTTATTAACTAAAAAATAATTTTGCGATTTCTTTATCTAATATTATAATAAATTATTTATTTCATTTAAAATAAATAATTTTTTTTAATTAAAATGCATATTTTTTATTAATATTAATTACTTGTTAGGATTTTAATATTACAATGGAATATACCAGGGCTTCCCGGGTTACAGAATACAGGGGAAATAATTTTTTAAATCGATAACTCTACTCTAATAACATACAACGTGAATAAAACGTTTTACAAACGAAATATCTGGATTTTCAAAGTTTTTAAAAAGTTGTGTGCTATTGGGATAGTAGATTTTTTACATTTAATGTATTTTTTAGAATGCGCACCAACAATATCAAAAATCATATTTATTTGAAAAATAGCAATTATGCGTTTAAATAAAGTTTTGAAACGTATTAAACGCGATACTTTCGTATTGGCTTCGCGCCAGGAGTTAAGAGCCAAAGAAATCACCATATATTAATATTTACAATCATCCTTTTTGATTCTAATCACTTCAATAGTTTAAGTGCATAGTTTAATTACATGTCTTAAATTTATGTTTTTACGCATATTTTATTTATTTATTTGTTAGTGAAGGTTTTAATTTCGTTAAGGAATATAAGATGGAAACAAATTTTGAGCTATTTATATTAATTTAAATGGAAACAAATTTATTTTTCTTAATCGGCTGCATGCGATAGAAATAGATTGTTAAAAAAATTCATGCTTGAAAACCATTTTAAAAACAATAAAAATTGTGTAAATTGCAATATATATTTCAAACAAATTGAGGTACAGTTTTCAAAGAAATATAATTCGAAAGTACATTTTTTTCCCTATTCGACGTTGTAAAAATTTTAAATGAACAATGTTTAGAAGTTTTAAAAAAATCATAGTAAAAGTTAAATTTAATCACCTGGTGTTGCCCCCATCAAAATAACGTCAGCGTTACGCACTGACATGTTTGTCCTTTATAATATGGAAAGTATTAGAATTATATCGCTTAATCATGTATAAACATATTTTAATTATTAATCCTTGTGTTATGCTTTTACACTTGAGCACGGTGCAAAAGACGTGACCATACATCCTGGTTTGTGATTTAGCGTCCTGATATTTTTCTTAAGGCTCCTGGTTCTGACGGCGAAGGCACTCACGAGCTAATGCTAAACCTATGAGGAGTGATTTTTTTAATATCTCGTTTGCATTTCGACATTTTTAAATATTTTTTCTTTCTTTTTGCATTAGATAGCCGAAATCCGTCTCTACATCCAGGGCCGTAGCGACCGCCCCCCATACCCCCCATTTGGGGGGGGCCTGAGCAAAGTCAGGGGCCCAGTAGTGAGCTATTGTACCTTTCAGCCGAATGTTTTTTTTTTTTTTTTTTTTTTTTTTTTTACTTTTTAAATTATTTTTTTATGAATTTTTAATAACATTTTATTTTGTTTTATCGAAATTTATTTTTTTTTTGTCAAAGATCTTGATTAGATTTAGAAATAAAAAACAGATATGTGCTTTTCTTCTATATCCACCATTTTTTATAAAAGTTTTTGAAGGCTGTAAGTTCTACTTAAAAAATAAAATGGCATTTTAGTATTTTTGGGGTGCACCTATCAATGGGCGAAAAAGGTGAAACCAAAGGTTCAAAACCTCTTAAATACTATTACTTCCATCAAACGAAACAGATATGCCCTTTTTTTTCTACAGGAACCATTTTTTTAAAGGGGCCCAGATGAAAGAAATTTTGCAGGCTCTAGATTCTTTTTGAATTGTCTTTTTTAGGGCCCCCTATATAAATGCGAAAAAGTTGGAGCCCAAGATTCAAAACTTTTAAGCCCATTTTTTGATCCAAATTTTTTAAAAATATGCTTTTAAAACTCACTTAGGAACCCAATAAGTTTCAAAACTTCGTTATACTATTACTTCCTTCAACCAAATGTGCTTCCTTTCTATAGTCATCATTCTTTTTAAAGGTTCCCAGATGAAAGAAATTTTGCACGCTCTTAATACTTTTTAAATTGTCTTTTTGGGGGCCCCCAATAAAAGTGAGGAAAAGTTGGAACTCAAGATTCAAAACTTTTAGGCCCCATTTTTATTATTCAAATGTTTTAAAAATATGCTTCTTAATATCATTGGGGGCCCCAACAAGGTTCAAAACTTTCTTAATACTATTACTTCTTTTGACCAAAACAGATATGCACTTCCTTTCTATAGCCAGTATTCTCTTTAAAGGTTCCCAGATGAAAGAAAGTTTGAAGGTTCTAATTTCTTTTTGAATTGTCTTTTTTAGGGCCCCTTATAAACGGGAGGAAAAGTTGGAACCCAAGATTAAAAACTTTTAGGCCTCACTTTTTTATTCAAATGTTTAAAAAACATGCTTTTCAAACTCGTTGGGAGTCCCAATAAGTTTCAAAACTTCCTTAATACTATCAGTTCCTTCAAACAAATGTTCTTTTTTTCTATAACCAGCATTTTCTTTAAAGGTTACCAGATGAAAGAAATTTTGCAGGCTCTAAATTTTTTTGGATTGTCTTTTTTAGGGCCCCCTATAAAGGTGGGAAAAGTTGGAGCCTAAGATTCAAAACTTTTAGGTCCCATCTTTTTATTCAAATGTTTTAAAAATATGCTTTTTAATCTCGTTGGGGGGCCCCAATAAGGTTCAAAGCTCCCTTAATACTATTACTTCTTTTGACCAAAACAGATATGTGCTTTCTTTCTATAGCCAGTAGTCTCTTTAAAGGTGACCAGATGAAAGAAATTTTGCAGGCTCTAAATACTTTTTTAATTAACTTTTTGGGGGCCCCCTATAAAAGTGAGGAAAAGTTGGAACTCAAGATTCAAAACTTTTAGGCCCCATTTTTATTATTCAAATGTTTTAAAAATATGCTTCTTAATATCATTGGGGGCCCCAACAAGGTTCAAAACTTTCTTAATACTATTACTTCTTTTGACCAAAACAGATATGCACTTCCTTTCTATAGCCAGTATTCTCTTTAAAGGTTCCCAGATGAAAGAAAGTTTGAAGGTTCTAATTTCTTTTTGAATTGTCTTTTTTAGGGCCCCTTATAAACGGGAGGAAAAGTTGGAACCCAAGATTAAAAACTTTTAGGCCTCACTTTTTTATTCAAATGTTTAAAAAACATGCTTTTCAAACTCGTTGGGAGTCCCAATAAGTTTCAAAACTTCCTTAATACTATCAGTTCCTTCAAACAAATGTTCTTTTTTTCTATAACCAGCATTTTCTTTAAAGGTTCCCAGATGAAAGAAATTTTGCAGGCTCTAAATTTTTTTGGATTGTCTTTTTTAGGGCCCCCTATAAAGGTGGGAAAAGTTGGAGCCTAAGATTCAAAACTTTTAGGTCCCATCTTTTTATTCAAATGTTTTAAAAATATGCTTTTTAATCTCGTTGGGGGGCCCCAATAAGGTTCAAAGCTCCCTTAATACTATTACTTCTTTTGACCAAAACAGATATGTGCTTTCTTTCTATAGCCAGTAGTCTCTTTAAAGGTGACCAGATGAAAGAAATTTTGCAGGCTCTAAATACTTTTTTAATTAACTTTTTGGGGGCCCCCTATAAAAGTGAGGAAAAGTTGGAACTCAAGATTCAAAACTTTTAGGCCCCATTTTTATTATTCAAATGTTTTAAAAATATGCTTCTTAATATCATTGGGGGCCCCAACAAGGTTCAAAACTTTCTTAATACTATTACTTCTTTTGACCAAAACAGATATGCACTTCCTTTCTATAGCCAGTATTCTCTTTAAAGGTTCCCAGATGAAAGAAAGTTTGAAGGTTCTAATTTCTTTTTGAATTGTCTTTTTTAGGGCCCCTTATAAACGGGAGGAAAAGTTGGAACCCAAGATTAAAAACTTTTAGGCCTCACTTTTTTATTCAAATGTTTAAAAAACATGCTTTTCAAACTCGTTGGGAGTCCCAATAAGTTTCAAAACTTCCTTAATACTATCAGTTCCTTCAAACAAATGTTCTTTTTTTCTATAACCAGCATTTTCTTTAAAGGTTACCAGATGAAAGAAATTTTGCAGGCTCTAAATTTTTTTGGATTGTCTTTTTTAGGGCCCTCTATAAAGGTGGGAAAAGTTGGAGCCTAAGATTCAAAACTTTTAGGTCCCATCTTTTTATTCAAATGTTTTAAAAATATGCTTTTTAATCTCGTTGGGGGGCCCCAATAAGGTTCAAAGCTCCCTTAATACTATTACTTCTTTTGACCAAAACAGATATGTGCTTTCTTTCTATAGCCAGTAGTCTCTTTAAAGGTGACCAGATGAAAGAAATTTTGCAGGCTCTAAATACTTTTTTAATTAACTTTTTTGGGGCCCCCTATAAAAGTGAGGAAAAGTTGGAACTCAAGATTCAAAACTTTTAGGCCCAATTTTTATTATTCAAATGGTTTAAAAATGTGTTTTTTAATATCATTGGGTTGGGGGCTCCAACAAGGTTCAAAGCTTTCTTAATACTATTACTTCTTTTGACCAAAACAGACATGCCCTTTTTAGGTGCGTTCGTAATTATACAAATACGTAGCACCTATAGTCGTCGTTCAGTCCGTCCGTCCGTCCGTCTGTCCGTCCGTCTGTCCGCATGTAACAGAGCAAAAACTACCCAACCGAATGGTCTGAAATTTCAAATATATGATTGTTGCAAAATTTTGTCGAGCCATTTCAAATTTTATGAAAATCGGATGTATAGTTTAATTACAGGGACAGTCAAAAGTTTTTCTTTACATTACGGCCAATGGGAAAAATTATTGCAAGTGCATTTTAATGATATTAGAGCCTTCCGAATGATCTGAAATTTTAAAGATATAACTGTTGCAAAATTTTGTCGAGCCATTTCAAATTTTAGGAAAATCGGATGCATAGTTTAATTACAGGGACAGTCAAAAGTTTTTCTTTACATTACGGCCAATGGGAAAAATTATTGCAAGTGCATTTTAATGATATTACAGCCTTCCAATGGTCTGAAATTTTAAAGATATAATTGTTGCAAAGTTTTGTTGAGCTATTTCAAATTTTAGGAAAATCGGATGTATAGTTTAATTACAGGGACAGTCGAAAGTGTTCCGTTACATTACGGGGAATGGGAAAAATTATTGCAAGTGCATTTTAATGATATTACAGCCTTCCGAATGGTCTGAAATTTTAAAGATATAATTGTTGCAAAGTTTTGTTGAGCTATTTCAAATTTTAGGAAAATCGCATGTATAGTTTAATTACAGGGACGGTCAAAAGTGTTCCGTTACATTACGGGGAATGGGAAAAAATTATTGGAAGTGCATTTTAATGATGTATCAGACTATGCGCTTTATGAAGTGCAAAAAAGTATACATTCAGTACAATATGGAGTGCAAAAAATAATTATAAAACTAGTTATAGTACGAACGCACCTCATTTGCCACGTTTGACGAGCAATTTCCAACTTGTTTTTCTATAGCTACCATACTTTTTAAAGGTGCCCAGATGAAAGGAATTTTGCAGGCTCTAAATTCTTTTTGAATTGTCTTTTTTAGGGGCCCCTATAAACAGGAGGAAAAGTTGGAGCCCAAGATTCAAAACTTTTAGACCCCATTTTTATTATTCAAATGTTTTAAAAATATGCTTCTTAATATCGTTGGGGGCCCCAACAAGGTTCAAAACTTTCTTAATACTATTACTTCTTTTGACCAAAACAGATATGCACATTCTTTCTATAGCCATCATTCTCTTTAAAGGTTCCCAGATGAAAAAAAAAATTGCAGGCTCTAAATTCGTTTTTAATTGTCTTATTTAGGGGCCCCTATAAAGGTGAGGAAAAGTTGGAGCCTAAGATTCAAAACTTTTATGCCCCATCTTTTTATTCAAATGTTTTAAAAATATGCTTTTTAATCTCGTTGGGGGCCCCAACAAGGTTCAAAACTTTCTTAATACTATTACTTCTTTTGACCAAAACAGATATGCACTTTCTTTCTATAGCCAGCATTCTCTTTAAAAGTTCCCAGATGAAAGAAAATTTGCAGGCTCTAAATACTTTATAAATTTTCTTTTTTGGGGCCGCTCTTAAAAGTGAGCAAAATTCGGAACTCAAGATTCAAAACTTTTAAGCCTCATTTTTTTTTTTTTAATGTTCAAAAAATATATGCTTCTTAATCTCGTTGGGGACCCCAATAAGCGGGCATCTATGTGCATTGCATATGCCGCCTATCCACTTATGTTCGAACTGTTTCGTTTTGAACATTTCATTTCTCTTGTCTCGATAAATTACTTATGTTAACTATACATAAATTACATTGTGTATTTATTTAATCTACTAGCAAAGCTTCGCTAATTGCTTTTTTAAAAAAAGAACCTATTTTTTGGAGTTCTCCATTGGGGGCTTTCACTGCGTTTCGCAGCGTAAACCTTTTCCGGATATTCCCGCTCCGATCTTAAATCAAACAATCATTGAATTTTTCGATATTTTTTCGAATTTCGATGATTTTTTCGATAAAAGTGATAGTGTCCAGATAAAAGTATACTTTTCCAGCATCGTAGCTCACGTTACTACAGGAACAAATTTGTTATTTTTCCACTTCAGCTTAATTATGACAGCAGCAAAATCTACTGGATAATTCTTCGGTTTCAGAAAAAAAAATGTCAAAAAACTCCGTAAAACGCGAAAAAAAAGTGTAAAAATCTTATAAAAAATTGGGCAAAAATTCAAAAATCGCTGAGAGAAAATTGATTATATCGAGCCAAAAGAAAGTAACTGGAATGTGAAAAAATTGCCGTGAAAGACAAAAATATGTTAAAAATCACATAAAACGTTCGTAAAAAATTCAGAAATTTCTATGGAGATATTTTCTATATTGAGCTAAAAGTCTGAAACCTGATTCCTTTTAGGGATGTCAAAAATTCGTGCCGCAGATGGCAAAATTTTTACTATATTGGGATAAAAGATAGAAACTGGGTTCCTTTTACACTGTCTCTCCAAGAAAAAAAAAAGAAAGAAAGAAAGAAATCAGTAAATTGAAGGATTTTTTCCGTAACTTTTTCTTTCATTCAAACACACACACACAAAAAAAGCTTTGATTTTTTGATTTGATTTTCTCATTTTACGCGAAAATATAGAAAACTCACCAATCTAACATAAAAATTACCTAACATCCTTACTAAATTTAAAGATGCATTTTTGTCAAATCAAATCACAGGAGTGTTCCGCAAACTTTGCTGCATTGTACTTTTCCCTATTAGAAACTGAACTTTTACGCATGACTTTTTTTCTTCATAACACGAAGAAGTCGCGAATAAAACATCAAAATTTCTAGAAATTTTCCTTTCTAAAGACGAAAGTTTCTTCAAATGTGAGATAAAATCTCTTCTAATCACGGGGGTCTTAAAAAGGGAAAAAAAGAAAACGTTCGTGAAAAATTCAAAAATCGCAAAGGACAAAATTTAGTACATCGGGCTAAAAGACTGAAACCTGATTCCTTTTACTAATGTCAAAATATACGCGAAAAAAAGTTAAAAATCACATAAAAAATTCGCGAAATATTTAAAAATCGAAGAAGACTACTTTACTATATTCGGCTAAAATAGAAAGATGGATTGAAAATTTATTCCTTTTATGAATGTGGGGGAAAAAGCACGAAACTCGAAAAAATACAAAAAATATCGTAAAAAATTAAATGAAAAAAATTCGAATCAAAAAATTTAAAAACCTGTTTCGAGCAACTTCAGGCATACAGGTAACCTTCCTGTCAAATTTTGAAACAGAAAAACATCTTGTGAAACAGAACATCTTTTTGAAACAGAAAAACATCTTGTCAGACAAAGAAAAACTCTGTACAGACAAACGTCTGTCTTTATTATTAGCTACTAGGAAACCCGTCTTCGTTGCCCAAAGAAAGGTACCTTCTATCCGAAGGTTTTTTTTTTTTTCTTAAATTTCAACTTGGGTGACAATTTTAAACTGGAGAAAACCGGAATATATGAAAACAACATCCCAAAAGTATTTTTTTTTTTTTAATTAGTAAATCTGTACATATATATGTATTTAATAAAAGGCACCAATCCGAGAGGGAAAAAAATTGTTATAAGTGAATATTTTCTGCTTAAAGAAAATCTGTCTGGGCCACGCTGATAGCATTGTCAAACTGAAGAGAAAATTGAAAATACGAAAACGACTTCCATATTTTTTATTTATTTATTTTGTTTATGAACAATACTTAGCAATTCTACATTTGTAAAAGGAATTCAGTTTCAAACTTTTTTGCCAAATTTTGTCCTCTGCTGTTTTTAAAATTTTCGAGAATTTTTATGTGATTTTTAGCTTTTTTTCACTTTTCTGGTAGTTTTTTTAATATTCGTAAAAAAAAAAAAAAAAAAACGGCTTTTAACCCAATATGAGTAAAGTTTGATCTCTATGAACTTTGAAAATTTTTATGCAATTTTTGGCGTTCTTTCGCGTTCTTCGGCGATTTTTTTGACATTTTTTTCCTAAATGGAAGAATTCTCAGTTAAATTTTGCAAGTCCTTTGATTAAATTCACATTGTAAAAATATCAAATCTGTTCCTGCAGCAACGTGGGCGAAATGTTGAAAATTTGAATTTAATCTGGATCTAAATAAAAAAATTACAATAATTCAAGGTTCGTATGATTCGAGATCGGAGCGGACATAGCCCCTATGGGTGTACGCTGCCGAAAGCAGTGCAGTCTAACTACAAATTCGTTCAATTTGAAGTTCGTTTTGGAAAATTCGACCACAGCGACCAGCGAAACTTCGCTGGTGTTGTTATACAATGGAACTCGGTTGGAAAATTAAATATAGATATTTCTCTAAAATCTTAGAGGGGGGCCCGAAAAATATGTTTTGGGGGGGGGGCCTCTGAAGACCTTGCTACGGCCCTGTCTACATCGTACCTTTTTTACTTTTTCGATTTTAGTTGCAGATATTTTTTAGAATGACACTTTCATTTTCAGAACCGGTTCTGAAAGTGAAAGTAACTTCATAAACCCCTCCCCCATAGGATTAGTATTACCTCGTGAGTGTCTTCGTCGGCAGGGCCAGGAACCTTAACTGTCCCACTCATTAAAGAAAATCTAAATTATCCCTGTTTCCAAGAATTCAGTTTTTAAAAAAACTTTAAGTGCTTTGTTTATTTGAAAAAGAAAATCTGAAGTAGAAATCAAATTCTCTTCTCGAAATCCGTTGAAAAACTCGAGTTTGTGTATAAAAGATAAGTAAAATATGAGTATTGAGCATCTGAAAATGAATAAGCATAATGTAAAGTAAAATATGAGTATTGAACATCTGAAAATGAATAAGCATAATGTAAATTCTGAAACTGTTTAAGAATTTAAAAACGATTTTAAAAAAATCTCTGCATTTGTATTGTTTTTTGTGGGGAGGGGGGGGGGCATAGCCAAAGTTTATATATATATATATATATATATCGAAATGCTTTTAAAATATCTCCCATAGGATTAACATTAGCGAGCGGGTTAAGAGGCTATCCTTCACTCACACGAAAACACGCGTTCGCTAATGTTATTCCTATGGGTGAATTTTTTAAAAATATCTCGTTTGCATTTCAGTTTTTTTTTCTTTTTTTTTTTTTTTTTCTTTTTTTTTTTTTTTTTTGCTTTGAATAGCTAAGACGGTCCCCACAAAGATCCTTTTTACTTCTTCGGTTTTGTTTGCAGTTTTTTTTTTCGTATGAGGATACTTTTACTATGGATAATAAATCTGCAAACAAAATAAAATAAAATAAAAAACGGCCTTTGTAAAGATCGATCTCAACTATCCTATGCCAAAAAAAAAAATTTTAAATATTGAAACGCAAACGTGATATTTAACAAAAATTCTCCCATGGGAATAACATTGCGAGCGGGTGTTGTGGCACGAGTGAAGTAGCCTCTTAACCTTTTATGTAGTGAATTATGAATTCATGAAAATTTTATCGTCTAAAGCATTTTTCGTGAGTTGTTTAAACTACATTAGAAGATTTACATAATCATTTACTAAATTTTAGAAGGATTTTAGGAGTATTGAAGGATTTAGAAGGATTAATTAAATTTGAATTTGTAGGGATTTTGTGCAATATTTATTACCCCCACTCAAATCTTTTATTTTAAATATTTTCTTAGTATTTTATAGAATTGGGAAATGTGCAAATATAATTTTTTTTACAATAGAATATAAATAATATTTCTGAATTGAAAAATCCCCCCACTCCCAACGCCAAGAAAGCTGAAAAGATGCAAAGGCAAAATAAATCATACTTTTAAAAATATTTTTGTTTTGTGTAACCAATAATGCTTTTAGAACAAGATAAAGTAATGTATCCATAACTCATTCTAAACTGTATTACAAAACTAATCGATGTATTAAATGAATTTTATAACAAGTTATTTTATATGGTACTTGTGGAGTACCGTCAGTAGATAAAGGGTTAAAGAAAATTACTCATTCCCTTTTGCGATCGGAGAAGGGGAAAAACTGTTTAGGGAAAGCGTCTTACTAATAGCTATCAGTTTGTTATTTTCATCTATTAATAACTAACATCATATATATACTTAGAGGAATAATTTAAAAAAAAAGTAGATGAAAATTTAAACTACATGTATCGCGAAAATAATAGTAAATTCTGTTGTGTAAGTTTAAAAAAAAAAAAAAAAAATATATGCAGAAAATTCAGAATGCTTGGGAAATTTCTATCCTTAGTTTACAAAATTATGTAGGCCATATTATAGTTAATAAGTCATTTTCATTTATATGTTTGTTTTTAATATCATCTATTTATTTTTATATTATCGAAATAACATTTTAATATACAACAAATTTAATTCTCAAATTGAATCTGTCGCTAATCAAAAACTTAATAGTAAGTTATAAATAAATATAAATCCTGTGTATGAAGGTATTTTTTGTGCCAAACAATTCAGAATGTTTAAGAAATATTTATTTTCAACAAAAAATATGTGTTTTACTTTTGTCAATAAACTACTTCAGTTTATTTTTTACTTTCTTCTATCTTTACAAGAGTAAAGTATTGGATTCCTGAAAAATTCGACTTCCTGTTTTCGACGAATTTATACGTTTTCGAAGGCTTGAATACGATTTGACTATTTTTAGAAAATGTCTGTCTGTATGTGACACAAATTTTGTGGGTGCTCTATCTGAAGAAAAAATGCATGGAATTTAACAAAACTTTAAATTCCGTTATACCTTGATATAAGTTGGTACTGATTAGTTTTTGGCGCAAATCTTAATAGTCTGGTAAAAAGTCTTAATACATTGTTGGCCGTCAGTGTTGGTAATTTCAGGGCGTTATTTTTTTTTATTATTATAATTCAAAATATCTATCAGCGTTTTATTTTATGGCAGATATTATCGTAATTAAATAAAGGATATATTACTACTCAAAAACTCTTGTATAATTTAAAGAAAAATAGTTAATTAAAAAAGCACCAGATTATTGACAAATATAACAGCATTTTATTTATTTTTTTACTTATAAATATTTTTTTGCTCAGTTTTTTCCGAGAATATAATACTTATTTGCACATTTCTTCTCAAATGTATATTTATTATACAAATTTTAAATTAAATTTAAAAATAAATATAAATTGTATATTTTTCGTCACGTTTTGAATTGAATTAATTTTAAGCAATTAATTACATTTCAGCTATAGCTTCTGAAACTCTTTTTTCATGCTTTTTTACTTTCTGCTATCTTTACAAGAAGAAAGTATTGGATTCGTAAAAATTTTCGACTTCCGGTTTTCGACGGATTTACACGTTTTAGTTTTAGAGGTCAGAGATTCCGAAAAACAGGTTTTTACAAAATGTCTGTCTGTGAGTCTGTCTGTATGTGACACAAATTTTGTGGGCGCTCTATCTCAAGAACTAGTGCACGGAATTTAATAAAAATTTATATTCAAATAGTCCCTAATATAAAAATAAATTGGTGCTGATTAGTTTTTGGTGTAAATCGCCCAACAGGTGGTGCTGCTATGCTGCATTTTTCACGATTTCTGCAATAGCTCTATCTCAAAAACTAATGCACGGATTTACATCAAGTTCAGTTATTCCTCTACATGAGTTGGTGCTGTAACGTTTTGGTGTAAATCGCCCAACAGATGGCGCTGCTATGCCGCATTTTGCAGCATTTACACGATTTTCGTAATAGCTCCATCTCAAGAAATAATGCACAGATTTTCATCAAACTTCAGATACAGTTAGTCCTTGACATGAATTGGCGTTTTGTACCTTTTAGTGTAAATCGCTCAACAGGTGGCGCTGCTATGCTGCATTTTTTCTGATTTCCGCAATAGCTCTATCTCAAGAACTAATGCTTGGGTTTGAACAAACTTCAGATTCAGGTATACCTTGATATAGATGAGTGCTGTTAATGTTTTGGTGCAAATCGCTCAACAGATGGCGTTACCATGCTGCATTTTTCAGAATTTCTCCTATAGCTCTATCTCAATAACTAATGCACGAATTTTCATCAAACTTCAAATTCAGATATACTTTGATATAAATTGGTGCTAAATTGATCCAATTTCCTGTATTATTTTAATGATTTAATTCACGTGATTTATATAGAAGAAAGTTTTGTGATGGCCACAACATACTAGTTTTTTCTTTAGAGTACAAAGTAGAATAAATATTAATATGTCCTCAAGAATTGCGAAAATATCTTATCTAAATATATATACAGATAAGATAGATACATTCTCATTTAAAACTATTAAATTAAGACTAAGAACACCTATGTCAAGAGCAAAGATGTTTTTGTTGTTGTTGTTTAAAAATTCACAAATAGATTTTTTAGTATGTAACTTATTAAAAATGGCAAAAAATAGATTTGAACATTAATATTACTTTCGGACCTCAAACATTGCTATTTTTTTCATATTATCATAATGTGCCAGGGAAAGCTTAGAATGAACGAAACTATGCCTTGGGGGTTTGACTCTAATGATGATCTAAGACAGTATATTTAATTTTTTACAGTCGGACCTCATTATCCCGACACCCGGTTTTCACGTCACTCCGCTTATCACGTCAGGTTTTCAAAGTCCCGATTTTCTGTATATGATTTTAATGTAAATAAACTCGGTATTTTACGTCGTTGAATAGTTTTCAACTCCAGATATCCCGACGGTTTAGGAAAATTGTCCATTTTTCATCATCTTATAAGCACGGAAATTAAGCGGTAAGAAATGTCTGTCGAACATACCCATTGAGATAAATGAGAAATTTTATTTCAATCCTTTATCTAACTAAATAATCCACACACTATAAATGACCCACTTAAGCTCCAGATAGACGTATCAGTCTACTCGCGGTCTTTTTGTTCTGGTAAGGCGGTGCTTTCTTATGGTTACACGGCGTTTTTCCTCCGACAAAAACTGAAGCATTGCATTCCATTGAAATGACTAGACATTATCTAACATCTATTTCTGAAACAACGAATATTGATTACAATTCATTGTATAATATTGAAAAAAGAATTGTAGGAAGCACATCTATGGATAATCAAAAATTAATTCAACAATATTTCATGTAAACAATAAAAAATCAAGTCATGATAAATCTTATTCTTATTCTTTTCAATTTTGTTTAATAATAATGTTTTATTGCTTAAAACTGCAAGAACAGTTATGAATTTAAAATTTTCTAAAATAAATTAAAAATACAGCTTTTTATAAACATATTTTCTCCAACTCCAGTTACCGCTACACTCCGCTTAAGACGAAGCTTTTTTCTGATCATAAGAGTATCGGGATAACGAGGTTCGACTGTATATGAATATTTAATAATTGTGTTATTAATTAAATATTCATATGTTAAAATTAGCTTAATATATTTTAACTTTTACAAAGTCTTATTAATAATTGTAATTTAATTTACCGATATTTTATCTTTTTTTTTTTTTTTTTAAATGAGCTTCAAGAATGTAATTTTAAAAAATCTATCAGCAAAACAAAACAATCCTTTGAAAATAAGTAACATAACATTTATAGTAACAGAAATAAACATAAAGTTCCAATAAATTATCTATGGTTAAAAAGAATGTGGCAGAATTACCAGAACTTCGATCTTCATTGTCCAAAGATGGCGAAAACGCATCCTTCTGACTTCCATTAATGTAAAGTTGGTTATTTCCATATTAGTTAAAATATCATACAAAATATCTCTTTTTTTTCTTTGCAATTTTATTTATCTTATTTTATGATACATGAGATTAGACTTGAATGAGGATCCTGCTTAAAGCGCTTCTCACAAAAATATTTTCCCGCGCTCAACAACACGAAACTCTCTGAAACATTCACGGGGTAATTTTTAACGTAAAATTTTCTGGCATGACTATATAAGTGATTTCAAACTGAATAGTGTTCTTCATTTTTCGAGAAATGTGTTACTTCTTGAGATATGAGCGGTTATTGTCTAATAAAAACATTTCTCGAGCTGCTGCGTTCGAAAATTCGACTGAAAACGCCAAATTTGTTAGCATTTTGCAAAATATCTCTGCTTTCATCAAAAACCAAAAATACTGCTCAATTTTATATTTTCTGAATAAAAATGCCAACCAATTTTATGCTTTTATGAGTTGAATAGAATTTAGGAAGAGTCAAAAAATAGGCAATTTGAATTAAGATAAACGCACCAGTATAGTAGCCCACTTAAGGACAATTATCTAATTATTAAGTTAGTAATTCCAAATATATATATATATATATATATATATATATATGTGTGTGTGTGTGTGTGTATATATATATATATATGGTTTAAGAAAATCCTAATTTTGATGCTTAAAAAAAAAGAAAGTTTTTTAAAAAATAATTTGTTGTACCCTTCGGGAAGAACTTCTGCTCTCGAAGCTGGTAGACGGGAAGTGCTGGGTTCGAGCCCAATCACGCCCGTCGGCCTAATCGTTCGGAGTTTTCGTGGTTTTCTTCGAACCTTGGATTTCCAAGCGTTAATATGGGTTAGGTTCCCTTAGAAAGACCCCCACGAAGGGCACTCCTCCCTCTTAGGGACTATATCCCTCGTGATGATAATTGGCCGTCTTAAACCAACCAACCTTATCCAACTAATTATTTATAAATAATGTAATGCAATAGAGTATATCACCAGTAGTTTAATTTCTAATAAAACAATGTTTTAAATAAAAATTTATCTCTTAATGAAATCTCTAAGAATTTGCAAAAAGAAAAAAAAATCTGTTTTTGAAGACACTCTAGAACAGCCATACTCAACCTTTTTTACTCGCGGGCCACAAGCTTATCTCTGCAACGTTAGCTTATTTTGCAACTTTGTTACGTTTGCAACGTAACAAAACACTTATTTTAACTTAAAAGAAAGATAATTAAAATAGTAAGGTAAAAAAAGCAGTATGTATAACAAAGCAAAATAATAAAGTTAATATCATTAGTTGAATTGAACGTTTGAAATGTTAATGAAAATTTTAAAATCACTATTCCCAAACAATATACTTCGAGGTATATTTCTATTGAAATTGAAAATGATGTGAAAATATGTTCGGAAGATTGTTCTTTAGAAATAACGGTGATGGAACTTTTTGCTGCCATTTTGTCCACGGTAATTCGTATAAGAATTATTAAAGATACGATGAGTATAAAAGCGTGTTAATATAACAGTGCAGTGTTTCCAAGTTCTAAAGAAAAAAAAAATTCAATGAAAAAACTTTTTTAATGTAGAAATATGTAGAGCAAATTTAATTAATTTGGAATAATGTTTCATTCGTGTTGAAGAATTAAATATACATGCACTAGTACAAGCACAAATAGAATTACGTGTAAAAAGAACTTTTGACTAAGGAAATGGCATTTAAGATGTTTTAACGAAATTTAAAATTAGTAATTATAAATAACAAGACATATCTTGTATTCACATGAAAATATATGAAGGAACAGCGAAGTTCTTAAACTTTTTTTATAAACATCTCAATTAATTTTATAAATCTGGATTAATGATTATCTGCCTCGGGCCGCACATAAAAGGTCACCGGACCACATGTGGCCTGCGGGCTGCAGGTTGAGTATGGCTGCGCTAGAAAATAAACAAATGTATCAGTAGAAAAGAAAAAAAAATTATTCCAAACAATTTATGGTAACTTAGCACTTAAGAATGTTCGTTAATCAGATTTCTTCCAATTGTTTTCAAGAAATGCATTTTGGGCTTGTTTTTAAACTTTAGCAAGAAAGAAAAATCATGCGTTAAATATAGATTATGAAACACTTTCCAACACTTCCTGAATGCTTTAACAAAACTTCGTTATTTAGGGAAATAAGGTATATAAGATAACTAAGTAAACATTTTAGAAAACGCATAAAGCATTTGAAAAACTGATTTCAGCAGTTACCTCCATAGCCAAATACGTATTCCAATTCTTTTGAACAACCCTGTATTTGATCTGTAGGTTGATACATATACTATATAATGGGAAAATATAGGTAGTTTAGCAAGAAAACGCATAACAGATTTAAATTTCTCTTACAGAAATTAATACTATTAGATGGAAATATACTTCAATACATTTGTACAACTCTGTAATTTACTTAGAACCTTTATTACACACCACTATTTAGCTAAAATTTAATTCAAACTAAAACACTCTTATAATTACTGAAATCACATTTCCAGAAATTATCATTTCTAAACGTACTTTATGAGGTTTGTTGGACTTTAAACATATTTTACTATACTCGTTACAATTTGTAGATAAGCGCATGCGTACGCAAACAGTAGCTACAAACATGCTAGCACATACTAGATTAATTTTAACACAATTATTCTAATTGGTAAACAAATCATATTAGATGTAAATTTCCAACTGGGCGAAAAATGTCCGGACCAAGATTCGAGCCCGGGACCTCCTGGCTGAAGCTGCCAGTGCTCTGCCATCTGAGCTATCCCGGACGATTCTGGTCGAACTTTTTCACCCAGCTAACCTTGAAGATTACAGCATCTGGTCTGAAACCTGGTTCAGCTCAACAGAATAAATCTCAGGTAATGGAACTCCAGAAATCGCTGGATACGAAATTACACTAGATTAATTTTAACACAATTATTCTAATTGGTAAACAAATCATATTAGATGTAAATTTCCAACTGGGCGAAAAATGTCCGGACCAAGATTCGAGCCCGGGACCTCCTGGCTGAAGCTGCCAGTGCTCTGCCATCTGAGCTATCCCGGACGCCAGGAGGTCCCGGGCTCGAATCTTGGTCCGGACATTTTTCGCCCAGTTGGAAATTTACATCTAATATGATTTGTTTACCAATTAGAATAATTGTGTTAAAATTAATCTAGTGTAATTTCGTATCCAGCGATTTCTGGAGTTCCATTACCTGAGATTTATTCTGTTGAGCTGAACCAGGTTTCAGACCAGATGCTGTAATCTTCAAGGTTAGCTGGGTGAAAAAGTTCGACCAGAATCGTCCGGGATAGCTCAGATGGCAGAGCACTGGCAGCTTCAGCCAGGAGGTCCCGGGCTCGAATCTTGGTCCGGACATTTTTCGCCCAGTTGGAAATTTACATCTAATATGATTTGTTTACCAATTAGAATAATTGTGTTAAAATTAATCTAGTGTAATTTCGTATCCAGCGATTTCTGGAGTTCCATTACCTGAGATTTATTCTGTTGAGCTGAACCAGGTTTCAGACCAGATGCTGTAATCTTCAAGGTTAGCTGGGTGAAAAAGTTCGACCAGAATCGTCCGGGATAGCTCAGATGGCAGAGCACTGGCAGCTTCAGCCAGGAGGTCCCGGACTCGAATCTTGGTCCGGACATTTTTCGCCCAGTTGGAAATTTACATCTAATATGCTAGCACATAGTTGTTATGCTTTCTCTTTCTCTGACTTTCTTTAATCAAAAGTAGACTTCTTTGTAATAGTACACGTAAAGTAGACCAAAATTTTAGTAAAATACAACTGGTGGCCATTCACGAAAATTTGGGAAACACTTCGTTTTGGCACTAGAAATGACGATCCGATGAGTCCCCAAAAATAAAGTTGTTTTGCCCTGTTTTTTTTTTTTTTTTTTTTTTTTTTTTTTTTTTTTTTCTGGAGAGAGGTGCAAAAGGGAGCGAAATTAACTCAGGGAAGGGAGGGGGGAATAAAATGTTTTAAGTAGGTCAAGTGGGGTATCGTTTACTATGTATTTTTTAAATACTGAATCGAATAGCACCGTCCAGAAGTCAATATGAAGTTACGCCAGGTTTTATGCATACAAACTCAACAGTTATATTTTATGCAGGTAAAATAAGTTTTTGCATTAACAACTGATAGTCATACTCAAAAATTTGGGAAGAACTTTGTTTTGGGACTAGAAATAAAGTTTGGATGAGTTCCCCCAGAATAAAGTTGTTTTACAGTGATTTTTTTTTTGGGGGGGGGGGGGAGGGATTTTAACTCGGGGGCGGAAAATTCAACTCTTTCAATTAGGTCAAGTGCGGTATCATTTGTTATGTATTTGTTAATTCTGAATTGAATTACACCATCCGCAAGTCGATACGATCATTCGTTACAAAGTTAGGTAGGTTTTATAAAGAAAAAGTCATAAATGGTTTTATGAATACAAAATTATGAATACACGGATTTTGACAACTTTAATGGCCTTGAAAAAGACTTAGATGATCCTGAGTTTTATTATCGCTATTTTAAGGACAATTAATTAGTGTGAGATTATTTGACATGATATAAAGAACACATTTTGAACGTAAAATAAATATGACAAGCCTTCGCTCAATAATAAAGTATAATTTTCGACTTTGTATTCATAAAACCTACCATAACTTTGTAATGATCGTTTAAACTTGCGGATGGTGTCATTCAATTGAGAATTTAAATATACATAACAAACGATACATCGCTTGACCTAATTAAAAATTTTTGAATCCCCCCCCCCCCGCACACACACACACACTGTGTTAAAGTGCCTCCCTTTTGCACCCCCCCCCCCCCTCCCAAAAAAAAGTGTAAAACTACTTTATTTTGGGGGGAGTCTTCGGATATGCATTTCTGGTGCCAAAACGATGTTCTTCCCAAATTTTCATGAATGGACATCAGTTGTTATTGTAAAAAACTATTGTACCTGCATAAAGTATAATTTTCGATTTTGTATTCATAAAACCTGTAATAACTTTGTAACAAACGATCATATCGTCTTGCAAATGGTATCATTCGATTCCGAATTTTAAAAAAACAAAAGAAACGATACTCCACTTGACCAACTTAAAAAAAAAAAAAAAAAAAAAAAAAAAAATTCTCCCCTCCCTGTGTTAAAAATGCCTTCCTTTTGCAAGAAGAAAAATGGTAAAACAACTTTATTTTGGGGGGGGGGGGGACTCATTGTATCTTCATTTCTTGTGCCAAAACAAAGTTCTTCTCAAATTTTGGTGAATGGCCATCAGTTATTTGAAAAAAAAAAAAAAAAAAAAAAAAAAAAAAACTATTATGCCTGTACTATAAAGCCGTGTATTAGCAATGCACTAAATATTTCTTTTTGTGGGTTGCTGCAGTCTTTCTTTCTATAATTTTTAAATGTATATATTCTTGCTATTTTTATATTTTTTCTCCACGGGTGGGGGGGAGGGGGGGGTTCATTGCATTTCATTTTTAATAATTACAAGAAGGATGAAAAGTAATAATTTTTTAATTTCTTTTTCTTTTCTTTTCTTTCTTTTTTTCTTTTTTTTTTTTTTTTGTGAGAAAGTACTTTTAATGATTTCACTGGAACACATGGGTGTTGAAAAAAGGGTTAGTGTTGCTTGATTTTTAAATTTTGTCTAAATTTTCCTTATCTTTCTGGATTTTTAATAAAATAAAATAAAAATAAATCCGAATTGCTTAAGCAAAACAAATATTATGAGAGAAACGTGTTTGATTGGAGTTTTTTTTGTTATTATTATATAGCAAATAATATAACAACTTTTATTTATAATAGTAAAAAATTGACATCGCAAAACTGTATTTAAAAATATTGCTTTGCTTTTTGCAATTGAAAATGTTTCAAACAATTTGAATTATATTTTTCTAAGGTTAGATAAAATCCCTCCTTTAGACATACGATTAAAAACCCGTTCTTTTATAAAATTGGTTAATTTGATCTTTTTCTTCGGTCCTTTAAAGTACAAGCTTCGACTGTAATTATTTTTATGTGTAAAATTTATTATTTATTAATATTTAATTAGGCTAACTTGCGAATAAGTTTATTTCTTTTTCATAAAACATTCTTAGTGTCCTAGGTAACATAATAAAGCTAAAAATTCTTAGAGAAATTCTAGAAAATATAAGCCTTTTAAAATCTTCTATAAAACTGTTAACTAATGACGAAATGTGACGACTACTACTTTTTGATGCCGCTACATTTTAGGTACATAATACAATTAAAAATACTTATTGCTACAATGAAAAACATATTTATAAAAAAAAAATTCAAATAAATTCCACTGCAAATCGAGATTGAAACCTTAATGATAATGATAAAAATAATAATAATAATAATAACAATAATAATAATAATAAATTTAGCTTTGTATAATATTATTTGTTATTGGGTTTTAAATTTTCAAGAAAGCATTGCAACGTTAAAAACCTCTCAAGATGTTTATTTTCATATTTATCTGTCACTTATTTAATAAAGTTTTTAAGTTAATTGCTTACTGTAGGAGCTCTGTGACTATATCAAAATTCCTCATTTTCACTTTTCATTTTTAATTGTTTTTGTTCGCACTTAATTTTTATCACTAGTCCTTAGAAGGTTTTTTTTTTTTTTTCTCCTTGAAAATAGAATGCAATTTTCCAATATTTTTAGCCTCCTCAATTAGTGTTAGAGTAGCGATAAAATGGCTTCCAAATATCAGATTGACAAAAAATAATTTGGGAGATCTGTCTACCAGAATAGTAACTCTTAATATTCAAAAAAGGAAAAGGGGAAATAGTAAACGGGGTATGTAGTAATGTTTTCAAACTTTTTATTTATTATTGAGATGTGTTTTTAACCAATTATGAAAAACCAAAGTAAAAAGGCTTGCTTCTTTCTAATAATCGCTACGAAATAAAATGCACGAAAGATTTCTAGCTCAAGAGCTGTATTAAAGACTTATTTCGATATGAAATGTATAATGAAATTTAAATCGTCCTTTAAATAGATCTTTAAACGATTTTCTATTTTAAAACGTCTTACTTTTTTATTTTGAAAAAAGAAAATGAATTGTATTGAATATTTTCAAATAAATTATAAGTATGGATATCCAGCTTTTTATTTATTGTTACATTAAATTGCTGGACTTTCATTTAGAAATACTACTTTAAGATGTAAGCAATTACAGAAGCCAACAACTTAAAAAATGTATAACTGTGAATTTATAAATGTATTTAAAATATGTTTTTATGTATGTAATTTTAATATGTTAACGCATAATTTTAACAGAATATCGTCGCTTCAGAGCAACAGTGGGACATCTAGCAATAATAAAAAATGAGATGTCTGATTTACTGATATGAATAACTGGTGTTGGCATCTAGTGGAACAGCTTCTGAAACACAAAGTTATATTTAATACTATATCTCAGATGTGATTTATTGTTACATTAAATTGCTGGACTTTTATTTAGAAATACTTTAAGATGTAAGCAATTACAGAAGCCAACAACTTAAAAAATGTATAACTGTGAATTTATAAATATATTTAAAATATGTTTTTATGTATGTAATTTTAATATGTTAACGCATAGTTTTAACAGAATATCGTCGCTTCAGAGCAACAGTAGGACATCTAGCAATAATAAAAAATGAGACGTCTGATTTACTGATATGAATAACTGGTGTTGGCATCTAGTGGAACAGCTTCTGAAACACAAAGTTATATTTAATACTATATCTCAGATGTGATTCATAAAAATTACCTACTGTTCCACTAGGTGCAGACACAGTTTTTCATAGCAGTAAGTCAGACATCTCATTTTCGATTATTACTACACTGTAAAAAAAACCACTGTAGACTTGCCAGAACAAACTCGATCGCAGTGAATGTGTTGTATCTTTCTTTGTTTTCCTGACTATATTAACAGGGAAAATACAGTAGTTGCCTAAAATTAACAGCACAATGTGCTGGCAATTTGGACGCATTTTTTTTTTTTTACAGCACAAACTGTTGGCGTCCAAATTGCCAGCACATTGTGCTGTTAATTTTACGCAACTACTGTATTTTCCATGTTAATATAGTCAGGAAACCAAAGAAAGATACAGCACATTCACTGTGATCGAGTTTGTGCGCGAGATGAACAGTACTTTGTACTGTAAAAATGTCGTTTTTTTTACAGTGTAGATGTCCTACTGTTGCTTTGAAGCGACGAATACATTATGAACCTCAAACACATTTTTAATCGAAAATCATTTTTTACAGATCTTGCATCGATTGACTTGTCATAGAGAAATCGTTGGATAGAAATTGGAACATCATCATGCACATTGCTTAAGATTCAATGCCATAACCAACTTTGGCAAGACTGGCAGTAATATATAGGAAAATATTTTGTTTGCCCGGTCTTTCTATAGATCGTTTTGATCCATCTGTGGTAATTTCTCAATTTCCTCTAAGTATGGATGAGAAAATGCTAAAAAGTGTCGAAGCATGCAAAATGCTTGGAGCTTCTGCGGTTGTTTTAGAGAATGACTTAAAGCAATGCTCCTTTATCCCTATGGTAAATCTCAGCAGTGAAGAATCAAAATGTAAAGCCTTTTTGCGGGAATTAAAAAGCAGTATTAAGAACTTGGAAATTTCGATTGATTTCGACAAACAATCTGAAACATACTCTATGTCACAAAACATTTCTGTTAACTCGAGTGAGAAAACAAAGTCACACAGTGACTCACAGAGGAGTGAATCTCGGAATGGTTTTCAAGCTATAAATGGACCTTTACCTCCACTTTATGACATAGATCGTCAAAAAGTCATCATAAAGGAATGGACAGCTGATAATTACACAAGGGCTGAAAGAGAAATTTATGCCAACATCAAGTATTCTTATAGGAAAGCTTTGATAGTTTGGTGTCCCACATTAGATGTTGAAAGTGAATGGGTCCATGCATGGCTCAAGAACAGTACAGCATATATGTATGACAGATGGATTCGCAAAGATATGCACAACGCCACAGATGCATGGGGAGGAGTTGTAGCAGTGTATCCTGATAGAATCACAGCAAAAAACGCCGCAACGGAGATTCCTGAACAACACCAGTAAGTATTTTTTATTTATTTTTATAAATATGGTGAAATTTGTTTTTGCTTTTCAAAAGTTAAGGTGGTTTAAGTTTAAGGTTAAGGTAATACATAATTTTACCTTTAAATTTATAAATGTTTTTTGCCCATTTTTGTTCTTGAAATATATATTTATCTATATATTTCTTTTCAAACATAATTTTTTTAAAAATTGAAAAATTAAAATTTTTCGCTATGTATAAAATTTGATTTATCTTCTGAAAAAAAATAACTCTTTTTGAGCACAGAGAAGAATAAATATAACTTTGTTTTCGGAATTTACAAAAATATTTATTAAAAATAATAATAATAATATTTTTTTAAATAAAAAAGTTTTTATTTATATATTGTGAATGTCTTTTTTACGATGATAATCATGTTTTTTTTTTTTTTTTTTTTTTCCTCTCAAGATTAAAAATCCCGAAAAATATAATTGGAAAACATTGTACGAAGTTTCACAACTTTATCTTTTGTAGATATCTAGCTATTTCAAATACGGTCAACCTTTAAAAATCATTTTGAAATAAATGTATTTAAGACGCGGAAACAGCAGACAATACAAAATAAAAATCTTTACATATATATTTTTATCTAATTATTGTTACATGCACTTTGCAACCGTTTTATATAAAAACTCTTGAGCAGTGGTTCCCAAACTATGGGTGGGGATCCAACTGGTGGGTCACGGAACGATTGGAGGTCTTCAGAAATGTATAATTAATTTTATCATCTGTGATAATTTAATAAAAACAATATGTTACAAGTTAAAACTTTAAAGTAAAATATTGTGAAAACTATTGAAAAGTAACTTTGTAAAAATACAGTGTTTTATTAAATTTTATGTAGGGAGCTGCTTAGAGCTAATATTTTTTTAAAAAAATTAATCCTTATACAGACACTATCACTCGTGCAAAACTATGCCATAAACTGCACTTTTTAGGTGCGTTCGTAGTTATATAAATACGTAGCACCTATAGTCGTCGTTCAGTCCGTCCGTCCGTCCGTCTGTCTGTCTGTCCGCATATAACAGAGCAAAAACTACCCAACCGAATGGTCTGAAATTTTAAATATATGATTGTTACAAAATTTTGTCGAGCCATTTCAAATTTTATGAAAATCGGATGTATAGTTTAATTACAGGGACAGTCAAAAGTTTTTCTTTACATTACGGCCAATGGGAAAAATTATTGCAAGTGCATTTTAATGATGTTACAGCCTTCCGAATGGTCTGAAATTTTTAATATATAATTGTTGCAAAATTTTGTCGAGCCATTTCCAATTTTAGGAAAATCGGATGTATAGTTTAATTACAGGGACAGTCAAAAGTGTTCCGTTGCATTACGGGGAATGGGAAAAAAGTTATTGCAAGTGCATTTTAATGATGCTACAGACTATGCACTTTATGAAGTGCAAAAAATTATACATTCAGTACAATATGGGGTGTAAAAAATAATTATAAAACTAGTTATAGTACGAACGCGCCTCATTTGCCACGTTTGACGAGCAATTTCCCGCTTGTTTAAATACATATTCGTTAATGAATGTATTTTATTCCCCTTAGTAAAATATTTTGATATCTTCACTTTCACGATAGAATTACCAGTTACTGTCTTCGAGTGTATGTTTTGTGTCAAATTTTCCTTTATTTTTTAGGATAAATTGTACAAAAGTTTCGTACTGCTTAACTGTTAGGTAGGTAGCGAAAAAAATTGAAACTTTAAGATGTACAGCGAAGAAAATTTAAACTTTTAGGTGGATCGCGTAACAATAACTTTTGAGAACAACTGCAGTAGAATATTCTTTAGTCTAAAAATGTAAGAATGCATTTTTTTCCTTATCTCGGACCATTTTAAGATAGTTCTCAAATATTTATTATCTTTTCCTAAGAATTATGGGCTTTTGAGTAAACTTTTCACCCTATAATGACATAATTATTTTCATCTTTACATTGCTATATACATTTTCGGGATTAGATCAGAATATCTGGAATTTGTATGCATGTGTGAATGAAAACTATATCATAAGATTGTTGTCGAAAGCAACTTGTTTTTATTCGCAAGCAATTTACAGAAGAGAGTAAATATTGTAGAATACACTAGAAGTGGAAACATTTCCAAGAGAGCTAAACTAAACTCATTTCATAAGAGAGAAGGGTAGATAGGGCCATTTTTTGACATTCGGCCATGGCCACATGACATTATTTTTCTTAAGTTGTACACCTTAACAAATGAAGTAACGAATAGTCATTTAGATATATATATATATATATATATATATATATATATATATATATATATATATATATATATATATATATATATATTGGTATAAAATAAAGAATTTTAAATTATAATTCAAATTCTTCTCGACCAATCGAATTACACTGGCTAGATACTCTGGTTAAAAATATAGGTCAAAATTGGGAAATTTCATTAGCGGCCACTGGCCGGTAGGACAAATTTTTTAAGTGGCCACTTTCTTTAAACTAGTAGCCACTTTTTTATTTCAAAATACTAAACAGTAAAATTTCCATAAGTATTAATCTAATACTGAGTAGCCCAAATAAACATGTTTATATAAATATATTGGAACCAAAAAAAGTAGAATCCTTGATGAAGTGCAAGAAAATTTTATTATCTCCTTGTAAAAAAGTGGCCGGAAGGTGGCCGCCGATAGCCAATTTTTCACTAGCCACTTTTTTTCATTTACTGGCCCTATGGCCGGTGGCTAGTGCTAATTTTGACCTTTAGTTAAAAAATACTCTTTTTTGGAGGTAAACAAACCTGAACGCTAATGAAACTCTGAGTTTGTAAGTTTAAAAAATATGAAAAAATGCTGATTGATTTGATTTAAATCTGATTTTTTAAGACTTTAAGAAATTTAATGATAAATTTGAGTGCATTTATAATAAAAATTTAAATTATATTTTAAAAATATATAAGCAATATATTTAAAGCTGTTACTAATCATGAAATTATTTCATTGCCATATCTAAAATCCCATTTTTAATGCAAATGGATATTTTTCAAATCAAATTCAACACATTGAATAATAGTACACTATAATGGAATAATAATGAACTAGTACGTGTTATCTTTTGTTTAAATATTTAAGATATATAATAAAATAAAACTATCTGTCATAACAAAAAAAAAGCAAATAAAATATTTTTCATAAAATATCTCATGCATAAAGAAAAGAAGTTAAGGTGCAACTCTGAAGGGGTTGCGAGGCTCGGATTGCACTAAGCTAAAATCAAAATCATTTCCTCTATAGAGGCTGATGAAGCTACTGCGATAAGCAACAAATTAATAGGTGATTGTTTCACATAGCCATTTTCAATATTTCTTAGTGTATGTCTTACTCCAGTGTAATTAACTAATCTGTATCAAAATATTTGCTTTCCACAAAAACTCGTTAGACTTGCCTTGAAACATCTGAGGATCATTACTCAAGAGAAATATGTTTATTTCATAAACGGTAATGCTGATGTTGAGTAAAAATTTTTAGTTTATCCCATATAGTGTGAAACCAAAGATATAACCTCTCACCCTCCAATAAAGGGTTCAATAATTTCTTGTATATTTCATTAAACCTTTTACATACTGGATAATTTACATTAAATTTAACATTATTTCATTTTCTAAATCTATCCATAAATAATCTGCACTGTAAATCGAGCAATTTGTTATTTTCTTGTGAACAAGGATTACAGAAACTGTAATGAGAATTCTACATAAATATCAATAAAATTATTTTTGAAAGGCCTATACTTATTCTAAAGTTTTCACAGCATTACAGAAAGTCTCCATATTTTGTATTAATTTTAAAATTTCACAAAAAAAAAATTATATATTCTCTAATAAATAAATACTGTAATAATCTTTTACTCTTTTTTCCACCTGAGATTCTCTATTTTTAATTTGAAGTTTGATATTTGATTTAAATAAATAAAAAAAATTACTTTTATGTTCTCAATCTCGACTGCTCCTAAAACTTGCAATGTTAATATTTATTACAAAATGTCTTAACCTAAATTTTAAATAAAAAGTTTCAAGAAGTTGATTTAAATCAATGATTTTTTTTAATCAGCTGATTTAAATTATGATTTAATCATGATAAACTTATTTAAATCACCAAACCATAGTGGAACTCTCGCAAAGATCTCGTTGATTTTCCCTTTGAAGTGCTCGGTAAACCAAAATAAAGTGACCATTCTTTAAAAGTACATGTGTTTATGGTTCATGGAGTTCTTTTAACGAAATCTGTAATAAAAATTAGAAAAAAAGTCAAAACTGGAAACACGTATACACTTTTAGGCTATTCTTACAACCTACTCTCTTTTTTTCAGATTTTAAACTTAATTGGACCTGAAGATTATTTGTTTAATTATTAAAGGGGGAGGGGGCGCTTTCTGATTTTAAGGAGAGTATTTAATTCTTATGAACAGTGTCATCATAAGTGGATTTATTAATGATCCCACTGTATTAATACTGCAATTTATCATGCGGATTTCTGGATTCTTGGATGATCATGCATTACTATCGACCTTCACATTGTTGTATTTATAAGAAATGTTGCTATTCATAACATCATTAAATTTCATTCAAATTTTTTTCTAGCTGCTAGATTTTAATTTGCGTACTAGAAATAATTTCAGAACTATTTTACTATTACTTTATTTTCAAGAGTCAGTCTTCTTTTATTAAGTGCAATAATAGAATCCGTTCCTCGGCGATTGCGATGTCTCATGATACCTTACTGGGAAAATTTTTATTAAATTTCCCAGTTAATATACATACAGATAATGAGTAAGTAATTACTCATTACATGTATATAATAATCGAATTAATCGATAATAATCGAAATTCAATTTTCACCATCATAACATAAATATTTGATTCTGACATAGTGGATTTTTAAAAGCTGTTTTCTTAAATTTTAAATATTTTTAAAAAGACGATAAATTTTGAAATCTGTCTTCGGTAAAAATTTCGAAGTTTATAGGTGTTTTTCAAATACTTAAAATGTACCAGAATATTTAAAACAAAACGCACTACACCGGCATCAGACGTCTACTTTCTTATAGTGAAAACCATATTTCGATAATTATATTAGATAATGAGTAAGATTTCGCGATATATATCAATGGATTTATATCATGATATACAGAGGAATTTCGGCTATTATGGAGTACCATTTCTATTTTTATTTGTAAGTCGACATTAAAAAAAAAAAAATAGATACATTAAAAATTGGTAAAGAAGAAACTTTGACTATTTCTTAACACACTTTCAGTGCGTTTAAAGTGGAAGAAAAAAATACATAACAATATTTAGCTTTTATAAATAAGCTACACTTTTCGCTTAACGACAACCAGTCGGGTAATATAGAATAAGATGAAATATCACCGAAAAATTGGCGACTAAACACGATGAAATAATAAAACTTTGTATAACTCACCATAAAAATATAAAAATACACAGGACGCGTTTCTTGCTGGAAATTTTATCAGCCCGTCATGAGCGAAAGTAAGCACGTGTCCGTAAGGGGCCAAGGTCACAAATGAACTGACATGTGTTTACTTCTGCTGATGACGAGCTGCTAAAATTTCCATTTCGAAACGCGTCCGGTGTGTTTTTATATTTTTTGTGATGATTTATACAAAGTTTTATTATTTAATATTGAATAGAGTTATAAGAAATATTCAAATTGCAAGAAAAACCTCGATTTACACGAATAACCAAAATTATTTAATAAGTTAACATTAGTGCATCATCAGATTCTTCGACAAATTGTTTTAATTTTTACAAAAATAGAAATGTAGTCTATTATTTCGTCCTCAGCACAGCACACAGTCCAAATGAGCCCACATCACATCAGACATAATGCACTCCTCCCCTCTTCCATCTTCTGAATATTACTTACCCATCATACGGAGTATAGAATAAGTCTTGTAATCGTTTTAAAAATCGAAAAAGAATTGTTGACGGATTTACACGTTACAGACACTGGAGATTTCGAAAAACATATTTCCAGGGGGGGGGGGGGGGATGCCGCCCGTCTGTTTGTATGTGTGTCTGTAAACGCTCTATCTCCCGAACAACTTGGTATAGAGACTTTAAATTTGGTGTGTACTTAGTGTGTAATGATGGGAAGACGTCTATTGAATATCAGTAACCTCTATTATCCGGAGCTATTTTTTTCGGACTCTCAAAATATTCGTTCTGATAAAAGGTATATAAAAGTTTTCGAAATTGTTTATTTTAAGGAGTGAATATAAGAGGCAATAAAAAAGCATAAATTTTGCATAAAAAATAAAGTCAATTGATTAATTAATTGCCGAGATATTTGTGATTCTATTTTCCACACTCTTCGATTTTTCATGACCCCGTACTTCATTCAAATTTCAATTCAAAGATACATTTTAATTGGAAATGAGACGCTTAATCCGATGAAGTAAACTTTTAGTTAATATGATTATCATTTTTGGAGTTATAAGGATATCTTTTTGACACAATTCGGTACTGCTTCATTATGCTATCGACCAAAAAACTATCGCCAAATTGTAAGATTGAATGCCAATAATGGCTTATCGTAAATGTCTCATTCACTTGACACTAAACACGTCAACACTAAACACGTCACACGTATTTGTTACGTCATCAAGTGATTTTTAATTCGACGTTTTATTTGTATTTTTATTCATCTTTTACCAATCTATTTGTTCTTTCGTTATTTAAAATAAAAATTCTGCCAATTTGTATAATTTTGCGAGTAGTTTGGCGATTTATCTAATTTGTCGAAATGGGTCGACGGGATAATCAAGTAATACCCGCAATTCAGTAGTAGAGCATTACTACGTATTAAAAATACTTAAATATACGTTTAAATTTTATTTTGGAATTACAATGCATTTTATAAATAATTTACACATGTTTTATTTTCATATTTTATATTATGCATATCCATGGTGGATAAGTATTACGGCGGCCCCCAACGACTAATTTTCTATTGCAAAACAGACACACTACATCTTCCTCATCTGGTGATCTTGTAAAAAGCCCATCTGAAACAGTACGCCTGCGTCGAATGATTGTTCGTTTTCACTATAGACTCGTCTTGAAACTGTTGTCTAACTGATATTCCATATTACCCGACCTACCATCTTGAAAAATACAACCTCTTCACTCGTCAACAAGTTAGAATAGAGGAAAATTGACTGACACAGCAATAAATATAACTGTTCAAATTTATACTGAATTTGGTTACCATAACTGAGAATGAGATTTTATAATTAATACGAATTCTATAAAATCTACCTGCGAAAATTGAGAATAAGATTTTATTTCACTGCTTCACTCTAACAACAGGTATCCAAGCAGAACTGGGCACAATGCCTCATGGGAGTACTAGAAGGCGTTTGGCATTTTTAAATTTTGGTTGCAACACCGTATGCGCCAGGTATTGAAATATTCCATACTGTCCGACCATTCCATAATACCCGAACTTCCTCTACATACGATTATTTATTTTCAAAATATCATGACGTTTAATATTTTCATATATTCTATATTTATTTTCAAATATAGTGCATATTTTTTATATTTTAATCAAAATGAGAGTAAGGGATATTTTTAAACTGTTAATGACCCTGTCGTTCTGTAGACAAAGAACTTTTGCCTCTGGCAGAGACATTTTTAGCTAAAAAAGAAGGGAATAAAGCTTATCTGAACTTTACGTTTAAAGCTGTATTTTTAAATGCAGAACCAATAACTATGTTGGACAATATTAACTTAGAACAGCCATCGAAAGGTAAACTAATTTAAATAACCAGTTATTTGCAATTTTATTGGAAATAATCTTTCTTGGTTTTGGTTTAGCCCAGTTTAAACTGCACAGCAAATTAAGGAAGGAAAAAACAGACAAGCTTACATTTATTTTCAAATTTGTCAAAAGGAAGAAAAAAAAGAAAAAAAAAAGATATTGCATTTAAAATTTTGTTGTATGAACCATACATTTTTCATGATATTTGATACCGAATCTTTTTTTCTATCTCTCTCTCTTTGATAAGCTTAAAAAGCAAACTGTTTCTGTTTTCGATTGGTTGATCTTTCTGTTTCGAAATAAGTGAAAAAAAAAAAGAAATTTGGATTACAGATTTGTTTAAGTTTTCATATTGACTGCAGTATGCTTCATTTCGTAATTTATATTAAGTCTGAAAATATTTATAATCAGTAGTAAGTTGACTTTCACAATATTAGAAATACGGTAAACTCTATATAAGGCGGACTCTGTGTAAAACGGAAATCTGTCTATCTCGGAAAGATTTTCAAGTCCTTGCAAATCCATAGACATAGAGTGAAATTTGTCTAAGGCGGAATATTGTCTACTACGGAAAATTTTCTCGGTCCCGATCGATTCCGCCTTTGACAGAATTTACTGTATATATAAAATATCGGATATATATGAAAATATCGGATATTTTAAAAAATAACATGATATTGACGAACCCTAGTAAGAAGTAACTAATCAAATGTTTCTATTGATCAACATGGGATTTCGCAATCGGCGATGGGAAAATCTGTATAAGTGAAACATAACATCCCCTTAAGTAATTTTATATTAAAAACTTTAAAATTTAACTAAATATGATAAGTGATATGTCATTGGTTTATGATTTTCATTTTTTATGTACAATTATTTTTTGTTTACAGATCACTTAAGACCATTACACTCTCAAAGATAATACGGTATTTTGTAAAGTCTGAATTAAAGTATTTTTCTGAAGAAAAAACTGACGTTTCTGTTCACGCTAAAGTTTCTGGCCGTGAAAGTATACAGAAGATTCAAACAATGCTATACAGAATTGGCGAAGTCGAATTTTGCGGATATGACTATCTTGTTAGAAATAATGTTGTTGATTTCAGAGTGACTTATGCTTTTGTTACGCATGCCTTACTTGCTAAGACAGTTCTTGATAACTTGCCATTTGATTCAGGTTTTTTGGATATAGAAGTCAAAATGACTCCAAAAATTAATGCAGTTCTCGATGATTTCCGTTGTCGGTTACAGAAATTCATCGGAAAGGCACGCTTCCCTTTCTAAAGACACAGTTCAAAGGACTCTTGATTTTTGTTCTTGTGATATTTGTGACCAAGAATAAGGTAGGGTGGCTGCAGAATAAAATTCAGTGAGGGGCAAGATGGAACAAATGTAAAGCGCTGCAAAAGCCTTGTCTACCCCTCCCCCCTCTTTTTTTTAACGGAAAATACAAGCATGAATAAACTAAACTAACAATATTTTATTAGAACCCACGTGCAAGGCTATTTTTCAACAAATCAACGAAAAAAAAGATACAGAAATGTAACAAATTAAGGCATATTAAAAATCCAAAAATAAGATATTCAATTGGCTCTTTTTCAAAAAATGAGAACTGAATCAGTTTATTATTTTTTCCTTTCGTCAGGGTTACACCTCCCGCTTAACTTCCTGTTTACGATATTCTTTAACACATTAATGTAAACAAATAGAAATAAAAGTTGTCTTCCACAGAGGGGGTATGGCAAACCCCTCTGACGAAAAATCCTTACTTCTTTTTTTTTAAATGTTAGTTAATTTAAATAACTTTTTAATTTTTTTTTTTCAGAGTCATGAGGGAAAAAGAAATTTTTGTAATTAAAACTTAAAAATTGCTCCCCCACCCTCCACTCCTTGCAATTGCCCATTGTGCTACTATATATTTATTTTATGTATAATGTGTTGTTAGTATAAGACTGTGTACTTGACGATATTCCCATTCACTGTCAGAAAATTATCGGGAAGATGTTTTTCCCATTTTAAAGAAATGCCATAGAGCACAACTGATTTGTCTGTGAATTTTTGGGACTGAAAATCTAATTTCTAGTATTTGTTTTATTTACAAAATGTTCCTATGGCTTTTATGTTCTTGACAAATTCAACTTTCAGTTGAATAAATTTGTTATATTGCCAATATATTTTTAATAAATACTATTAAGAAAAAATGTGTCTGTTTCTTGAAAAAAAATATTCTGTTTTTAAAATATTTTGTAAATATTGAAAATATTCACTTTATTTTTCAAATACATGTTCGCTAGAATATGCATGTTACTTCATTACTACAAAATGTAATTTCAAGAATTATTTAAAAAATCTGGTTTTGTAAAGTAGCTATACAGGACTGCTACACCACCAGGAGAACCTGAAAGAGCCAGGGAATAAGAAAATTGACTAAGTAAATCAAGGAGTTTCAATACTTCACCTAAAATCTCGAAAAGTCAGGAAATTTAATGAAATTTCATTCGATTTCCAAGTATGATCTTTGGGCTACCAGAAAAGAGAATCTTCCATGTTTTGGCAGATTCCACTTTTTTCTCATCTAAATCACCCCCTTTCTGAAATATTCAAACTCACCCCCCCCCCCCTTTTTCATCAACTACAGCAAACAGTTTAAAAGATTTTAAACTAATTAAAACATGTTTTTAAACATTTTAGACTTTTTCTTTGGGTAACAATAAATAATTATTTCAAACCTCCATATCCCCCTCTGAAATATCTGCTACCTCTCGCCCCTTGCCTCCAGTTGAAAATGAAGTTTGTCTGGACTTTTAATGTTTTTGATACAATTGTTGAAGTGAATGATGGCTCAGTACAAAAATAACTATTGTATAGCAAGTTTTTACAGTTTGTGGAGAAATTCACATACAAAAGACAGCAATTCCATTCTTTTTTTCCCCTTCATGGATTCTGAAGAGGATCCTTTAATACAAATCTGTATTCAGAAAATTTTATAGTTTTCGAGCGATACACTATATTTTTTCACTCCCACCAAGTCCACTCCAAACAACACCACTATACTTTTTTTTTTTAAATACATTTGGAAAAGTCGGGGGATTTCATTTTCCTGTATTTCACCCTGGCTATGACTTCAAAGTGTATTTAAGGGCCACTATATTTTGAGGAAGTGTTATTCCGCGGTACCATGTTGAAAAGTCAAAATCCGAAAAAAAAGGACCTTTGTATATTCATATAAATTTACGTGCTTGCCAAAATTCTTTCGAGATGTTTCAACTTGTTACATTAAAAGAGTACAATGTGTCATAAAATGATTGAAATGAGCTTTACTTTTTACCTGTTGGCAATACGTAGGCAATGTAATGTACAAAGTGGTTAAAATACTCCTGCCAGTATTTTTTAAAAGTTACACTTTTTTAATTTTTATACGGCCTCTGTCTTCTATGAGAGATTTTTAGAAATGTTTTCTCAATGCTCTTGTAAGTACAACGGTAAAGCTCCCATTCTTCTACTATTGAAACATGCCGAGTTATGATACTTTAAATTTTATGAAATTTTTATGCTTCCCGGCACAAAAAACTGACTAACGTTTTTAGTACTACAAAGCCCAAAAAATTTTAGAAAAATCGAAGTATCATAACTTGGTGAATTTTGGTCGTAGAAAAAGGGCATTTTTATTGTTGTACTTGTCAGAGCATGGAGGATACTTTTTCTGTATAACTAGGACGGTATAAAAATTAAAAAATTATAACTTTTTTAAAACTAATGGAAGGACATGAGCATAAGCTTTATTTCTACCTTGTTTTGAACAGTTTTGCAATTTATACTGCATATTAATCACCAAAAAGTACAAAATTAAAGCTCGTTTCGCTGTTTTGGGGGCACCCTGTATAGTGCTTGAAAAGCTATGTTTTATCATAATGGCATACGTTAGAAATCTCTTGTACTATAATGACACAACAGTTAGCTTATATGAAACACTAATAAGTTATTATATAATACATTATATCATTGTACTATAATGATATTGATAAAGATTTGAATTCGCTTAAGGTTAAGAAAGGATGTCTGAAATCCATTTCGTATTTTTAGAATATTAGTTTTTAAATAATATGAAAGCACCGGAGATTAAAAAAAAAACTAAAGAAAGTAGAGTTACCACCCTTTAGAAACAGACGATGCAAATGCAAATTGAAACTGTTAAAGATTCCTGTAGTAAAAACGATAATGAAAATACCATTCTCTACCAATATCATTTTGAAAAAATTAATTAAAAATAATCATAATTCTTGCAATTATTACCAATAAGTAAGTTCAAGGGAAAAAAAAAAATCTCAGTAAGTTTTTACATGAGTGCTTTTTGCTTTAATATCAAATGATAATTTGAATAATTTTTTATGGAATCCTTTCAGTACGGCTATATGCATTAATGAAATAATGCATAACGAATAGCTACATTCCTTACACATGAAACTTGAAAGACTTTTGATAAAAAAAAATCCCTGCCGGCTCGGCCTACATGCTGAGCTAGATTTCGAAGTTAAGTACTAATTTCACCAAAAAAACTAAATCAAGATTAGTGATAAATCCAGTTTAACAATTTTATCTGGCCGCTTTTAACGAATTTTTAATTTCATTTTTCTGTAAGAACTCGTTTTATCAGAAATCTATTAAGGCTATTCAGAATCATATTAAGGTGGTATTCAAAAGAATATTTTTCCACGCTCAACAACTCGAAATTTTTTGACACATTTTCAGACTCATTTTTAAAAGTGAATACATGAAACTTGCTGACGTGATTTTTTGAAGAGATTTATAAGCGACGTGTGCTTTTATTTTTCGTTCAATTAATTAGAACATGATTTACAATTATTTTCTCCGTACGACCATTTTTTTCGTTTCCAGCACTATCGCTTCGAGAAATTCAGTTCAAAATTTCCACTTTGACAGCATTTTTTGAAATATATTCTGCTTTATCAAAAAATAGCTTCTGAATAAGAGAACCTGCCAATTGGATGCGTTTGAGAGCGAAAATGAATTTAAAAATGAGTCAGAAAATAAGCCGTTTGGATTTAAGTACACCCTTAATACTACAATATTATTTCGTCACCCCCCCCCCCTTTTTTTTTTTTTTTTTTTTTTTTTTTTTTTTGCTGTAAGAGTTGATCTTATCAAAAACTTGTCAGTATGAAAGTTCTAGATAAAATTGAGAAGATGTATAATAAATTTAAGCGTATTGGATATACCTTGTGAATTGACAAAGTTATAAATTTGTTTCTTCTTCATCCCCCTCCCCCCCTTTTTTTGTTTTAATTTTTTTTCTTTTTGCAGTAAGAGTTGATCCTATCAAAAAACTTGTCATAAGATTTATAATAAGTTTAAGTGAATTTGATATCTGAAGAATTGACGAAGTTATGAATTTTTTTTCTCTAAAACCCTATTTTTTACGCTCCTTGAGCCCATTTTTAATTTTATCAAAAATCTGTGATAAATAAATTTTTGGCCCTTTCCCTAGAAGTAATAATAACTTTAAACGGATTTGATGTGTATAAAAATTAAGAAGCTACGGTGTTTTTTTTCGTTTTCAAAAAAACCCTCTCTATTTCCACCCCCCTTGGTCCAATTTTGCCCATTAGCGAACTTGACCGAGATTTTCTGCTCCTTGATTTCATGTATCAGTTTGGAAGAAATTTCTGCAGAATTACTAAAATTATCGTATCCATAAAAAAGTGACATATCCCAGCAAAGAAAGAAACAGTGGGCCATCAGCTGGAAAAAAGATGGCAGCCAGCACTGCCATCTGCGGTAAAGTGCAATGGTGCCATTACTTAAACCTGTAAAAAAGTGTGCCCATCAGTGATGGCCAACAGCAGACCAGCATTGGTATGCCATCACATTACTTCAATCCGGCACTATTCCAGCAGTGCTAGTACCTATCCCACTGTTATTCCTTTGCTGGCCCAGCACTTTCCCTTACAAAAAATTCTTATAGAATTCTATAAAAAAGCAAAGGATTATGGCTCTTTTTTCTATAAGCTAGTTTCACCAAGAGCTATAGAAATATCTGTCTATAATAGAAATGTTCATGGAAATATTTGAACTTGCAACGGTTTTCATGTGATCACCCTCCCAAGTACTAACCACGCTCGATGCTGTTTGGTTTTCGTGATCGGACATGAACAAGCACTCTCAGCGTATGCTACGACCGCTCGTAGTTTTCAACCTCTCATTACACTATTTCAAGTTTGTTTCTTTTGTGATTTACGCTTCAAATCATTAAACTGGTATTAGTCCAGGCAATAGGGAATTTTACCTAGCAAAATTAATGGTAGTTCTGGAAATCGGCTTACTTTATACTTTTTGGGTCGCTGAATCCGAATTCGTAACTTCCCACCAAAATTTCCCCCGGCAACCACCCCAAATTTTGGTAAAAAGCCCCCCCCCCCCCCCCCCCCAAAAAAAAAGGTTTTTATTAAAAAAAAAATCAATTTTTTTATTGTTTTAGGGGGAAAGTATCTAGAAATTCAGAAAGTAGACAAAATTTGCAACAAATTATATATATGACATTATGACTTAGGATGAAGGGGAAGGGGGAATCTGCCTCGGAACATGCGCGCGGAGCTGCGTGGACTAAGTTGAGCAATTCCACTTAACCACTCACACGTTTACATTCGCCCTCCCATCTCCCCTCCGAACTTTCCTTATAAGGTTTACTTTAAGTTTTTTGGCTAGCTGAATCCGAATTTTTAACTTACCCCCAACGGAAGCCCACCAGAATTTTATCTGATGATTTCCAACAGCAAAGTTGACTGAAGCTGTCCAGCAGTGGTCATGCTGTGGTAGACCGTTAGCCAGCACTTCTCCATTATTGCCAGCACCTATCTTGCTGCTGGCCAGCAATTTCCTCTTTGCTGGGATATATAGTATATATATCTAAATCTTTTCAAAAAAACTAATGAAAATGTAATAGTAAACAATCGTAAAATTCAGAGTTATTATAAACTATTAAAAATTTTCTCTATAACTTTAATTATCCTTATTTAGTTCTTATACCCAAATTTCATAAGAAACCAATTAAATTTAGGACTGTAACTATTGGATGTAATACATGTAATAATATAGCTAATAAACTTCTATTAAAAATTCTCAATCAAATATACATACTGACAACAACCACTGATAATACACATTGTATAAAAAATAGTTATCAACTGGTCAATATTATGAAAAATCTTAAATGTGTAAACAATATAATGACATATGATTTCAAAGATCTTTTTAATGATATAGATTTATTAGATCTACATAATATTATAAATGCATTATTTAAAAAGTATCACCATAAATTGGATTTACCATTTAATATAGATATAGCTTATTTTAAAACTTTAACAAATTTCATTATCTATAATAATAATATTTTGCAGGATAACGCATTATACTTACATAACGTCGGTATACCAGAAGGTGGTTGTACATCCAGTTTATTATCGACTCATATCACTATGAACGTACTTTTACTAGTAGTAATCTACATTTATATCGTTATATTGATGACATAATTTTAATTGCTACTGATCAAACTAATATTTTTCAATTTCCAGTAGATTATCCTACTAATTTAGAATTAACGGAAAACCTCCTATCTAACAATACAATTAACTTTTTAGATCTTAAAATTACAATAAAAGAAAACAAAACGATAACTGATCTATAGGACAAACGTAAAGAATTTAAATTCAAAGTTAATACATTTACTAATTTTAAATCTTGTCTTCATAATTCTGTATATCGTAATATAATCCTTAATCATTTATATAGAATAAAGTGTTTATATTCTTCTCATCTAATTAACAACAATATTATAAAACTAATTTATGATGTATTAAATCATGGTTTTCTAAAAAAATTCATATATTCTTTAATATATAATTAGTACTTAAACAATCTTAAAAAACAAATTAACACATGCGTAAAAAAATTACAAAACAATATATAAAATAAAAAAATAATTATATAAAAAATTAAAAATTGTAAAATAATAATAAAAAATTATTACAGGACAGTTGGGTGGGTAGATGTTAGAGCACGGAGGAGGGTGGCGTTGTCTGGATAATACGCAATAGTTAATTTATTATTTTTTAAAAATGGGGCATTTGATTTATAACTACGTTGCTAATACACATTTTATAATGGATGTTGATTCGATGCTTTTATATGTATAATGGTGCAGTTATATTTATATATTTATCAATTCGTATTAAACTTATTCATATTCATTAATATTTAATAATGTTAACGATTAACTTCTATTTAAATTTTAGCCGACTCAGGACAATATCATATTAATTTTTAATACATAGTATACTATCTTAAATGAGAATAAAATGCATAATGAGTGTATTTGTTATACCTAATGCTATGACAGAATGGATTTTAACTAGGATTTTTTTTTTCCTCTATCCTTTTTTATCTTGTTTTATTTTGAACTTAATTGGTGTTCAATGGTTTATTTCTCGGTTTTATGCGTGTAGTAGTTCCAAATCCATATTCTAATTTAAGGCTAATATGAAGATGAAACCACACATTTTATTTATGGAACTTAACTTTTATTTGTGGCATTTGGGACCCGACGATTCTGTGTAAGTTCCACAAATTTCCATTTCCATTACTCCATTTCTGTTATTCAATTTCCTCTGTTTTTTACTGTGTTTTTGGAATCAATTTTAAGTATGTTGGGGGGGAACTGTATTTGTTAATTTCATTTTATTCATAATTTCGCAGTTTTTGTTGGAGATCGGTAATGTTTATTTAATGGTTATATATATATATATATATATATATATATATATATATATATAAAGTTTTGAACTGGGGGGGGGGGGGGTTCTAGGGGTCATGATTGAAGTAGATCTGCAAAACATTTTCAGAAATTCCAACATAGAGGAGATTGCAATAGGTGGTATTTCTTACGAAATCTACCTAATATGGATTTTGCTACAGGAGCAACAAAAAAGTTACGACGTTAGTCTAACAGCAACGACATTATTCTAAAATTAAATTCCCTTAAGAGAATATTAAATACATATATATAGCAAAATAAAGTCCAGCATTTTTCAGATCATATGTCAGCAAAACCATGGAACACATAAATAGTATTGGTGATCATTTAGATGATTATGTACATGAATAACACATTAAAAAAGTACATATATACAGGATGGTCATAAAAAAACTTCCCCGATACACGAGCCCCTAGCACCCTAACCGTTCAACCAATCGAAAAGAAATTTTAGATATATTTATTTGAAGGTATGTGCTCGAGATCGCGATGATTTAAAACAATAGAGCATTCACGGTTACGGTTACAAGGAAACTTTTTCAAAAATTTCGAATGGCAACACCCATTTTTTTCATGAGCAAATTCATCAGCGCATTGAAAAACCATAAATGGCGTTGAAATGATACACATACGATGAAAATTAACGGCGTAAAACACTTGCAAAAGAATACCATTGCGGGGAACAAAGGACATGTTTTTCAATAGCTGATTTTTTTTTTTTTTTTTTTTTTTTTTTTTTTCACTTCTGAACTGAGTAATGTTTTAAGATTTGTTTTAAAATGTGTTTTTGCGTTGTGTTTGTTCAGACATAGGAAAAATAAAAATGCAATCCTTTGTTTTAGTTTACTGAATATTATGTTATATAGGAACTGATTAGGATTGAGTGCCACAATATTACACCGGCAATTTTAGGCATAGGTGTATCGTTCCAACGCCATTTAAGGTTTTTCAATGCGCTGATGAATTTGAGCAAGAAAAAAAAAATAGTGTTGCCATTCGAAAATTTCGAATTTTTTTCACTGTAACCGTAACCGTGAGAGCTCTATTGTTTTAAATCACCACGATCTCGAGCGCATACCTTCAAATAACTGAATCTGAAATTTCCTTTTGATTGCTTGTGCGGTTAGGTCGCTAGGGGTACATATATTGGGGAAGTCTTTTTATGACCACTTTTTATGACTTTATATGAGGGGCTCATAACCATAGTAGACAAAGTCCATTTTGGAAAAAAAAAAAAAAAAAAAAAAAAAAAAATGAGATAGTCCATTTAGAAGATGCATAAAATCTGTTTTATCCACTCTCCCAGTGAACCAAGTTTATTTTCGCATACTTTTTCATATATGCCATCTGTTTACAGACTTGGAGTGGATAAAACAGATTTTATCCATCTTCTAAATAGACTATCTCATTTTTTTTTTCAAAATTGACTTGGTCTACTATGGTTGTGAGCCCCTTATATATAACATGTATTTTCATAGAATATATATCATATGTATTTTTATAAGAAAAAGATGGTTTAAGAAAATCCTAATTTTGATGCTTAAAAAAAAGAAAGAAAAAGTTTTTTTAAAAATAATTTGTTGTACCCTTCGGGAAGAACTTCTGCTCTCGAAGCTGGTAGACGGGAGGTGCTGGGTTCGATCCCAATCGCGCCCGCCGGCCTAATCGTTCGGAGTTTTCGTGGTTTTCTTCGAGCCATGGATTTCCATGCGTAAATACGGATTAGGTTCCCTTAGAAATACTCCCACGAAGGGCACTCCCCCCTCGGGCCTATATCCCTAGTGTAGATAATCGGCCGTCAAAAATCAACCAACCTTCGGGAAGAACGCTTTATATATATGCCCTTCAAGAGCGTATTGTTCTTATTTTTTAGTACCTCTATTTCTGATTAATAATCTTGGCCTTAACTAATAGGATGATTCCTGGGGATATAGTGGTATTCAAAAATAAAAAAGTCGCATATTGGATGTTAAAATGTATATTCCGTTCAACAAATGTACAACGTCACTTTTATATTTACAAGAAAAAAGTCCGAAAAAGACTCGAGACAGTTGTCTTTCATTGGACTTGGTTGGGCTCCGCCTGGAAAGAATGAAGCAAGAATTAAATTATGGGAATTATATTTACAAGAAAAAAGTCCGAAAAAGGCTCGAGACAGTTGTCTTTCATTGGACTTGGTTGGGCTCCGCCTGGAAAGAATGAAGCAAGACTTAAATTATGGGAAGATTCTACTTTGCAAAAAGTAAGCTTTAAGGAAAACAAGAAAGTAAAATCATCCTTGAAGCGTAGACTACGAAACACTTTCCAAAACAGAATACTATAACGTGCGGCACCGTGATAATTAATAACATCGGCAGCGTCTATTACAATTCCTTTATAAAGTCACACAAAATAATTCCGTTACATAATAGCCTAATAGAAAAAAAGCGTTTTTAGTACATTTTAATGATGCTACATTATTTCAAACATAATAAAACTAATATAAATTACTGAGGCGCATTATAAGATGCTTATTGTAAAATATAGTGTGCATAGTTCATATTACTGGAAGTGCTTTTTTAAGTTAAACTAAATTTTTGCGGATTATATGGTGTGTATAAATTCTATAAACACCGTATACAGGTCTGCACAAAACAATTCATAAGCATCGCTCTCTATGGATGTGAATTACTTAAGAATAGTTTTCTTAATTTGTTTTACTCATTTTCCTGCTAAACTTATTCTAAGAGAAGTTTGTCAAATATAAATAAATTCGTATAGAGGGAGACGCAAAGAAATGGATACTGTGTCGTTTATGGTTGGTAATTACTGGAAGTGCATTTTTAGTTGTGTTATGTGGTATTATTATTATTATTATTACTATTATTGCCTGAAATAAATTTTAGCAAAATATGGTGGTATGTATAAAAGACTGTCGATAATATATAGGGATACACAAAAGATTCCGAAAGAAAGTGCATTTCCGTCTAATAGCGAAAATTGCTGAAAGTTAATTTTCAACTACGTTATGCGTTTTCTAATTAAACTAATTATAGCATGCTATATACTAGGAGAAATGGGGGGGGGAGATGGGACATTTTCACAAAAATATTTATTTTTAACGTTTTTAAAGTTATTATCAATATTATGTATCACATTTCACGCATTAGGTGTTTGACTACATCTATACACAATACTTGTCATTTATTATTAGAGATTATTAAGATTATTATTATACAGAAGATTATTATTATACAGGAAAATATTATGAAATCAAAAAAATGTTTCTGTCTGTCCCAGTCATCCCTGAAGCAGGGATGAATGGGACACAAATATTTAATTCCTGTATTCAATGTTACTAAATTAAAATTTATAATTATAAACTTATATGCACTAATATTTGTAATATATGATCTTATAATATGGCTGTTATGTCTGTGTTGGTAATCCAATAAGTGAAAATACAGTTAATTATGCACAACATGTCTGCTTCGGTTGTCTATCTGTTCTTTTTTCCCACTTATGAGAAATTTCAGATTTGAAACGAAAGGGAAAAATTTCTTTGAAATATAGCTTAGCTAATAATTTTCAACCGTAACTTATTAATATTAATTATATGTATCTTATATAACATGCACAACTTAAATTAAGCTAGGCGGGAAGAATTTTATCTAAGCAACAGCTAAAAATTCAATATAAATTCCCCCATTTGATCAATAAATATATACTATTTTTAACAATTTATTTATCTTGATAAAATTTCAGTAGCAATTTTTGATAAACTATTAACCTTTATTTCAATGTAATGAATAAGATTCTATAACTTTTAATAATAAACAGCGTATATAATACTGTTTAATGCTAATAATTAACATAAAATATTAATTTATCAACCATTATAATATTTAGTTAATAAATAATTATTCAACATTCTCTAGGGATGGATGGGACAGTCCCATTCATCCCCATTTGCAAATGTCCCAATCATCCCATGATGTATATATTCAGTTGTCAGCCAGTTTGCCTCAGAAATTATTTTATGACAATGGTCAATATTCATTCATTTTATTAAATTCTAAATTTCATATTCAGCCTTGAAATAAATTACTACAGCATATGTTATTTTTTTTTTATATATTGCGTAAGATATTTAACAACATCAACTGTAAAGAAAATTTATTTTTAAGCAGTGTTTTCAGGAAATGCATCTTTAAAGAAAAAGGAATTCAGCCATGTGGTCTTGCTTTTGCTTCTGAAGCACACTATAATGGTGCTATCTATGAGATGAGGATAGGAAGCAACTGAAAAAAATGTATTGCCTGAAACATTAAGAATGTCCCATACATCCCTTGTCCCATTCATCCCCCAACTCCCCTATATATACAAATCTATGGATCATATACAGGGCTTCTGCGCAAAATAACATGACTTTTTTTTTACTATGGACGGTAATTGATAGGCTGTTCTCAAATCCAAAAGGGCAACTTCCTGACATAAGTTTTAATTTATTTTTGTTCGAAAATGCATGAAACTAGCTGGTGTTGTTGTTCAAAAACTATGTCATCGAGCTGTTTTTTCCATTTTTTTTTTTTTTTTTTTTTTTTTTTTTTTTTTGCAAATGCAATAGATTTTTCAGAAAAAAATGTCAAAGTTGACGTTTTGAACCGAATTTTCGCGCGAAAGTAGAAAATCACTCAAGAGCGGGCGAAAAACGGGTTTGTCACGTGATCGAAAACGCTTATAACTCAATGGGTAATTGATTGATCAAAAAATGGAAAAAACTATTCAATTCCAAATCGCTTTAATCTCCAGGCTTTTCAATTTTATGTCTTTCCTTTAAAAAATGAATTTGTGAATGTGTCAGAAAGCTTTACGCTTGTTGAGCAGCGCAGTTAAGAACAGCCTTAAATGCGCTATGTGCGTTCTAAAGTGTTTACTTACATGTCTCATTTCATCTTATTTAATAATGAAGCTTCGTTATATTGTTCTGGATTTATTGGAAAATGTTTCATAATCTTTGCTTGTCGCATGTTATTTCGTTATTGTTTATTTTGTATTCGTTTTCATGTGCGAGAATCGCTCACAAACGTTATAGTGATCACTGAATTATCGAAATTCACCGCATCTGAATTCAGTATTCATCTCCGAAGGAAACCTTTAGTTACTATTTATTAGTATTTTTACATTTCAAAATATATATACCGCATATACTCGTGTATAAGTCGACTAGTGTATAATTTGACCCCCCCAATTCTTAAGCAAAATTTTGAAAAAAAAAATTGAATTTTCGTGTATAAGTCGAACCACATTTCTGGTAGCATGTTGAAAAATGATTTGTAATCGAGGATAAAAAAAAATTAATTAATTTTCATTAAATTAGTAAACTTTTTTGCGTTTCTAATCAGGTTTTTTTTTTTTTTATGCAACGTTTTAAAACTGTATAATTATGTATAACCGAAGAAGCGTAAACTATTTTGAAACCTATTCACATCATTTCAATGATACTTAAAAAGAAAAAATTCTTTCAAAAATCTATTCAAGCCTTATTTACAAGGGTAAACAACTTCTCAGACTGCTTCTTTGTATTATAGGACTTTTAAGAAAGATATCTAGAAGCATTCTCAAGTTGGACTCTTTTTAAAAAGGGAATTAAAATGTTGAAAGGATGCCCATATATGGAAGGGTTTTCTGTCCCAAGAGAAAATGAGTGCAGAGCAGAACAATTACAGGGACATTGAGCTTTGTTTGTCAATCACTTGGAAATGACCATTGTCCGCTTTTATCTCTCATGTGATTATTTAAAAGACTTGCCCATTCGCCGATTAGTCTGCAATGATTTATTTATTTATTTATTTATTTATTTATTTTTACTTTCTCGTGTATAAGTCGACTCGCCATTTTCAACTCTCAAATTTCGTCTAAAATTCTTCGACTTATACACAAGTATATACGATATATATATATTTTTTTTGAGGGGGGGGGGGAGGGAGTTACATACTAGAAATTTTAAAAGGAATGCACTGAAACGTGTTAGATAAAATATACTACCTTTTCTAATCATTCAAATTTTACAATTTAAGAGGGGGAAATTTCAAATATATAAAGGTTGTTTCTCAAATCCGAAATGGCTACTTTCTGACACCTGCACAAAATGTGTCTATGTTTTTTTTTTTTTTTTTTTTTTTTTTTTTTTTAGTTTGCGCAATTGGTAAGTGTTTTTGTTCATAAATTAAGAAGTGGAATAGAGTTTTTTATTTATTTGTCAGAGCAAAATTCTCTGCAGCGGCGTTAATTATAAAATGTTGTCAAAATTGACGTTTTAAACAGATTTTTAATAAGCGACAAGCCAAATAGTCCAGCAATCAATGTAAACTCTATGTGTAACAGGTTTATCGAAAAATAAAAACTTATTCGATTACAACTCACTTTAATAACCTTAATCATGTCTTTTAACGTCATAATTTTATGTATAAAAATTACTCCGTGAATGTGCCAGAAAGTTTCGCGTTGTTAAACAGGGTAAAATATTTTTTGATAACCGACAAATCTATGTAGAAATTCCGAATTAAATTTCGATTAGGAATTTCATTATGGGGTTGATTTTTTATTACTATTATTGTTGTTGTTGTTTTATGCGCATGATTTCTATAAATGATTCTAATTTTCAATACCATTGAACAAAAATTTTAACTTCTATATTTTCTTTAAATAAATGCTTAGGAATTTCGCAGGCTAATTGTAAATGTCTTAGGCAATTTAGATTAAAGCTATAATAAATTGCAAACATAAGAATTAATTAATTAAAAAAAAAAGTTTTTTTATTTGCTTTGTGTTTTTCCAAATATTTTATAAAAATTCAAATATGCGAAGCGTGTAATGGAAATGAGTAGCTAAGCCTTAATATTTAACAGTCGGCAGTGTCTTTTTTTTTATAAGGTGTTTTGATAACATATAATATCTATACTTACCGGTTTTGCCTTTAGTTTCTGCCTCAAGATTCTTAAAATGTGCTGTACAGGACTTGAAACATAGGTTATTTAACAAATTCTAATGTAATTTGACATAAAATATAAGAAAAAAAATCTATCTGATTATACACATATAAGAAATGCTCATAACACCATCGTAATTTTTACATAACAAAGTAAAACATATCTTAAAATCATGCTGATATTTTCAGAACTTTTTATAGAAAAAAATCAAATCCATACATTAAAACAAGTACATAAAATCCTTCATCAGGCGTAGGTTATGAACCACTTTTCAAGACTAACAGCATATTATCTATAAATTTTAATTAAATTTTCAGCAGTAGAATTACGCTGAAAATTATATCCAATATTTTAATACGTGATTTATCACACTGCTAACTAAGATTACAACCAACAGAGTGAGAAATGTCCAAGCCGGGAATCGAACCCGGCAATAGCGATTTAAATTTGGATGGTTGGTTGATTTTTTGACGGCCGATTATCTACTCTAGGGACATAGGCCCGAGGGGGGAGTGCCCGTCGTGGGGGTCTTTCTAAGGGAACCTAACCCGTATTTACGCATGGAAATCCATGTCTCGAAGAAAACTCCGAACGATTAGGCCGACGGGCGAGATTGGATTCGAACCCAACACCTCCCGTCTACCAGTTTCGAGAGCAGAACCTCTCAGCCACTGGTGGGGCCTTTAAATTTGGAATAGTGCTCCAAGTGCTCTACCATTTAAGCTACGAGGATTATATATGTGTTCACCGATGCTGGACCCCCACCAGTGGCGGAGTATCGTTCGGAGTTTTCGTGTTTTTCTTCAAACCTTGGTTTTCCAAGCGGGAATACGAGTTAGGTTCCCTTAGAAAGGCCTCCACGGTGGGCACTCCCACCACAGGGCCCACATCCCTCGTGCTGATAATTGGCCGTCATAAACACAAACAAACCTATGCTGGGTTTATTTGCGTATCAGGTTTCGCCGCTGGATTGTGTGCTCATGAAGACTATTCCATCTTGTGCTGCAGCTGCAGCCTTACCAACACATGTGATGAGAGATGCTAAGCTGGGTATCGTCCACGCAGCTTAAAAGGTAGAGCACTTGAAGTGCTATTCCAAGGGTTCCGGGTTCGATTCCCGGTTTGGACATTTTTCACTCTGTTGGCTCTACGCTTAGTTAGCAATGGGATAAATCACGTATTAAAATATTGATTGATTGACTGACAGCATATTAATGCCCCACAAGCGATTTTCCCCCATAGATCATAATGTAACGGGGTTGTTTTGTGTGTCCCTGTAAACACTACAATAAATGCTACACATTTCATTTTCAACTAACGAACATTCAATAATGAGCCTCATTAACGTATAAAAATAGAATGGCAACCCGAGTATTTTTACGAGAATTAGAGCACGGACTGACAGACGGACAAACAGAATTCATAAACACAAAACTGAATGCATTACACATTCAAATACTATGCTGAAAAATGTTTAAAAAAGGGGCGAAATATGGTAAAATTTGCTAAATAAAGCTACGTTTCTGGTCTTGTATAACAGACTGAAACTATTTTTCAAACAAAAATTAATAATAGATTCAATTGTTTATCTCTTCTAAGTTACATAGAAGAACCACAACAATTTAGAAAAAGAAGAAAAAATGACAGTATCGGAGGAGTAAAAAATATATCCCCTTCTCGTGTATCAATTATGTAACGGAAAAAAGGTGACAGGAAAAAACGGGACCGGAAAAAACGTGACAGAAAAAACAAGAGCGGAAAAAACGGGACCGGGAAAAATGTGACAAGGAAAAAAGGTGACCGGAAAAAACGTGACAAGGAAGTGTTAAATATTGAACGTGTCGATAAATAAATGCTAAAAACTAAAGTTTTTGCATTGTCAGTTTCTTACAGCGTAGGGGGGGGGGGGGGGCAGAGTTAATGGGTGAGTTAGACAATTCTAAGATTTGGTCCAAGAAAACACAATTTTAACATTTCATTAAGAGAAGTTTAACATGACTTCTACAAGGGACAAGCTGATGCTTTCTACGGGGAGTGGGGGGGGGGGGATTAAGAAATGCAATTTATAGATTCTTTCAACTTCACGTTCGCGAATGCCAATACAATTTTTTTTCGTCGATGTCTACGAATGCTAATATTGAAAAAATTTGAAAATTCGCTTACGATAATTCTAATTAATATCACTACTTGATATTTGATATTCGCGAACGGTAATACCAATATTTTCCGTTGATGTTTAAGAATGCTATTATAAAAAAAAAAATTCCTGAATATTCGCATATGAAAATTCACATTTACACTACTACTTAATTTGGACATTATGTGAATAAGAATACTTTCCGTTGATAATTAGAATGCAAATATTGAAAAATGTTGTGAATGTTCGCATACGAGAATGCTCGTTTACATAACAACTTGTTTTTCGACTTACGCATGTATAATATCATATAAACTTTTTTTTTTTTTTTTTGTAAATTTTAAAGAAGTCAGTTATAATAGATTCGATCGGAAAGTTTTATTTTTATTATTTTTATTTTATTTAACGCTATTTGAATTTTTTGTTTATTAACATAAAATTATATTAATAATAATAATAATAATAACATTTTTTAGACTTTCTGAATCACTTATCAGTTTATAATTTTTTTATGTCGTGATCAGTGGCATTAGTATTTTCAGATATTAACAGAACAAATAAAGAAAAAATAATAATAAGTAAATATGTTTGTTAATATATGCCTAAAATTAGAAATTAGCATAGTTTGTTCCTGTTTTTTTTTTTTTTTTTTTGTAATATTAAGCAATTGATTGAAGTCGAATTTTTTGTAATTTTTGGTTTCATCATGGAATTTCCAGATATATTATTCTAAACATTTGAACTAAACAAAATAAATTAAAATAAGCATTTCTATAAGATACTGGAATCACGGAAATAAAGTGCACATAGGAAAAAACAAATCGGATAAAAGACCACGGGAAAGTATTCTATTTATTTAATTCTATAATTATTTATATTTATTTTATTTTATATTATTTATATTTATTTATCTATATTTATTCTACTTATTTATTCTATTTAAAGTATCTATTTATAAATTCGTGTCACATTCAGGCAGGCAGACAGACAGACATTTTGTAAAAACATGTTTACCTAAATAAAAAGAAAAGTGCCCAGTTAAACTGGTGGCATTGAGCTCACAGGCTATTCACACTAATTGTATATTGTACTATTATTTCAAAGAATAATGCACCTCAAAAAATAAATGAAGGGGGATTAGCCTCCCCCCCCCTTATACTTAACCAATGAACCTCCAAATCTAATCAGGGAAGCTCCTTAACATAATAAACTGGTATGCAGTATACGAAATTTGAAGCAAATCAGATAATTCTGCATAAAAAAGGCATATCGGTAAATTAAGCTTTATACTTAACTAATAAACCTCCGAATCTAATCAGGAAAGCTTTTATCAGAATGAACATAGAAAAAAATAAAATAAATTGGATAATTCCGCATGAAAATCCATCTATCTACATTAAGAAGAGGGAACTTGTCCGTTGTAGAAGTCATACTAAACTTCTCTTAATGAAATGTTAAAATTGTGTTTTCTTGGACCAAATCTTAGAATTGCTTCCCCCCCCCCCATCCCCTACGTTGTAAAAAGCTGCACTTTAGTTTTTAGCATTTATTTATATACAAGTTCGATATTTAACAATTCCTTGTCACGTTTTTTCCGGTCACCCTTTTTCCTTGTCACGTTTTTTCCGGTCCCGCTTTTTCCGCTCTTGTTTTCTCTGTCACGTTTTTTCCGGTCACCTTTTTTCCTAGATTCAGTTTTTAAAGCACCATATGTCATCTTTTTGGTAAACGGAAAAAAGGTGACAGGAAAAAACGGGACCGGAAAAAAACCGGGACAGAAAAAAGAAGAGCGGAAAAAACGGGACAAGGGAAAAAACGGGACCGGAAAAAACGGGACACGGAAAAAACGGGACCGAAAACGTGACAAGGAAGTGTTAAATATTGAACTTGTCGATAAATAAATGTTAAAAACTAATCTAATGTTTTTCCACTGTCAGTTTCTTACAGCGTGGGGGGGGGGGGGGGGGGGCACAGTTAATGGGTGAGTTAGACAATTCTAAGATTTGGTCCAAGAAAACACAATTTTAACATTTCATTAAGAGAAGTTTAACAGTTTAACATGACTTCTACAAGGGACAAGCTGGTGCTTTCTAATGGGGGGGGGGGGGGGGGGGATTAAGGAAATACAATTTATAGATTCTTTCAACTGCAGATTCGCGAACTCGAATCCAAATATTTTTCGTCGATGTCTACGAATGCTAATATTGAAAAAAATTGAAAATTCGCTTACGATAATTCTAATTAACATCACTACTTGATATTTGATATTCGCGAACGGTAATACCAATATTTTCGTTGATGTTTAAGAATGCTATTATAAAAAAAATTCCTGAATATTCACATATGAAAATTCACATTTACACTACTACTTAATTTGGACATTATGTGAATAAGAATGCTTTCCGTTGATAATTAGAATGCAAATATTGAAAAATGTTGTGAATGTTCGCATACGAGAATGCTCGTTTACATAACAACTTGTTTTTCGACTTACGCATGTATAATATCATATAAAATTTATTTTATTTTTTTTAATTTTAAAGAAGTTAGTTATAATAGATTCGATTGGAAAGTTATATTTTTATTATTTTTATTTTATTTAACGCTATTTGAATTTTTTTGTTTATTAACATAAAATTATATTAATAATAATAATAATAATAATATTTTTTAGACTTTCTGAATCACTTATCAATTTATAATTTTTTATGTCCCGATCAGTGGCATTAGTATTTTCAGATATTAGCAGAACAAATAAAGAAAAAATAATAATAAATAAATATCTTTGTTAAGATATGCCTAAAATTAGAAATTAGCATAGTTTGTTACTTTTTTTTTTTTTTTTTTGTTATATTAAGCAATTGATTGAAGTCAAATTTTTTGCAATTTTTGGTTTCATCATGGAATTTCCAGATATATTATTCTAAACATTTAAACTAAACAAAATAAATTAAAATAAACATTTCTATAAGATACTGGAATCACGGAAAAAAAGCGCACGTAGGAAAAAACAAATCGGATAAAAGACCACGGGAAAGTATTCTATTTATTAAGTTGTATACATAACAGAAAATATAATACGAAGTTTGTTTTTTAAGGAATTTAATATATATTTTTTAAACACAGTAAACCTTATATATTTTTTAACGACATGAAGGCCATATTTAAATAAACAATTAAAACTAAAGTGCAGTTTTTCCACTGTCAGCTTTTTACAGCGTAGCAGATGGGGGGGGGGGGGGGGAGGTACTGAGTTAATGGGTGAGTTAGACAATTCTAAGATTTGGTCCAAGAAAACACAATTTTGACATTTCATTAAGAAGTTTAGTACGACTTCTACAACGGACAAGTAAGTGCTTTCTACGTTGGGGGGTATTAAGGAAATACAATTTATTGATTCTTTCAATTCGCTATTGATAGCTTATATATAAGCAAAGATGTTTTATATATTTATAAAACTTTAATCAATAATGATTTTTGGGTACAGTGGAGGACGGAGGGGGAGGGAAAAATTACGTACACAGCTTATAAAGGGAATAAAATAAAGACGAAGAGAGGAGGCATTTTCTTTCGAGGAATTTTTTCATTATACTGCTTTTTAGCTCGCAGGCTATCAAAGCCCAGGGGCTAATGAGCACGCAGGTTCTGTATGTATGTATGTATGCACTTACGTCTTATGTACGTAACGCGATAACTCTTGACAGAAACATCCGATTTGCTTCATTTTTTTTCCAGGTTCATTCTGATAAGGCGATTCCCTAATTAGTTTTGGGGGTTATTGGTTAACAGTAAAGGGGGGCTACTCCCCCCACCTTAATTTAGATAAATGGGTTTTTCATGCAGAATTATTCGATTTGCTCCAAATTTGGTATACCGATTTATTATATTAAGGAGCTTCCATGATTAGTTTTGGAGGATCATTAGTTAAATATAAAGGGGGGAAAGGGGGCTAGACCCCCCCTTAATTTAAATAAATGGGTGTTTCATGCAGAGTTATTCGATTTGCACCAAATTTAGTACACCGGTTTGTTATGCTAAGGAGCTGCCTTGATTAAATTTGGAGGTTTATTGGTTAAGTATGAAGAGGGGGGCGGGGGCTAGTCCCCCCTTAACTTGAATAAATGGGTTTTTCATGCAGAATTTTTCGATTTGCTTCAAATTTGATATATCGGTTTATTCCGATATGGCGCTTCCTTCATTAGGTTTGGAGATTCGTTGGTTAAATTTATAAAATGGGGGAAAGGGGGGCAAGTCCCCTCTTCTTAATTTAGATAAATGGATTTTCATGCAGAATTATCCAATTTATTTTATTTTTTTCTATGTTCATTCTGATAAAGCGCTTTCCTGATTAGATTTGGAGCTTCATTAGTTAAGTATAAAGCTTAATTTACCGATATGGTTTTTTCATGCAGTATTATCTGATTTGCTTCAAATTTGGTATACCGGTTTACTATGTTAAGAAGCTTCCCTGATTAGATTTGGGGGTTCATTGGTTAAGTATAAGGAGGGGGCGGAGGCTACCCCCTTCATTTTTTTTTATTTATTTTTTTTTTAGGTGCATATTCTTCGAAAGTTATATTTTGCAACATTATATTATACTGTTGTATTTTACAAGATTATATTATACTGTTATATTTTACAAGAAAACCCTATTGTTCCATTTGCTCCTATGTCCCATTAGCCCCCAGTCTCCCCTATATGTATTTTTCCTCAATATTTGTTATCTGGATTTTTTGTTATACTGATAGCATGAACTACGGGTGACATGAACAAAAATTTAATTCCCCTTGAGGTTCATGTTAACGAGGTTTGACTGTATTCACTTATCTTTATGTACCTAAACTTAATTTGGTAGGCAGAAAAAAACAACCGCATGGGAAAATTAAGATTTATATTTCTGATCAATTGATCTATGAAACTTAGCAATTAAATAATACATTAACCCTTTATGTGACGACAGTTCTTCAAAATACCATTAAAATAACTGTTTATAAAATTCATTTAATACATCGATTAGTAGTAGTACAGTTTAGAATGAGTTACAGACGCTTTACTCTATCATGTTCGAAAGCATTATTGGTTACACAAAACAAAAGTATTTTTAAAATGATGATTTCTTTGCCTTTGCATCTTTTCAGCTTTCTTGATGTTGAAAGATTGGGGGGGGGGGGGAGGATTCTGTTGTAAGAACATGACATTTGTACATTTCCTAAATCTACAACAAGGTTAAAACAATGTGAGTTCTTAAATTATTGCCCCTCCAGTGGCCGAGAGGTTCTGCTATCGAAGCTGGTAGACGGGAGGTGCTGGGTTTGAACCCAATCGCACCCGTCAGCCCAATCGTTCGGAGTTTTTGTGGTTTGTTTTGAACCATGGATTTCCATGCGTAAATACGGGTTAGGTTCCATTAGAAAGACACACAAGGAGGGCACCCCCACCTTTCGGGCCCATATCCCTTGTGTTGATAATTGGCCGTGATAAACACAACGAACCAATCTCTTAAATTATTATACATCAATCTGCAATAGTTAAGCAAAAAATAATTCAGTCTTTAAACTTGTGAGGTCTCTAGAAATGTAGCATATAGCACTTCAGGGAATATTTAAAAAAGATAAATACAGCTGAGTATTTGTTCCAATAATCCGGTTCAAAGTTATTCATTATACGCTATCTCAAATTGTGTGAAATATCTAAAATCAACACCATTACCTATTATTTACATGAAAATATCTCATAAAACACGATGGGTGGCACGTAAAAATTTCACAGAAGAAACAACCCTTTTATTATACATTATTCGTCTGTCAGATTAATATCATTCAACAAAAACCATTCTGGAAAACTAAGGTTTATCTTCTATCACTTTCATATATGTATATTGAAGTGAGTTGTAAAATTCCAATGTATTTTTCGTCAACATAATACCTGTCTATCATTCTTTTAAAACTACAATCTGCAAAACGCCTGTTACAATCAAATAGAAAGCAAAATATTTTGAATGATTGTCAATCAATAATAAGAGGAACCACTCTCTTTGTTGAAGGATTAAGTATTTAACGTGGGGGGTCCCATGCTTCGAAAGCATGATTTTTCATTAAAGTTCAAAATATGGGTACATTTTTTCTTAATAGCCATATTTATTTAGTTTGAAATATTTTAATTTTATTCAATTATATATTTTTTAGTAAGCTATAGAATTTTTTTATTTATTTATTATTATTAATTTTTTTTATTTATTTTTTATATTTAGCCAGGCCTTTACGTTTAAAAATGAATCGGAAAATTTGTCAAAGTTTCGCGTTGTTGAGTAGAGAATTTGAGAACCGCCTAAATGTATATATATTTATTTTCGGTTGTTCGATTCCATGACATTTTAAACTTAATTTCGTTATTTGTTTTTTGAACCAGAAGACGAACCAAATTTAATGCCTTCCCCTTCTACCCGGCAGCCCAGGGTATACGCCCCCTAGCTTCCCTCTAGTTTAAACCCTGAGGTCATGTAAAGTTAGTTAAACAGTATTACCAAATCTAATCGTATGTAATATATTGCCCTCTCTTTAAAAAGATCTAATTGTTTGATAGGAAACAAAATATTAATAAAATTAAATAAATTATAAATAACTATTAGTTATAATATTAAAACTTATGGAATTATATTAAGAGTACCTATATATTAATACTAGTTTATCCCTGTTGTCCATACCAGCCCCGCCCATTTATCAGAATGAACATAGAAAAAAATAAAATAAATTGGATAATTCGGCATGAAAATCCATTTATCTAAATTAAGAAGAGGGGACTTTCCCCCCTTTCCCCCTTTTATATTCAACCAACGAATCTTCAAACCTAATGAAGGAAGCGCCATATCGGAATAAACCGATATATCAAACTTGAAGCAAATCGAAAAATTCTGCGTGAAAAACCCATTTATTTAAATTAAAGGGGACTAGCCCCCGCCCCCCACTTCATACTTAACCAATAAACCACCAAATTTAATCAAGGCAGCTCCTTAGCATAATAAACCGGTATGCTAAATTTGGTGCAAATCGAATAACTCTGCATGAAAAACCCATTTATCTAAATTAAGGGGGGTCTAGCCCTCTTTCCCCCGTGTATACTTAATTAATGAACCTCCAAATTTAATCATGGAAGCTCCTTAACATAATAAATCGGTATACCAATTTTGGAGCAAATCGAATAATTCTGCATGAAAAACCCATAGTAGCCCCCCTTTACTCTTAACCAACAACCCCCAGAACTAATCATGGAAGCGCCTTATCAGAATGAACCTGGAAAAAAAATTAAAGCAAATCGGATGTTTCTGTCAAGAGTTATCGCGTTACGTACATACATACATACATACATACATACAGAACCTGCGTGCACATTTGCCCTTGGGCTTTGATAGCCTGTGAACTAAATAGCAGGATAATGAAAAAATTCCTCTAAAGAAAATGCCTCCTCTCTTCGTCTTTATTTTATTCCCTTTACAAGCTGTGTACGTAATTTTTCCCCTCCCCCTCCGCCTTATAAAACATCTTTGCTCATATATAAACTATCAATAGCGAATTGAAAGAATCAATAAATTCTATTTCCTTAATACCCCCCCCCCCCTCCGTAGAAAGCACTAACTTGTCCGTTGTAGAAGTCATACTAAACTTCTCTTAATGAAATGTTAAAATTGTACTTTCTTGGGCCAAATCTTAGAGTTGTCTAACTCACCCATTAACTCTGCCCCCCCCCCCCCCTACGCTGTAAGAAACTGACAGTGGAAAAACTTTAGTTTTTAGCATTTATTTATCGACAAGTTCAATATTTAACACTTCCTTGTCACGTTTTTTCCGGTCACCTTTTTTCCTTGTCACGTTTTTTCCGGTCCCGTTTTTTCCTTGTCCCGTTTTTTCCGCTCTTGTTTTTTCTGTCACGTTTTTTCCGGTCCCGTTTTTTCCGGTCACCTTTTTTCCTAGATTCCATTTTTTTACATAAAAGTAAGATAAAATGGCAGTATCGGAGGAATAAAAACTATAGCTTTATCTATAAGCTCTATCTCGTTTAAAAATTATTCATGTAATGAACCTAGTTCTTAAATTACCAAATATTATACTGTCATTTTTTGTATAAAAAGAAGAAATGACAGTATCAGAGAAGTATAAAATATAGCTTTTATATAATAGCCTTTTCGTGTTTATCAATATTTCATATAATGAACCTAGTTTTTAAATCACCATATATCATAGTGTCATTTTTTTTATATAAAAAGACGAAAAAAAAACGACAGTGTCGGAGGAGTAAAAATATAGCCCTATCTTCAGGGCCTGTCTAATACAGGAGGATAACCAGGATTTTCATTAAAATGTGTCAAATGGTTGAAATTGACCAAAAGTGATCAAAATTGATATATTACATAAAATACCTTTCTCTGCATTCCTCCCTCCCCCCCCCCCACACACACACACACAAAAAAAAAAAAAAAAAAAAAAAAAAACGAACTATATGATTAGAAAACTAATGATCAAAATTTTATTATATAACGACTTAGTATTCTATTGTTTTGAAAAGAAATTCTTTAATGACTTTTTCCTCGTAACGAAGTAAGTTAAAAACTATTAATTATAACCAATTTGGGGCATTTTCTTTCAGACATCTTATAACATACGTAGATAAGCAAAAAAAAAAAACATTGCCGACAAATATTCCCATTAGCCAATCCATCATTTTCTTCTGCTATTATCTTATTAGTATTTTTTTTTAAAGTTGTGACCATCTTTTTGTGATACCCTGTATACAGATGTGAATTGTACCTGGTACGAAATTTATGCATACATACTATATGTATGAAGTTTAGTACTAACAACTTCCACATTATTCGCGAACAATTTCTATGAATAGATAAAAGGGGGCCTCAGAATGGTACTTGCCCCTGGGCCCTAGATAGCTTAAGTCGGGCCCTGCCTGTCTCGTTTATAAATTATTCATGTAATGAACCTAGTTTCGAAATTACTATATATTAAGACTGTTCTCAACTGCTCTGCTCAACAAGTGCAAAACGTTTTGACACATTTACAAATTCATTTTTTAACGGAAAGATATAAAATTGGAAGGGCTGACTATGAAAGCGATTTGTAATGGAACTATATTTTCTATTTTTTTTATAAATAAATTACTTATTGAGTTATAAGCGATTTTGATCACGTGAAAAAGACGTTTTCATCCTTCTTTAAGTGGTTATTCTTCTTTCGCGCGGAAATTCGGTTCAAAACGCCTACTTTGACACAATTTTCTGAAAGATCTATTGCGTTTGCAAAAATAAAAAATAAAGGAAAATACAGTTCAATTACATAGTTTCTGATCAACAACACCTGTTAGTTTCATGCATTTCCGAAAAAAATAAATTAAAATTTATGTCATAAAGTTGTCTTTTTGGATTTGAGAACAGCCTTAAGTTTATTGTAGCAACTGCACTTTCCCTTATCGAAACAGTCTCGTGAGGTTCTAATAATTTTTGACAACAGGACGGGTAGACAAATTCCAAACTCTTTTGTCCTTTGGAATTTTGTCAAGTGCACCTTTTGTATTGTTTGTTACACATTTCACTCAAAAATTTTGAAACACATAAAGACCTACCTACTCCTTATCTATTCCAATTTTTAGGAATAGTTTAACTATGTTTTACAGAAACCTTTAGTATAAATGCCTCTAGGTAATCCGGATTATTTTTCAAAGCCGTCAATCATAACCATACTTTAACAGACAATGTATTTCTGGGTTCCTTCTCTCCAGCATGCAATCTTCGGAATCACAAGTTTGCCAGTTCCTCATGTGTGTTCGCTTCTCTGAAACGTGTGAGCTGTGCTATCTTCTGATTATGTTACGAGTGTAATAGGTTCGTGTTGCACACATATATATATTTATTGAGTGTTAAAGAAGTCAGCAAGTAAAATTCTTCTTGGATTGTGTCATTAGAGTACTTTGCAATTGAATTTATTTTCAAGAAAGATAAAAGGTAAGTCAAAAATCAAATCATTTTATCTTATTTAAAAAACTGAATGCAACTAATGACGCAGCCTACAGTTGATATGTTTTATCGGTACGTCTCCATTATCCCATCGACCATCTCCAAACTGTAACGCCTAGTAAAGAAATGGAAGAATATTTCCATTGAAATCTAAAAGAATATATAAGAAATTCGGAAAAGCCTCTCTCACTAAAAGCTATCTGTAACTTTAAACTATAAAATTTATAATATATTAATGAAAGCAAAAAAAGATAATAATCTTGGATATTTATTTGCTTGTATTACTTTATTAATTATTCCTCTTGTGCGTAAATGTTTGTGATGCCAGTTGAAATTAATCTATTGTGTGTAGCTATGCATTGCAACATTTTTCCAATGCTTTTTCCTTTAATGTAATGGCATCGCCATTTAAGGACGTAATTGTTATTTTATTTAACAAAAAAACTAATAAATCAGTAAAAAATAAAATAAATACAGATAAACATATAATTAAAAAATAATTGATGACATAACAAACACGTGCAACGCATCTGACGTCAAGTGAATGTGATGCCACGATCATGATTAAGAATGAAATTTTTATTTCTTTTCTTTCTTTTTTTTTTTTTTTTTTTTAATTGGAAGGGGTCGACAAAATAATGGAGAAATGCTGTTTTATCATTTAAGCGTTTATAAGAATTAGATCGTAAATCTGTTCTCAAATCCTAACTGGTTACTTTCTGATGCATTTTTTAATTCATATTGCTTGCAAACATATCAAATTGGCACGTGCGCTTATAAATAAACTATGTAACTGAATTTTTTTCCTCTTTTCGTTAAAGTCAGAAGATTTTTCAGAAAATTCTGTCAAAGTTGCCATTTTCAACCGAATTTCTGGACGTGACATCACTGGAAAAGGGGGGAAAGCTTATTCTAAGACATTATTCGTTTATTATAACCCAAGGTGTAAGGTAGATGTAATGAATTTCTCTGAAAATAAAAAAAAAACTGTTCGATTTCAAATCCCTTCTATAATCATTCCTGCAAGTATCATACTTTTATGTTTAAAATTCAGCCAGAAAATGTGTCAGAAATCTTCGCGTTGTTTAAAAAGGTATCAAAGTTTCGCGTTGTTTTTCAGGAAAAAATATTTTTTTGAGAATCGCCTTAAATCGTTTTAGTATTAAAATATTTGGTTTATACGAGTAAAGTAATTTCTTGTTTTATTTATGAATTTTGCTGCAAAAATTCCAAGTCTAGAATTGCTCAGGTATTTTGTGAACTTTTTATATTTTATTAATCTTTTTCTTTATTTTATTTCAAGATAGTCATTTTACATAAAAAAAAGTAGAAATAATTTTTGTTAAAATAATGTAATACTTCTTTGAAAATAAAGCATTTTCTGCTCTTTTTACCAAGTTAAATTTCCTTAAAAAATGTCTTTATCATTTAGATACTGATCTTTACATAATTAAAGTATTGTTTAATTTCAATAAGTGGAACGTGTTTAACTTTAATTTTTGATATACACAGGAACAATTTTTACAAAACATATTTTAATTATTCCTTTCAAACGTAATTCTCCAAATTTGAATTTTTTTTTTCCTCGCACTTCAATACTTCTTGCCTTAAGTCTGTTCCAAAATTCAAACTGGCTACTTTCCTATAAATTTATGCATTTATTTTTCTTCTCAAACGCATGAAAATCGCAGGTGCTTTTGTTAAAAAATTATATAATCGAATGGTTTTCTATTTTTCGGGAAAGAATGGAGATCTTTCAAAAACTGCTATCAAAGTTGGTGTTTTGAACCGAATTTCCGGATGCGACCGTGCAAGAAAAGAAAAAACTGTCGTCATGTGCCAACAATCGCTTATAACGCAAGATGTAATTCATTTATCGAAAAATGAAAAAAAAACTGTTCGAATACAAATCATGTCAATAATCGTGTGTTCAGGTGTTTATGTTTAAAAATAAGGCCGTAAAGCAGATAGCACTCGGAACAGACAAGCGACAAAAAAGCGTGAATAGAGAGACATTTCACCCTGTTAACAAAAAATAAACCGATTTGAACACTAGAATCTGTCTCCCGCCTTACGCTTTTGGTCGCTTGTCTGTTCAGTGAGCGATCTGCCTAAAAGTGTCCTAAAGTTTCGTGTTGTTGAGCGAATATATATATATATATATATATATATATATTAACCGCCTTAATATTATTATTTTCATTTTTTTTTTCTCGACGTTTCTCTGTATATTAATATAATTTCAATAGTACAATCCCTGTCTTTTTATGTATCAACGTGTTGAAGTTAACACTGATCTATGTAATGTTTTGTTTACACGTTTTTAAAAATAGTCCATAAAAACAACATAGCATAAACAGCGCTTCACTCAATCAATCAGCGCAATATAATAAAATTCTGCTTAATCAGATATTGATCAAACCAAATAGAAGCACAAGTCCTGGCATTAATTTGAACCCTTCTTTCTTTCTTAAACACGTGTATGATTATATAAATACATATTTATATACATATATTTTTTACACTTTCCAATTTAGTTGAAAAGCTTATGAATTCGGTTTGTCTGGCCGTGCTTTAACTCGCTTAAATATAGTCGGATTGCCATATAACTGCTATATGCTATTGAGGATTACCATGGCAATGTTCGGTACTGAAAATGAAGTGTGTAGCATTTACAGTTCATTTACAGGGACACTCAAAAGAATGCCATTACATGTCTATGGGGGGAAATCGATTCAGTGTCTTTTAAGGATGTTAAATTATTTCAAACATACTGAAATTGATATACATCACTAACACGCACTATAATATGCTTACTAAGAATAGGATGTTCGTAGCATTTATAGCACTGTGTTATGCATTTACTAACTGAACTAAATTTCTGTTAGTAGTATATGTACCAATCTATAGATCATATACAGTGCCTGATTTACGGCTGGGCATTCGGGGCACGGGTCCAGGGCCCCTAAAAATCAGGGGGCCCCAAATGCTGCTGAAGGTCTATCAATTATTGTCCAAAATCTGATATAGTTTTAACATCTAATAGAATTTTACATTTTATTGTGTTCGTATTCTACTTTTATAACATCGTATATTTTTTCTGAAATATCCATATTTAATTACTTTATTATAATGAATATTTTCTTTTATCTTTATCACTTTAAAAACATATTGTATTTTTAATTCTTATTTAATCCTGTTCCTGTTCTCATCAGATAATTTGATGGCTGGTGAGTGTAACTCGTAGGCAGCAAAGCCCCCTAATATTTTAAATAATTGCAGCTTGATATTGCGAAAAATTTATTATTAGTTGATGCATACTTTATCATTCCAGATCAGATACATACGTGCCAACATGTCATTTTTGAAAACCTTACAAATTTTACAGCGTATTCTTTCGTACTTAAAAAAGTACATAACAAATGCATATGCATTGTAAAAAGGGATATCATTTCATAATAATATTTTCTATACTATATTCCGTTGACCAGTGGTGATTCTGAGTAAAAAAAAAAAAAAAAAAATTCTGAAATTCACCTCAAATTTTCTGAAAAGTTATAGCAGGGGGGTAGGGGAATGAGGAAATCCACTCCTGGCACTAACTATGCGTTTTTACCACAGCCCTTTGACGAAATTCGCCGTTTTTCGCGATCTTTCGACGAAATTCGCCGCTCTTTCGCGATCTTACGACGAAATTCACCATTCTTTCGCGACCTTGCGACGAAATTTGCCGTTTTTTTCGCGACCTTGCGACGAAATTTGCCGTTTTTTTGCGACCTTGCGACGAAATTTGCCGTTCGTTCACGATCTTGCGACGAAATTTTAATTTTTTTTTTTTCGCTATCTCTTAAAGCAATTTGCTGTTTTTTCGCGATCTTTCGACAAAATTTGCGTTTTTTTTCGCGTTTCTTGAACGAAATTTGCGTTTTTTCCACGATCCTTGGGCGAAATTTGTGACAAAATTTATTTTTTTCGGCAACCGTTTATCAAAATTCGCGATTTTTTAGGTCCGAATTTTCTTATTGGTGACCGAAATTTTTAAATTTTCAGAAATGAATGCCTTAAACTTTCGAAAAATTCGGATCAGAATCACCCCTACCCTTTCACGAAATCGGCGTTTTTTCCACGATATTTTCACGAAATCGACGTTTTTTTCTGCGATCCTTTGACGAATTCGGCGTTTTTCCCGGCGATTCTTTGAAGAAATCGGAGTCCCCCCCCCCCTCACCGCGATCCTTTCACGAAATTACCATTTTTCCGCGACCGTTTTTCCCATGCGCAAAACCGTACAATCGTACTGCTTATCCGTACAACCGTACCCTTAGTACAAAATCCGTACATTGTACGGCCAAACCGTACAAGTTGGCAGCTATGCAGATATATAGACTTGCGTAGCAAAAGATAATCAGCACCACACAATTTGTTATAAAAACGTCTACGCATTTAAATTTCATAATTGTGAAATAATTATTTAAAAGTAATGATTATTAAATTTAATTTTTTAATGGATATTATAAAGTAATTATTAAAGTCAATAGTAGTTATCTTAGTAAGTATTTTTTTTTCTATATATTTTTTTACTCAAGCTCCCTGTAAGCATCTGGGTAAAGGGACCCCATAGGCATTTATGCCCGGAGCCCCCAAATTTGTAAATCGGTCTCTGATCATATAAAGGTCTACGCAAAAGAATTTGTACGTTTTTCCGAATATCGATGGTAATTGTTGAAATTTAATGCGTTTTTAGAATTATATATATATATATACTTAGACATCATTTTTCAAACTATTAAACGGGAAAGTTTTGTTAGAGTATTTATTCTGAATGCGTTGGGAAATGTTTCATAATCAATGCTTGACGCAAGATTTTTCTTTATTTCTTTTAATCTGATCCTAGTCTAAAAATACAAAATATGAAGTACAAGGTCAAAACAGTTTTAAAATATTAGCTTTAAAAAAACTTAATACCAATTTTTACTTTTTTTTTCGGGGGGGGGGGGGGGGGGGGGGGGCAAAATCAGAGATTCCACGGTAAGTTTCAATTGGCCTTTGCTTTAATCAGATCATGTGGTGCTTATAGTCCAGGTAATAGGGAATTTTACTTAGCAAAATTAATGGTAGTTCTGGAAATCAGCTTACTTTATGTTTTTTGGGTCGCTAAATCCGAATTTGTAACTTCCCAACAAAATTTCCCCTGGCAACGCCCCCCCCCCCCCCCCAAATTTTGGTAAAATGCCCCCCAAAAAAGGTTTTTATTAAAAAAAATCAATTTTTTATTGTTTTAGGGGAAAAGTATCTAGAAATTCAGAAAGTAGACAAAATTTGCAACAAATTAGATATATGACATTATGACTTAGGACGAAGGGGAAGGGGGGGATCTGCCTGGGAACATGAGCGCGGTGCTGCGTGGACTAAGTTGCGCAATTCCACTTAACCACTCACACGTTTACATTCGCCTCCCATGTCCCCTCCGAACTTTCCTTATAAGGTTTACTTTAAGTTTTTTGGGTCGCTGAATCCGAATTTTTAACTTACCCCAAAATTCCCAAATACTGTTTGAGTCATGCTTAAAAAACTACCCGCATTCCATTCCGTTTTGAAATGATTGCCAAATAAATAAAGCATAATTAGAAATTCCAAATTTTGATCCTTCATAATACTTAAACAGAATGATTTGCTGTTTTGCATCCATTGTTTTATCTTAAGGCTGCTAGTCACTCACCTTCCGCATTCCCCTCGGTAATGTTAAGTCTATGGGCGTTTGGTGCATTCTTATATTCAAAATATCTCCTCGCGAAATTAATACTTTTAACTTCTGTTTTCAGTGTTCTCATCTTAAAGGATGTCCCTTTTTTTCTTAGTTTTCACAATATTTCTAAAATCTACGCTTAATTTTATATGAAGTCAGGGCCTGATTTCCGCACAGGCCAATCAGGCCATGACCTTGGGCCCATTGCTGAGGAAAGCCCAAATTTAGTAAAATGATTTAGAAAAAAATTTCCTAATATTGCAGTTTCCTGCAATTATTTTCTCAAAAACGATTTTTTTTAACTTGGTAACCGTATAATAATGTAATGATAACACCTCGAATACTCCCGAGAAAAAAAAAATCTATCTACTATTTTGATCCGAGGGGCACCGAAAATGTGTTGGGTCTTAGGCCCCCTTCAACCTTAATCGGGCTCTGTATGAAGTGTTAAAATTTTACTCCCAGTTCGTCTGTTTTTAAAACATAAAATATTAATTAAGCATAGCTTTTAGAAATATTTTGACAACTACGAAAAAAAGTGACATCCTTTAAAAAGAGAACACTGAAGAAAGAAGTTAAAAATACTAATTTCCTGAGGAGATATTTTGAATATAAGAATGCATCAAACGTCCCTAGACAACATTACCGAGGGATATTCGGAAGCTGCTTGACTAGCAGCCTTAAGCAAAATTTACCAAAAATTTCAAATAGGATGTCAAAATTAGTTGTTCGTATGGAAAATTTCAGACTTTGGTACAATTTCCGTATCAACACGTCACTCCCCTTGAGCCTTTTTTTTTTTTTTTTTTTGTTTAACAAAAATGAAAAAGGACAATCTTTAGTCGATTGGCTTTTTGTTTTGGTTTTTGTGTCACAATTTGGCGTTTAAAATGTTTGGAGTGTCAAGCGTTTAAAATGTCTCTTTTACTTATATCTGTAAGTGAACCTTTTATATTAGAAGCCTAACTGATATTTAATGAAAATATCAACAAATTTAATCATTGAATTTTTTTAATTTGAAAAAGAGATAATAGTTTAAATTTTACATGTGATATTTGTCCTATGTATGGTTTTTCTTTTCTTTATTGTTAAATTTTTTTTCACACAAAATTTTCTGCTGATATTTACCTATTAAAAATAGCATGATTCTAATACTAAATGAATTGTAAAGCGGAATTTAAAATCAACGATCGCGCATACTGATGTCAAACAGTGTTTTGCGCCCTATTGTCTGTAAAAGGGAGGGAATTCCCAAGTTTTTACATGTGTATCATGGCATTACCTTTCACGTGCGCAAAAATTAGATCGACTTCGCATTTTCGAAAGAAATGTCATCTAAAACATTGGCTACATTTTCCCTTTGGAAAAGGTTTAAACTGTGTTATTTGTATAAACTAATGTTAGATGGCAGCACCAAAAACTGGTAAAGCTTTAAAAGGATGTTGTTAAGTTAATAATAGATGGCAGCACCAAACTTTTGTATTCCCTCCATTGTAATTTGCCAATTGAAATTTCATGCTGTTTAAGTTTTATTTTCATATTATTTTACTAGTAAAACAAACTTAAATATATTACATTATTAATTTTTAAGTATTTTATACTATATTTCAAAGAGAAATAGGCTATCAAGGATTACTGACTGAAATCCTGTTAGTTTTAATTAAAGGTGGACAAATTAAAACTGGTTACTTTCTATTTTTTGTCGTAAACGCTTAAGATTGGCAGATGTTTTTATTCATGTACGATGAAAGTGAATTGCATTTTATATTTTTCGATAAAAGCAAAGTATCTTATAAAAAATGCTGTCAAAGTTGGCATTTTGAATCAAACAATCACACTCAATAAACCTAAAAATGTCCTAACTGTCATGAGACAGTAATCGCTTATAACTTAGAAAATGCAAAACTCTATTTGATTCCAAATCATTTCAATACTCATGCCTGTCACCTGCATGCATTCAAATTTTAAAATAAGCTGATGAATGTTTTAGAAAGTTTCGCTTTGTTGACTGAGTATATATATTTTTTCTTTTCTTTTCTTTTTTAGAACCGCCTTAAATTAAAAGAGAAAAAGCTCCCTTTTTAGCATTTTTCCGTGATCTTAAGGGTTTTTTTTTTTCTTATTATTAAAAATATTTTTCTTGTTTTAGCAATGGTGAATGCATGAATCAAGATTTTTAAATACTATAATTAAACAATATGAACATAATCTCAATTAAATGTGCCAAATCACTGTTATTTTATATTGTATATAAATCAATACTTCAACTCTCAAAAAACATTTTAAATTCTAAAAAGCACTATCAAATACTTAATTTTTAATAGGTTTTATGTCTTATCTTTTTTGAAAAGGAATCCTTTCTTTTTATATATAAATATTTTAACTCCCAGAAAAAGAAATCCATTGAAGTAGAGCTGGCATTTCATAGATTTTATAAATAATCTTAGGATTGTTTCAATTATTCTGCTATGAAAATGTAAAAAGTTCAAATATTTTGTATTATATTTATAAATTATAAATACAATAAATACATAAAAAAAATTCATTGTGGAGGTATAATTTCAAATTAAATGTAAATAAAATAAAATAAATAAACTGCATAAATTACAGTTATTATAAGCTACTTCTCTTTGAAAATAAAGTCCACGACTTTATTGAACAAGTCGAAAATTGTAACTCAAACGTGGCAAATGAGATGCGTTCGTGCTATAACCAGTTTTATAAATATTCAGATCTTGGTGCAATAGCTGTGTTGCACTCTTATGCAAAAATGCACGAGTACAAAATTTATTACGGCTATGTACATTAAATTCGCTAATACAGAAATAATATGACTCGACCTTAAATATGACGTAATCACCATGGCAACCTAGAATCACTACCTATCATGGGATATCATTAAATTAATTACGTATGATAGGATTTAATAGAATGAAGAAAACTTTTATTAATATATTTTTTAAAGTTTTGATTGAATTTTCATAAAATTTTAAATGATTCGACAAAATTTTGCAACGATTATATACCAGGATGTTCCAAAATTCGACCGACAAATTCAGAGGGAGGGGTGATAGTAATCATCAAGAGGATGAAAAATTACCATAGAACATGGGATCGCAAACCACGTATTTAATCAAAAATTAACCTAGCTCAATTTAGGTTGACGGCAATAACTTTCAGAAAACTGAAGTATCTTATTATTATAAAAATTTTAATAGACATTTTCACCTTTGTTCTAAACGTGATAATATAAAAATGCGGTAGACGTTTTCCTTATACGTGCCAGCAGTATGCACTTGATGCCACACATTTTGGACTGTGATTATCAGTTCATACGGTATCAGCCCTACCAGTGGTTGCGAGGTTCTGCTCTGGAAACTTTTAGACGAGAGGTGCTGGGTTCGAACCCAATCGCACCCGCCGGCCTAACCGTTCGGAGCTTTCGTGGTTTTCTTCTAGCCTTGAGAAACCTTGCGTCAATACGAGTTAGGTTCCCTTAGGAAGACCCCCACGGAGGGCACCCCCTCCCCTAGGGCCTATATCCCTCGAGTAGATAATCGGGCGTCAAAAATCAACCCAACTCATACGGTCTAATGGATTGCTTGAACAACATGTTTTTCCAGATCTTTTCGTGATGTTATTACATTTCATTGCAATGTTTTTATTTTTCTCGAAACTATTACCGTCAACCCGAGTTCAGTTAGCATGAAACACTCTGTATTCGTGATTAAATAAGTAGATTGCGACCCCACGTTCTATAGCAATTTTTCATCCTCTTGATGCCTATTATCACCCCTCTGAATTTGTCGGTTGAATTGGAAACGCCCTGTATATTAAATTTCAAACCATTCGGTTGGATAGTTTTTGCGATGCTATATGCGGACAGACGGAAGGACCAGACGACGAGTATAGGTGCTACGTATTTGTATAATTACGAACGCACCTAAGAGTTGAAAACGTTATTCTATTTCATAGTTTCTGAATAAGAACGCCTGCCAATTTTATGCGTTTATGAATTTCAGGAATGGGTCAGAAAGTAGCTGGTTTCAATTTGAGCGCAGCCTTAATACAAACTTTTTAAAATTTTCCTTTATGGTGTGATTGGTTTTGTTCGTGAATTACACATTTCAAATCCCAATGAAATAATTAGACAATGAATTTCCAGATATTTTCGTGATGTTATCACATTTCATTGCAATGTTTTTATTTTTCTCGAAATTATTACCGTCAACCCGAGTTTAGTTAGGATGAAGCACCCTGTATTTGTGACTAAATAAGTGGATTGCAACTCCATGTTCTATAGCAATTTTTCATCCCCTTGATGCCTATTATCACCCCCCCCCCTCTCTCTGAATTTATCGGTTGAATTTGAAACGCCATGTATATTAAATTTCAAACAGTTCGGTTGGATAGTCTTTGCGATGCTATATATGGACAGACGGAAGGACCAGACGACGAGTTATAGGTGGTACGTAATATACTCGTGAATAAGTCGACTCTCCTAATTCTTAAGCAAAATTTTGAAAAAAAAAACCTGAATTTTCGTGTATAGAATCGAACCACATTTCTGGTAGTATGTTGAAAAATTATTTGTAATCGAGGATTTAAAAAAAATTAATAAATTTTCATTAAATTAGTAAACTTTTTTACGTTTCTAAACAGACTTTTTTTTAATTCAACGTATTAAAACTGTGTAGCTATGTAAAACTGAAGATACTTAAACTATTTTAAAACCTATTCACATCAATTCAATAATACTCAAAAAAAAAAAAAAAAAAAAATCTTTCAAAAAATCTATTCAAGCCTTATTTACAAGGATAAACAATTTCTTACCCAGCAAAGAAAGAAACGGTGGGCCATCAGCTGGAAAAAAGATGGCAGCCAGCACTGCCATCAGCGGTAAAGTGCAATGGTGCCATTACTTAAACCAGTCAAAAAGTATCGCGCGGAATGCAGCTGGCCCGTCAGTGATGGCCAACAGCAGGCCAGCATTGGTATGCCATCACATTATTTCAATCCAGCATTTTTCCTGCAGTGCTAGCACCTATCCCACTGCTGTTCCTTTGCTGGCCCAACACTTTCCCTTACAAAAATTTCTTATAGAATTCTATAAAAAATTAAAGTATTGTGGCTCTTTTCTTCTATAAGCTAGTTTCACCAAGAGATATAATCGAAATGTCTATAGAGATATTTGAACTTGCAGCGGTTTCCATGTGGTCACCCTCCCAAGAACTTACCGCGCTCGATGCTGTTTGGTTTTCGTGATCGGACGTGAACAAGTACTTTCAGCGTATGCTACGACCGCTCGTAGTTTTCGAGCTCTCATTACACTATTTCAAGTTTGTTTCTTTTGTGATTTACGTTCCCTATCATTAAACTGGTATAGAAATTATTGTATTGTATAGTAATCCTATATATTTTATACGCTTTTTTTTATTATTGATTCTGAACTGTCTAAATTATGAAAACCGAAATCCTTTGTAACTTAGTAAAACCAGATTTACTGAGAAAAAAAAGTGCGTTGAAATAAAGGATTTATTTATTTATTCATTTACTTAATTATTTTGTTGGTGGCAGTGGTGCTATATTATTTACAGTTTAAAACAAGTTGGAAATTGCTCGTCAAACGTGGCAAATGTGGTGCGTTCGTACTATAACTAGTTTTATAATTATTTTTTGCACCCCATATTGTACTGAATGTATATTTTTTTGCACTTCATAAGTGCATAGTCTCTAACATCATTAAAATGCACTTGCAATATTTTTTTTTCCATTCCCCGTAATGCAACGGAAAACTTTTGACTGTCCCTGTCATTAAACTATACATCCGATTTCCATAAAATTTGAAATGGCTAGACAAAATTTTAGAGCAATTATATATTTAAAATTTCAGACCATTCGTATTCTGTAACATCATTAAAATGCACTTGCAATAATTTTTTCCCATTGGCCGTAATGTAACGGAAAACCTGTGACTGTCCCTGTAATTAAACTATACATCCGATTTTCATAAAATTAGAAATAGCTCGACAAAATTTTGCAACAATTATATATTTAAAATTTCAGACGATTCGGAAGGCTGTAACATCATTAAAATGAACTTGCAATAATTTTTTCCCATTGGCCGTAATGTAACGGAAAACTTTTGACTGTCCCTGTAATTAAACTATACATCCGATTTTCATAAAATTGGAAATAGCTCGACAAAATTTTGCAACAATTATATATTTAAAATTTCAGACGATTCGGAAGGCTGTAACATCATTAAAATGCACTTGCAATAATTTTTCCCATTGGCCGTAATGTAAAGAAAAACTTTTGACTGTCCCTGTAATTAAACTATACATCCGATTTTTATAAAATTTGAAATGGCTCGACAAAATTTTGCACCAATCATACATTTGAAATTTCAGACCATTCTGTTGGGTAGTTTTTGCTCTGTTATATGCGGACGGACGGACAGACGGACTGAACGACGACTATAGGTGCTACGTATTTATATAATTACGAACGCACCTAAAAAGAATTAGCTTCACAGCTTAAATTGTGTTAAGGTATTCATTTCAGATTTGTGTTTAAATACTCAATGTCTTCGATATTCGCAACTCCACCTAGCGTAAGTGTTCCCATCAATAATACTGCAAAAGTTCGTGCACTTCCATGTAGTAGTGGGCCAGCGCATGAAATAAAACGGAAGCCCACCAGAATTTTATCTGATGATTTCCAACAGCAAAGTTGACGGAAGCTGTCATGCTGTGGTAGACCATTACCCATTACTTCTCCATCATTGCCAGCACCTATCTTGCTGCTGGCCAGCAATTCCCTCTTTGCTGGGTAAAGTGCTAAAATATAGTACTTCTTTGTATTGTAGGATTTTTAGGAGAGATATCTAGAAACATCCCCGAGTTGAACTCTTTTTAAAAAGGGATTAAAATGTTGAAAGGTATGCCCAAGACTGGGGTGTAAAAATTTTTTAAAAATCTATTTTTGGTTTGGTTTGGTTTGTGTTTATGACGGCGGATTTTCCATTTCGTTTGATTGAAGGTTTATTTGAAAAATGGCCCAGCGCAGCGGGCTCAGCCTGCTAGTTAATACATATATTTCTAAACTTGAAATCAAGTTTGTCAACTACGAATTTGCATGTGAACATTCGCACTCTTGACTAAGGTTCTAATCACAGTACCAGCGAGTAAAATTCCAGAAATTTATATCTTTTACAGGCATTCGTAGTAAAATATTTAGTTTTATCAGAGAAAATGATAGTTTTCATTTAAATATGGTGTCATTTTGCCTCATTGGAGCATTTGACCAAATGTCTCAAACTCAGTGGAATGAAAAAGAATTGAATTGCACAGATTTTTGCAGAAAAATTGATTGTTTTTTTTTTTTTTTATCATGACGTCATTTTCTATTCAGTTTTTTTCAGAAAGCTTATTTTGAATTTTATGAGAAAATGTCATCAATAAAGTTAAACAAACCTTATTATTTTTCTTTTCTTTACAACAATGGAAGTAATCCAATTTCTACCATTTTGAAACAAATTCATATAAAATGTTTAAATTTTAAATTTAAATATAAAAATGGGAATACTTAAAAAAATAGCTAGTGTGGGCAAATCTAAAAAGAAACAGCTTTTTGTCGGAGCACAGCTCCGGCTTCCCTGCAAAAATTACACTTTTGTTAACACGATAGCGCCCAAAATATTTGTCGCATGGACACAAAAAATGAGCTGGACATCGGTAGTGCCAAAATCTCGGTGCGTATTGAAAATCAAAAATATTCGTCAACCCTAACACCCCGAAACGTCGGCTCAAAATTTTTCCATAGAGATAACATTGTGAGTTTAACTTTATAACTGTTTAACTGTTTTTTTAGTCATCTACCCTATGCTTTTTTCTGAGCCAATTTTAATAATTCTTTTTTTAAAATAAAAGCTGTTTCTTTTTAGATTTGCCCACACTAGCTATTTTTAAAAAGAATTATTAAAATTGGCTCAGAAAAAAGCATAGGGTAGATGACTAAAAAAACAGTTAAACAGTTATAGAGTTAAACTCACAATGTTATCTCTATGGAAAAATTTTGAGCCGACGTTTCGGGGTGTTAGGGTTGACGAATATTTTTGATTTTCAATACGCACCGAGATTTTGGCACTACCGATGTCCAGCTCATTTTTTGTGTCCATGCGACAAATATTTTGGACGCTATCGTGTTAACAAAAGTGTAATTTTTGCAGGGAAGCCGGAGCTGTGCTCCGACAATAAATCATTTAAATTTTGTGATGTCAAAGTAGAGCGAAACTTGTTCTTGATAAAATTCATTGTGCTGAATCCTCGCTCATAGGATGCAGTTGCCACAGGTATTACAGATACAATTTGCAGTAACTTTGATAAAATTGGAAATTTAGAATCATTTTTCACTGATTTGATCAAAAGCTCACTAAATTTCATGTCTTTGCATAGTACGTTAAACTCGTACCATTCGTCAAGAGTTCAATTCGTCACCCACTTTCAGTTGTTTCCAAATCAACATTCAATGTGACAAAATATTTCTGGAAATGATTTAATAATAATTTTAATAAGTCCAGTTCAGTGAAAGAGAACTTCATTTTTTTTTTCTTTGCGCATGGAACAAAAAGAAAAAGAAAATTATAAATAATTAAGATTATAAATATGAATTATTTTTCATTTCCTAAGACATATCTAGGCGCCAGTGTCGAAAATTTAGTCGCCCGCGCGATCTGGCGCCCGGTATTTTTATACCCCTATTGAAGGGGATTCTGTCCCAAGAGAAAATATGTGCAGAACAATTACAGGGACAGTATTGTTGAGCTTTTTTTGTCAACCACAGAGAAATGACCATTGTCCACTTTTATCTCTCATGCGATTTACTTAAAAGACTTGCCCATTCGCCGATTATCTGCAATTATTATTATTATTATTATTATTATTATTATTTTACTAACTCGTGTGCAAGCCCATTTTCAATTCCCAAACTTTGTCTAAAATTTTTCGACTTATACACGAGTGTATACGGTAGGCAATTATGAACGCACCTAAAAATGGAAAACTCTTTCTATTCTATTTCATTGTTTCTGAATAAGAACGCCTGCCAATTTTATGCATTTACGAATTTCAGAAATGGGTCAAAAAGTAGCTGGTTTAAATTTGAGAGCAACCTTAATACTAACTTTTTAAAATTTTCCTTTATGGTTTGATTGGTTTTGTTTGTGAATTACACATTTCAAACCCAAATGAAATAATTAGATAACGAAGTTCGCTTTTATGGAATGTAATTTGCTTTTGTGAAAGGACCCTTTTAGTTAAATGGAATGGTATCGATGTGCCCCAAAGAGGGCCTTACCTGGACTGAATCATACATTTCTATTTTTCAAAATATCACATTTTCTCAACGATATTCATTATGGTGAATACCTATACTTTAAATGAAATTAACATTTAAAAAAAAAAAGAATTTGGAATGTAAGACAAGAAATGATTATTACATTGACAATTCCCTTCCCAATAACAAATTTCAAAGGGTTGGATTAAGGAGACAAAATTGGTATGATTTTCAATAGAGCTAGTCAGGTCAAAAAAAGTTCATAAATGGGCTGAACGAGCCGATGCTAGTTTGAAACATCGATGCAGAAATTTAACATGTCCAACGTAGAGATATGCATCGAATAGTTATATTGAGTCTGAGTCCGAGCTTAATTTTTCCAATAGACTTTGGGGGGAGGGGGGGAGCTCAAACTTACTTCTTTTCTATATATTCGGGCATGGCCGGGTCGTACTTGGAGTTGAGTGCTCCCAGGACATGTCGGGCAGGGCTTTTTTGTCTTTTTTTTTTCTTTGTCTTTTTTTTTTTTTTTTTGTAAAAATAATAGTGATAATGAAATCTGATAACGAAATTTTTCGAAATTTACCTTAATAAATTAGAGAAATATTTTCAAAAATCTGCTTTTTTTTTAAATTTGCGTTTTTGAAATAGTTATTTAACGTAATATAAGAGTTACATTCTGGTTTAAAAAGGGGCTAGGTGTTGTTACTGCGAAAAGGGTACTTTTAGATTACTAAAAGGCACTTTTATTGTTAAGGTATTTTTATTATTGAAACTGCAATGCATTTTTTACAAGTTAGTGCAATGGATCAGTTTTTGCAATGCCGAGAAAAAATAAATAAATAAATAAATATATATATATACATATATATATATATATATATATATATATATATATATATATATATATATATATATATAATAAATTTGAAATCACAAATATATGAAGAAATTGGTAAAGTTCTAAAAATGATTTAGAAATGAACATAGGAAACCGGTATGTAAAATAAGAAATATATATATATATATATACTTAAAGCAACAAAAGCACTTTTTTTTTTTTTTTTTGAGAAAGATGCTATTTTTTGATCAAGGGAAGAAGAAAAAGAAGAATTATCTAAAGGGCAAAGAGAATACAGTACCATCCTGAAACTGTCTGGGAACACTTTAGTAATAAGAATAGGTTTTAATATGGGAAGATTGTTTAGAATAGTCTGTAGGGCAAGAATGACATTTGTTTGAATTTAACGCTGTTTAAATTTTTATGATATTGTAGTTTTTATTATTATTATTATTCGAACAAATTTTACTATGAAATGCATGTTCATACTTATCAGGTCTACAATTAATTATACCTCTTTCTCAGTTACATTCAATCACGTTTCCTATTTTCATGAGTATTTTTAAAAATACATAAAATATTTTATAATCTTTCATAATAAAACCCTAAACTTTACCAAAATTTCTATGAAGAATTTTTACTTAAAGCCAAACCTTTTGTTACAGTACATGATTTAGATATAAATTTCTTTTTCTAAAAAATAATATTAGTTAGAAAAAACCATAATAATTACCTTTATGCTTGGTTAAGCGTTTAAAGAAAATACATTTTTTAGATGATTTCTTATTCTAAAATATGTGTATATATTTTTTTTCTACTTAGAAAATCGATGCATATTCATTTAAAAAGGGATCTGTTTTACCCCTCTCTTTGAAATTGTTACTTACATTATAGGAGAAAAATAACATTTGTTTGAATTTAATGCTATTTAAATTTTTATGATATTGTAGTTTTTTTTTTTTTTTTTTTTTTTTTTTTATTCTAACAAATTTTACTATGAAATGCATGCTCACTTATCAGGTCTACAATTAATTATTTCTCTTTCTTCTGTACATTCAAACACCTCTCCTATTTTCATGAGTATTTTTTTAAAAAAATACATAAAATATTTTATAACCTTTCATAACAAAACTTTAAATTTTACCAAAATTTCTATGAAGAATTTTTATTGAAAGCCAAATCTTTCGTTACAGTACATAATTAGTTGTAAATTTACTTTACTAAAAAATAATATTAATTAGCAATAGCCATAATAATTATCTTTATGTTTAGTTAAGCGTTTAAAGAAAATACATTTTTTATTTTTTCTTATTTTAAAATATCTTTATATATATTTTTTTTCTATTTAGAAAATCGATGCATATTCATTTAAATAAGGACCTGTTTTACCGCTCTCTTTGAAGTTTTTACATTTATTCATGTTTTTAAAACTATACCCTGACCTAGAAAATATCAGTAGAAGTATCTTCCTTATATTTTCCCTACAAAGTGTAAAGGTCTGAACATAGCTCCAACAACGTTTTTAAAACGTGATGAATATTTAAAATTAAAAATAGAGCCGTACCGAGTACTCGGTAAACACTCAGTACTCGGCCAATACCGAGTAGTTGTAAGAATTTCATTTTTTAAGCATATGAACTTATAACTGATCTGTAAAAAGTTATTCAAATTTCAATGTATAATCTACGCAATAATTCATAAAATTATTTACTCGGTATTTAACAATATGTCTACAAAATATAGAAAAAGTTAAGAACAAAAAACCCTCATAAAATAATTCCAGATTAAAATTTAGTTTCACATTTATACAAATAAAAATAAGTTTTTTTTTTTTTTATATATATATATATATATATATATATATATATATATATATATATATAGGAAAACAGAATAGACTGTTATTTTGGATAAAGAAACCGAAAATGCAATAAAAAAATTAATAATTAAATTTATTATATTTCAAATTATGGTGCAAAAACACCAAACGTTCTACATTATCAGTAAACAGAGCATTTCTTTTATTACTGTAAATTTGGCCTGCCTCTGAAAATATACGTTCCGAATAAACAGTGGTTAAAGGTGCACATAAGAATTTTTTTGTAAGGTTGCACATAATCTGAAAAATCTCCCCCCCCCCCCCCCCCCCCCTGCAAATGGAGTGTCAGTTTTACATAAGTCTTCTGTTAAGAAAGCCTGTATCTCTTTTTGTACCTCTCTTTTTATTTTTAATCAAAAGAAAATAAGGTACAGTTACAAAATAAATGTGAAATGTTTTGCATCATTCAATGAATTGTTACAGTGACCAATAAACATTTTTATTTTTCATAGGCAGATTCCAGGTATCAGAATAAATTGAGGGTTGAAGAATGTTTAAATTTTATATTGGTCAATAATTGCACTTGTTATGTGTCAATTCTCCTTTTTTTGCTACTGTTTTGAATTGTCAAAAATTGTCTTTAAAAAGTGCACAAATAAATTTCAAATTTAATTAGTTAATTTATACAGTGTGTCCACGTATAACCTGACCGACCTTTATTTTCGCAACCGTTGGTCCTAGATGCATACTTCCAATTACAAAAATGGTTTAAATAAGGTAAAGAATTATTTTTAAAGCGATTTGGGTCAAGAAGAACATTTATTAAAAAATTACAAAATTTAAATTTTGATACGGTCCCCCGGTAAAGGTCAAAATTAGCAATGGCCACCGGCCACAGGGCCAGTAAATGAGAAAAAGTGGCTAGTGCAAAATTGTCTATCAGTGGCCACCTTCCGGCCACTTTTTTACAAAGAGAGAATAAAATTTTCTTGCATTTCATCAAGGATTCTACTTTTTTTGGTTCTAATATATTTATATTAACATATTTATTTGGGCTATTCTGTTTTAGATTAATACTTACAGAAACTTTACTGTTTAGTATTTTTAAATAAAAGTGGCCACTAGTTTAAAGAAAGTGGCCACTTAAAAAACTAGTCTTACCGGCCAGTGGCCGCTAATGAAACTCCCCAGTTTTGACCTATATCCCCCGGTCCTATAAGTGATATTTACTAAAATTTTACTGTGACACTAACAACTAAGACAAAAAAAAGTCCCATTCATCTAACATTAAAATTGACCAAGTTATGAAACTTTGAAATGCATGACTTATACCACTTTTTTGCATATCAAAACAGAATATTTCGACCATGCTTTCAGGGATCGTATATAAAGTACTTAAACTTATTCCAAGGTATCTGCGCTTTGAAAGAAATCGTACAAATATTACGATTAACTTTTATTATTTAAGTTTCAGATTAGTTTAAATAATTGTATTTTAACATATGTTTTATTTTGTAAGGATTTGAGGCTATGATTTCTTTTAACTAAAATTATGTTATTTTCATAAGGTTTTATTTAACTTGCAATGATCGTCTTTCCAGTTTAAAATTTGTACGCGAACTTTAACTTACTTTCAAATGTCCGATCGAAGTTAAATTTTACATACTGACTTAAATCCGACGACAATGCAGTATTATTATGATTTTCAACTCTTACCATCTTATACATTTTAATATTAGGGGATAACACAAAAAAATTCGGATAGATTACCGTCAAGAAGTTTAAGAAACAGTTTTAGATTAGATAACATAAACCTGCGATGGTTGTGTTTTTAAACTTTTATAATTACATTTTATGTATTTTTTAACGCTGAATCAAAAAATTACCTTCACTTTTAACAATCATGTCAAGATTTTTCGCAAATCGTAAATTTCAAGGTAATTTTCAATAGCGAAAAATCTTATACTATAAAATAGATGTAAGACATTTTTATTCAGTTTAATTTTATTTAATTCAATAATTTATTAGATTTTTTGGCTTATACTGGGTTTCTTACAGCTAAACAGCTCGGGACGTCCGATGAGGTTGGGAGGGGAGTGGGGATCAATTTTAACTTTTAGTTTTTTAACTTTGAAATTTTCGATTTGAGAAAATTCCTGACGTGATGGTTTAAAATGAAGGCCATTTTCGGATTCAGTGCTAAAAAATACATAAGAATCAATTTTCAAAAGCTAAAAAACATGCCACAACCCAAAATTTGAAAGACAGTGTAATCTAACAGCATTTTAAAATATGTATCATTTTGTAAAGAATTGAAGCTGTTGTTCTTCATCCTTTTACTTAACAAAAAATCTGTTATTTTTTATCCTCTTATAATGTTCAGTACAAATTGTACATTTTGCAGTAATATTTCAGAATGATTAAAGATTTCAAATTTATATTGCAATGCAAATGCTAATTTTACTGTCAACCATTTCTTTAGTAGTATATCTGACGAAATTATATTTCTATTGAATTTGTGAATGACCCCTAATTTGCAGCAAAAAATATACTCCAACTTTAAACAGCTATTACTCGGTCAATTTTAATCGTAGAATAACGGGACTTTTTTTGCCTTACTTGCCAGCATAACAGGAAAATTTTACTAAATATAACTTATAGGATCGAAGGACCGTATACAAATTTAGATTCTGTAATTCTTCACTAAATTGTTTTTTCGCTTCAAACTTATTTTATCTTAACCCTGCACCTAATTTTGACCATTTTTGTTATTGGAAGTATGCATCTAGGATCAACGGTTGCGAAAATAAAGGTCGGTTAGGTTATACGTGGACACACTGTATATACTATATATGTATATTATATATATGTACACACAGGTATTATGTGTGTGTTTGTACACACAAGCTCACGTTATGTGCACATCAGTGTTTTTTTTCTTATTACACAACTACTCGGTACTCGGCCGAGTAGTCAGTCGCCGAGTACTCGGTACTCGGCTACTCGGCCAAAGTACTACTCGGTGCACCACTAATTAAAAATCTTCTTAATACTCTTGAACAATGGTTTCCAACTTGGAAGGCCATTACCCAAGTTACAGGTCTGTAAGGGTACAGGCTTGGGGATCCAACTGGAAAAAAATAAAGAAAAATAGTCAAAGGGGCGAACCGGACCGGCAGAATAAAGGCTATATGTAACGGGCCGGTCTGAACTGATACAAAAATAAACTGGCTGGCAGATTTAAAAAAAAATTAAATTGGCGACTTGGCCGATAAAAATGTGAAACAGGTCACCCGAGTAGATTAAAAAAAATAACAAATTTCAAAGGGTTGGATTAAGACAATAGAATCAATACAAAATTTTATATCAATACAAAATTTTAACATTGTCAGCATGAGATCTGCATCGGATAGTTATATTGTGTCTAAGCCCGAGCTTAATTTTTCCAACGGATTGGGGGAGGGTGGAGGAGTGGGGGTAGGCTTACATGTTTTTATATATATATATATTTGGACCTGGCCGGGTCATACTTGGAGTTAATTGCTCCCAGGACATGTCGGACAGCCCGCCCCCCCGTCCTCATTTTTGTAAAAAATAATAGTGATAATGAAATGTGGTAACGAAATTTTTAGAAATTTACTTCAATAAATTAAAGAGAAATATTTTCAAAAATCTACTTTTTTTTTTATTATATAGCTTCAAAAGCTATGATGTTTCTTTACTTTTATTCCAAACTATTTTTTTTTATGAGAATTTATTTTATTGTAATATTCTAAGAGTCTAAGTGATCATTAATGATTCTATCCTGTATTCTATTGCTTGCGGACATATTATCTGAAGCGTAAATATTTCGCATAAATATGTATGCAGTATTATTTAAGGCGGCTCCACAAAAAATATTCTCCGCTTAACCGAGCGAAACTTTCTGAATTATACTTTCTGTCTCATTTTTTAAAAAATAAAATCATAATACCTGTAGGCTTAATTATTAAAATGATATGCAGTCGAAAAAATTTATTTTTCATTTTTGATAAATTAATCTTGAATTATAAGAGATTATTGTCTCACGACACCTTTTTTCTTTTTCTTTTTTCCTCTTGCTCTCGCTACCGAAAATTCGGTTCAAAACATCACCTTTGAGAAGATTTCATGAAAGACCTTCATCCTTCGCCGGAAAAAAAAGAATCATTCGATTATAAAGTTTCTGAATGAGAACACCTGCCCACCTGCCAATTTCATGAGTTTTCGAACAAAAATGAATAAAAAAATGTGTCAGAAAGTAATCAGTTTGGATTTGAGAACAGCCTTTTAAAAAATCTTAACTGAATGTTATGAGAACAATCGAATTTTTTTGTAGTAATTGAGTTGGACCGGACCAGGCCGTGAACTGCGAAAACATAAACGGACCGGGACAGGAAATTTCAGCCCTTGCAGAGACCTCTAACACAGGTTCGGATGTAGAATTTAGAAAACTTGAAAATAGGCTCCAAAATGATAGTAGGCTTCTCTTAACTTCAGAGGTTAAAAAGCTACTTCAGTCACGCGAAAAGACCAGTTCGCTAATGCTAATCCTATGGAAGAAATTTATAAAGATTTCTCAGTCGCATTTCAATATTTTTAAATGATTTTTTATTTTTTATTTATCTATTTTTTGTTTCCATTGGATAGTTGAGATTGATCTACACAAAGGCCGTTTTTTACTTTTTGGATTTTGTTTACAGGTAATTTTAGTGAGGACGCTTTCATTTTCGGAGCCGGTTTCGAAACTGAAAGCACCCTCATATAAAAAATCTGTAATCAAAATCGAAAAAGTAAGAAACGGCCTTTGTACAGATCTATCTTATCTAACCAATGCAAAAAAAAAAAATATATATATATATATATTTAAAAATATTGGAATGCGACCGGGATATCTTTATAAATTTCTTCCATAGGTTTAGCATTAGCAAACGGGTCTTTTCGCTTGACTGAAGTAGCCTCTTAACCAAGCCCAAGTCATACACATTGTTTAACATTGAATAACATAACAAATCTTTATTTTAAAAATGACAATAAATTTAGGGGAAATAAGACATCAGTTTTGATTTCTTAGTCTGCCCGGAGATTATGTTGATTCCTGTAAGGCATTTCCTTGTAAATTACTCAATTTTTCTAAGTATACGAATATGATAATTATAATAAATATTCAGGATTTTTTAACTTCTTTTTAAAATTCTATACTTTAATGATAACTCGATAAAGATGTGTTGATGTTTTTAAAAAATATCATAATTTATGAAGTGTGTAGTTTTTAATTTATTGTTACAGCATTGTACTTTAATTTTACATAAAATTCTTACAAAAACCTTGCAGTGTAAACAATAATTGTAAGTCAGCAAAAATATTCTATCTACGCACTTACTCTCTGTTATGATGGAGGTTTTCCCTCTGTTATGTGTATAATTATCTTGTTTTTAATTAGTATATACAAATAACGCAATATTACTTTTAATTAACAAAAAAACTTCCTTTCTTTTTTACAGGTCTTTAATACGATTTGAACAGTATTAGGAAAAAAGTTGTACCACAAAAGCGAAGCATAATCATAATTGTTATTTGATACTGAATACTGAAAATCATCTTTGCTAAGACTTACAATAAGAGGAAAATCATCGATTTTGCTCACTCCTCTTAGAGATTTTGTTGGTTCCAGAAATATCTCTTGTACATTCCCTAAGAATGGATGAGAAAATGTTAGCAAGTATTGAAGCGTCTAAGATGTTAGGAACCTCTGCGGAAATTTTAAAGAATGATTCTGATGATTACTTCTACATTCCTCTAATAGATCTTAGAAACTGTAATGTGAAATCTAAAGATTGGCATCAAGAAGAGGATAGAATGTTTGCAAAAATCCAAGCAGTGAATATGCTTGGAAGCTGCGCGTTTTTACAGAATGGGGCACAGAAATGCACTTATATTCCTCTAATGGATCTTAAAAACAGAAAAATACGTAAAGACTGCGTGCGAGAATTCAAAGGCGGTATTGAGAACTTTAATTTCTGTTTTGATTACGATAAACATATCGGGCATCTTCCAGAAACATGCTCTACGTTACCAAAGATTTCTGTTAACTCGAGTGAAAAAAGGGGTTCACAGAGTGATTCGCAGAAGAATGAATCTGTAAGCGGTTTTCATGCAATAAATGGATTTCTACCTCCAGTCCATCATGCAAAGCATCAAAAAGTGTCTGTAAAGGAATGGTTACCTGACCACTACGCAAGTGCTGAAAAAGAAATCTATGTCGGGATGAAATATTCTTATAGGAGGTCTTTGATAGTTTGGTGTCCTACATCCGATATTGAAAGTGAATTAGTCCATGTATGGCTCAAGAAAAGTGGAAATCCAGTATTTATATATGACAGATGGATTCACAAAGATGTGCCCAACGCCACAGGCGCATGGGGAGGAGTTATAGCAGTATATCCCGATAAAACTGCAGCAAAAGAGGCTGAAAAAGATATTCCTCTGCAACACGAGTAAGTATATTCATTTATATTAATGTGGTATATGAATTATTTTTTCAAAACCTTAGACTTTTTGAAATTTTTATATTACTTCACTCGAAAAGTAGATTTTGAGCAACGTATTTCAGACGTGCCAAGTCTCCTGATTTTAGCAGAACACTCCTGGTTTTTGCTTGATTTTCCATACTCCTGATTTTTGATGTATTTCTCCTGATTTTCTAACCCAATTTTTCCCATTCATATTTATGTTGCTGTGTTTTATTAGTGCTATTTGATATGAAGTTCGGGTGAAATATATATGATGGCTCTTTAAAACTTTGTGACTCTTGCTATGAGCAAATTTTCAATTTTCATTCTTAACTGCAAAATCTGATACGGTTAATTTTATTTTTTATAATGAATAAATTATAATTTTACGTTGGAAACTGTAATTTCCCTTTTTAATATAATCATCATGTATCATTTTATTTTTGTTATTAATGATGTATTTAATAATAAAGAATTATCATTCAAAACTTTTATAATTGTATATTTTTATGCGAAGGCAAAATCCACTCATGGTATTTATAACGGATTTTAAATTATTTTAAAACCTATATATTTTATATGAGATATTTTATGTCATTTGCTTAATTAAAAGCATTTTCAATTTTTTTTAAGAATATACGACTATAGTAGTATTTAATATGAATCAAATTATTATTATTTAATGCTTACATATTTTGTTAAGTCATTGCAAAAAGTCTCATTTCTTTTTAAAAACCTCTTGATTTTGTGTTCTGAAATTTGGCAACTCTGGTGTTTACAGTAATTGCGAAATAATTTTCCTTTTTCACCAGCAAAAAATTCAAGTAAACTTCTAAAACTTCAAACAAAAGAACAAATTGGACGACTTTCTGAAACTTTTTTTTTAATTGAAAGCTCAAATTTAATAATCTTACTTGACAGGTACATTTTCGCGTTTATGAATAAAAATCTGTTCTTCGAAATTTTAATTAGACTAACTGAAACTTTTAAGTATTTGCAGATAAACATTATTTCGTAATTGTGTGCTAAAATAATGTTTGCCCTGCTTTATAATAGCGAGCTTTTATGCGATTAGGCATTTTTTATGACAAATCAAGGATCTGTGGTATATATTTCAAAGTCTTCCTCGACAGCCACGGACACACTGTTCTTTGAAGACTGACTCCGTAATTTAAACTCTGGTCATTTATCGAGTCGTATCATGTCACTTCCTTACAACTGTTTACAAGCACTTTTCATTCTCAAATAAGTAGCGTGAATGTGACGATACTGAACCATTAATCCTCTATGATAGATGCGGGATTCTTGCACCAAGAATGCACAGATGAACAGAAAATGTATACAAACGCATATGTTACCTGTAGATTTTTATGTAAACCTTGTACCATCGTCGTACGAGGCGGTTATCAGCAAGAACTGAAAATAGAACTACTGTTTGTTTTCAAACAGTAGTTCTATTTTCAGTGAAAACAAACAGTAGTTCTATTTTCAGAAAGCAAAATCCTCCGCTCAAAAGAGCGGAGGATTTTGGACGCATGCGCCAGGTCTTCTTTGATTTTATCGAAATAGGGATGAACAGAGTTCGTTTAGCTGCGTTTGGCTCATTACCAATCTTAGTGACAACGAACAAGTGAAAGCCAAATTAGAACATCGGAAAATACCCATCTCAGAGTAACACCCCTTTTGATAATAGAATCGCCTCAGAGTGCTAGGCGCGGCTATCGAAAACGAATAGTAGCGCATACCTTTTAGGCAACGAATCTACTGCTGCACAGAGGAGATTACCGAAGTTAAATACCATGTGTTCCAAAAATGACAGGTTTAATTGAAAATCTATATTAGGGGAGAGTGTTGTACCTTGGGACAATTTTCACATTTTAATTTTTTACTTCGATGATTATAATCAGATTTAAAGTTTAAAGGCAACATTTCAATACACCAACATATTTCTCTATAATATAATTTTAGAAATTCAGACAGTTTGAAAATAAAAAAATGCCATTCATTTAAAGTAGAGAAGGCAAACTGTCCCAAGGTACAACATCCTGTTGTACCTTGGGACATACTGCATAATTCAGGGAATAGGCATATAAATCATCAATAATTTTGTTCAATAACTAATACAATATTTTGTACAATAACAATAACTAATTTTATGCCAACAAACAAAACCTTTTTTTTTTCAAGGAAATAGAAAATGAAACTCAAGTTCAAGGTCCAAAATAAAGTTGAGTTGTTTTATTTATTGCATTTCACATGATTTGTGAAATTTTCTGTAAAATAAGTAATAAAAATACTTTTATTTATCCAAATTATTACGAACCACGTATTTCTTGTACCATTGGACATGTCCCAAGGTACAACATATTTTACTGTCCCGAGGTACAATCACCAAACGGTTTAAATAAAATCAAAATGGCGGTAAATCTAGAAGAACTATCATTATTTTCTCATACCCAAAACATTTAGAAATCTTCTCTTTAAAAAAAAAAAATTGCAGTTGACTTGTTGTAGAAATACATAGGGAAAAAATGAAGTTAGAAGGGAGGAAAATATTTACTTTGGACTAATGAAATTTATTTTTTTCACCTAGCTGTTAAAATTCGATGCTTCTGATGTTGTCTGTTATTATGATGAAATCTGTTGGTTATAGGTCACTATTAGAAATACACAAAAGATAACTATTGCCAATAGTTTATTAGAAATTGTCAATGTCCCAAGGTACAAGCGTCCCAAGGTACAACACTCTCCCCTATTTTATTTCTATTTATTTTATATTAATTACTTAATATTACTTAAATTAAAATAAATTAAATTAAATAATTAATATTACTTAAATATCATTCTGTTTCTCAAAATTTCCTGTTTTATAATTCCATTGCAGCAAATGATGCATTTATATAGCTTGCCACTTTTTAAAAATTCATTTTCTAATTCTGGGTTCCCAGCGAAATTGAAAGTCGGGAAATTCAAAGTAGTCAGGGAAAGACAAAGAAATTTATAAATATATAGAAAAAGTCAGAAAATTTACAAATATTTACAAAAAGTCGTGGAAAAGCCTGGGGGGACTTAAAAATGACGCGCAATTCATCAAATGGCCTCGGAGGAAAAAATCGTGAAATTCGTCAAACGACCGCAAAAAAATCCGAGAAATTGAAGGAGCGATCGCGGAAAAAAATCGCTAATTTTTTCAAGGGATTGCTGAAATAAATAGCGAATTTCGTTGTAAACCTCGTTTGGTCAGGAAATTTTTTTGCGATTCGGTAATGGAAAGTCAGGGAAATTGCCAGACATGTTTTGCTGGGAACCCTGTAATTAGGCCAATCATTTTTGGGACAGCCGGTAAGTAGGTTTTTACTTACACAGTCTTTTAATCATCTGACTATTAACAGAACATATAAGTCCCACGGACCTATAGCGATTTCGTAATATTCAAACTGATGAATTTACTTCTAACTTTAGTTTCAACTAAAAGAATTGTAAATCGAAAAACTACAAGAATATAATCTACATTTTGAGAGCAATTTACGGAAAGAGTATCAAGAGGATATTCATGATCTGTCAGTTTTAGCAATTTCTAATGAAAAATAAGTTAGTAGTCGAAGGGTTAAAAAGTCACTTTGACTTTTCTCTGAGATAGATAATATGCTTTATTTTTCTGCATTTTTCAGTTATTTTTTACTAATTTAATAAAAAGTAGATTCATAATTTATAGTCTGATTTTGGGCATGGCGTCAGGGACTTTGCTTTGAAAAGGTCGTCCTCAAGATATGAAATACGCCTAATAAAGGAATTAAAAATTATAAAACGTATCCTAGGTACGCCTGAACGCAATATGTGACCACGGCTCTGAACGCAATATGTGACCAAGTCTCTCACATTAATAAACTGTAGTCCCTGAATATAGGTTTACAAGATATAGTTTGGTTTTGTACTATTTCAATCTTAAGGGGTCTCGACTCTTAAAATTGGAAAAAAATGAAAAAAAAAAAAAAAAAAAGACAATTTTCTACATTTAATATCTTAAAATGTATATGATTTAAAAACACAATTTTTATTGGTATTAAAAGATACAAGTATGTTCTTTGATTTCATGTATTTAAAAAATTGCAAGATGCAAAATTAGTATTTACACGGGTTACCAAACTGTCAGACATTTGTCGAGCAGAAAATTGGTATAACAGCTTACGTGCAGGATTACAAAATAAATTTTGCAACTAGAATGAAATTTTTCGTGCCTAATTATACTTCGGATTGTAATAATTACCCTGAACCTAAATAAACTTGTATTTAAAGCATTTTTATATTTTTAATACAAAGTTTTATATAGCTAACACAAAATTTTGAAAATTTCAAAAGTATAATAACCTAAAAAAATTGTTTTTTGAACAATAAAAATGAAATTTTAGGTTCAATTTATACAGACTAACATGAAACATATGTTTTGAAAACTTCATGCCCAAAAACGTCATTTGGAGGAAAATTACCTCAAAGTATTGGAAACGCCGCTTCAGCTATTGAGCGGGTTATAATTCTAATAGCTATAACTTCTGTTCTAATTGGAATTTCAAGGAAACAATCATTTCAAAATGTTCAGAAAAAATAGAAGTTTAATATCTAAAAAAATTAAAATTTCGGATATTTTGGAGCTTTAAGAGACCTGAGACCCCTTAAGATTAATTTTAAATATTACACTTGCTAGTAGTAGACCGGGAAGCGGATACACAAATCATCACTTCATCGAGTTCACGGCTGAAATTTCAGTATTAGACAGAACTCGATTCGCATATTAAAATGCAACAGGTCTGCTAATCATAACTTGGTGGGAAATATCTGCAGACCCGATTTAGTGGTTGATCGGCAGGTTTGTTATTGTGTTTTCCTGCACCCAAAAGTATAAAAATACGGAAGACTGAGAACAGGAAAACACGATGGTAAATCTGCTAGTCAACCACTAAAATCCGGTTTGCAGGGGTTTTCCACCAAGATGTGATTTGCAGACCTATTGCATTTTAATATGCTAATCGATTTCTGTCTAATCCCGGAATCTCAGCCGTCAACTCGATGAGGTAAAGCTCTGTGCAGCTGCCTCCAGGTCAATACGACATTTATTTCCACACGTCAAAAGTAATTTTTATTTGTTTGAAATATACATCTTGAAAATATTATAAGTACAGTGGAACCTCGATTATCCGAAGTCATTGGGACCGACCCTCTTTCGGATAATCGAGAATGCTTCAATTTTAAGATTAACGAGAAATATATGCAATATTTCTTATTATGGTAACAAGCGCTTAATAAAAATAAAGCTATAGCAAAATAGAAACAAGAATAAATTACCTGAATTTTAATTTTGAAATTAAGTTCCTTTTAATTTTATCACAAGGGTTTAAAAAAATGTTTTGTTTGTTGCAGTTTCGAATGCTTTTGCTTTGAAGCTCTATCACGGAATTTTTTAATATTATTAGTTCACCAGTATCACGGTCTTTCTGCTACTCCAGCCATACTAAACCTTTTGCAAAACCTTAAAAAGCTTCAGAATTGCTAATTTGTTCGTTCTTCGTCCCACTCCGCAGCTTACGGGAGCTCAAATTAAATTCAAAGGAAATCTAAGAAAAAGGATATTTATTGTAAGGAAAATATTTATATGTACTCGTAGTTCGGAAAGGACCGCTTGCACAGAAGGAATATGATTGTTAAAACAAAAAAAAAAGTTTCAAAATGTATTTTGCACACAAGGAATGTGATAGTAAACAAAAAAAAAAAGCTTTAAAAATGGATTTCGGTTAAAAGAGTTTCGGATAAAAGAGGTTCTACTGTATTTTACTGCTGTTTGTTCTGTAGGAAGCAACAATCTCGCCATTCAAATATATTCTATGAAACTTCAAATTTTTACTGTTAGAAAACATCTTTGTATATTTTACGATTTTAATCTTTATTACTTTTTATTTTAGGACACTCAAGGCCATTAGACTGTCAAAGGTAATACAATGCTTTGTGAAATCTGAATTAAAATATTTTTCGGAAGGAAAAACCCAAGTATTGGTCCATGCTAAAGTTTTAAATAAAGAGAATATACAAAAGATCGAAGGCATATTATACAGATTTGGCCAAGTAGAATTTTGCACATATGACTATCTTATTAGAAATGCTGCTGTTGATCTCGAAGTGACTTATGCTTTCGCCACGCATGCCTTTCTTGCTAAAACAATTCTTGACAACTTGCCATTTGGCCCTGGTTTGCTGGATGTAGAAGTCAAAATGACTCCAAAAATGAAGGCAATTCTCTATGATTTCCGTTCACAGTTGAAGGAAATTATTGGAAACGAATACTTCCCACTTTGAAGAAAATTATACAGATGCTGAAACAACTTTCAACAACTTGCCGTTTGGACCTAGTTTGCTGGATGCAGAAGTCATAATGAAGGCAAAACTCTGTGATTTTCGCTTACAGATGATGGAACTTATTGGAAAACATATGTCCCATTTGGAAGTAAATGGAACTAAAGGATCTTAATTTGCGAAGTGATGAGTTATAACAAACAGTTAAAGGCGTTGATGTTGCCTTCGAGATTATTTATAGTTTTGTTTCTTACCTTTCTTGCTAAAAAAGAAAAAAAAACTCCTGACAACTTGTTATTTTAACCTGGCTTGCTGGATGTAAACGTTAAAGTGACCTCTTTGATTTCCTCTAACAGTTCAAGGAATTCGTCGGAAGAGAATATTTCCCAATTTGACAAAAAATGGGACAAAAGGCAAGGCTCTTAATTTGTGGTGGTGTTTTAGAAGAGATAATTTTAAAAAAATCTGCTGTTGTCTTCGAAATTTCGATTTTTTTTTTTATGCCTTTCATGCTGAAACAATTCTTGAAAACGTGTAATTTGGATCTGGTTTGCTGAAAGTAACCATCAGAGAGACTTAAAAAATGAAAACTATTTTCTAGAGGCTACACTAATCACGGAAAGAAACGCTCAAGCTAATGTTAATCCTATGGGAGCGTTGTTTACAGATTCCTCTCTCGTATTTTAATATTTTTAAATCATCTTTTTTTTTCTTTTTCTTTTTTTTTTTTTTTTTGCCTAGAGTAACTGAGGTCGATAACTTTTATTGTGCGTTTGCACTTTTTCGATTTTGGTTACAGTTTTTTTATATGAGGATAGTTTCACTTTTGGAACCGGTTCTGAAAATGAAATTATCCTCCTATAAAAAAACAATGACCAAAATCGAAAAAGTACAAAGGTTAAAAAAATATCGGCCTCAGGTACGTACCCTATGCAAAAAAAAAAAAAAAAAAAAAAAAAAAATCATTTAAAAAAAATTAAAAAGCGAGCAAGAATCCATAAACAGTACATAGGATTAACTTTAGCGTTCGAATTTTTCCGCTAGTCATAAAAAGAAACTATCTGTGTTAATGCTATAGGAGCGTTGTTTACAGATTTCTCGATCACATATTAATATTTTTAAGTGATTTTTTTTTTTGTCAGACAAAGACAAATCTTTTATTTTTGTACTTTTTAGATTTTAGTTACTGTTTTTTATATGCGTAAACTTTCACTTTTGGAACCGGTTCTGTAAGTGAAGCTATCCTCATATTACAAAAACTGTAACCAAAATCGAAAAAGTACAAACGCACAATAAAAGTTATCGACCTCAGGTACCCTACGCAGAAAAAAAAAAAAAAAAAAAAAAAAAAAAAAAAAAAAAATGATTCAAAAATATTAAAATGCGAACGAGGAATCTGTAAACAATGCTCCCATAGGATTAACATTAGCTTGAGCGTTTCTTTTCGTGAGTAGTGTAGGCTCTTAATTGAAGAAATTTACTAGAAAACAATTCTTCCATTTTAAGGAAAACAGTACAGAAAACTCTTCTTTTATGCACTGGTTTTTTATAACAAATTATAATAGCTTCTGTTTTCTCCGAAATAACTTATAGTAATTTTGTCTTTCATACTTTTGTAATCGAAGCGAGCATGCTGGATTTTATCGGAGTAGAGGGCAGATTTATTCTGAAAAATAAGGACAATTCTACATGATTTCCCCTTTTAGTTGAATTAATTGAATGAACAAATGTATGTTTTTTTCCATTTTTTGGAAATCCTGCATTGAACTTTTATTCATATGTTGATGTGTCTACTGTATAATCATTTTATGTATAATCTGTTACTAAGACATTTTGTACAATTTCATATGTAGTTAGAGCACTTTCAATAAATGTTTTCTGAGATGGTAAGTTTTGTGTTAAAAAATTTTCATTCCACAGTAAAATAATGAAAATATTTAAAATTATTCGTTTCATTTGAATATATATCCTTCTAAAACATTTATATTATCAATATATCAATAACTTTAAAAAATAATGAAAGAAGTTGTTTTAAAAGGCAGATGTTTAAGCAGGGTTCCTAGCTACATGGAAAATTTGGAAAGTCAGGTAATTTCAAAGTAATCAGGAAAATTTTCAGATGTATAAGAAAAGTCAGGAAATTGACAAATATTTTCTAAAAATTCATGGAAAAGTCTGGGTGTGGGAATAGAATAAGACCCGAAATTCATCAAATGGTCTCGGGGGGAAAACCCGTCAAATTCGTCAAACGATCGCAAAAAATCCTACAAATTCGACGAGCAATTGCAAGAAAAAATCACTAATTTTGTCAAAGGATTACGGAAATAAATAACGACTTTCGTTGCATGCCCGTTTGGTCATGGAATTTTTTGAGATTTGGTCAGGGAAAATTGTCGGCTGGGAACCCTGTTAAAAGAAGTCATGCAATGTAAACAAAATACAAAAATTGAATAGGAAGGTAAAACGGGGGAGAAAATAAAGCTTTTTCCTAAAAAAAAAGTATTTCTATTTATGAAAAGCATATAACATATAAAACCAATATAATAACGAACTCAAACAAGCAACATAAATCTGATTTGAAACTTCATAAAGAAACCAATTTTTCAGCTCAAAATTAATAATGCAGAGTATTTATTTGTAGAGTGGAGGCCCCAGTTATTGAACACCTAACCAGTAACTGGCACTTCAGGAAAAATCACACAATAAGCATTTTCTTGTAAATTTCTGCAAAGTAATGTTATCTAGTGGTAACTTAGAAACTTATTTTTATTTTTGAGTCAATTTATTAACCACTTAGTAGCTAGTAGCCCAAGAAATATTCAGTGAGGAAGGAACTTTTGAAGATGTAAAAAATGCCATTTTGAGGGAATCATCTTTTTAAAATTAAGGTAGTGTTTTTTTAATTTATTTTTGATGCAAACATCGTAAAGTTTTTCTTAAAGTTATACTTGTAGAAATTAGTTAAAAGATGCCTATGGCACATCTGGGCTATGATTAATAGCCTATATTTATTTAATTTAGCTTAATGGGATTAGGGGGGGGGGGAAGAAGAACAGTTATTGGTTCCATGAATTTCATTTCACCAGTCTCCGACATAGGTGTCAATTATTGTTTATATTAAAGAAATTTGAAATTTATTATTTGAATTGTTTAAAAACATAACAATAAATTCAATTTATCTTGTAGCAAACATCATTAAAATTTAAGTTATTCTACAAGTGTCTGAAACCACTTGTCAGTTACTGGATCATAAATGCCAGTTATTGGATATCTGCATTACTAAAAATTTAAAACTTAAAAAAAAAGACACATGCACCAGTATCTATAGTACGATATCATATATAGAAAAGGGTTTTGATTTTATAAAAAGGATTAAAGTATTTTTAAATAACTAGGGGGCTCGGCCCCCTACGAGCTACGCTCGCCAACCCCCCGTTCAGACACTGCAGTCTCTAAAAGCACGCTACTTTGATCGGCTTTAATTGAATTTTTTTGGAAGATTGAATTATAATTAAAAAAACAAAGGCGATCGCCCTATAAACGGGTTTCTGTTCATTTCTCTTTGATTGGGGAATTTTACGGAAAAATCAGCTGCTGTTAAAAGATACAATGGCATTTCAAAATCATCTAATATAAAATGAATTAAGTAAACAGAGTCTTTGTCTCCCGGTATTTTTTAACAAAGCGAAAAGAAAGTCCTTTTAAATAAAACATTTTAAATATATCGTTTTTAATCTGACGTAATTTTCACCAAACTTTTCTTTCCCTTTTTAATATTCACGTGAAAATGCTTTTATTAGAAATGAAATATTATTTGCGCTGTCAAAAAAAAAAAAAAAAAAAAAAAAAAAAATAGTTGAAAAGTTCATCTCAAAATATCAAGTAAATGTCTCGCGCTATTTTTAAATTTAAACTACTATTTTGCAATATTATTTTTTGTTCATTTTACGTAATAAGTGTAATGTGACGTAAATGTGATGTAATTTCTCCTATTTAAGACTTCTAACGCATGTTAATGAATTTATTACTTTACAATATCCTTTCTCTGTTAAAATTCACGTGTAATTATAGATGAAGTAATTTTCAATAAGTTCCTGCTTTTTATACGTAATTATTTAATTCTAATTTGAAAGTTTTTCTTTTCTGTTTATAATAGTCACGCGTAAATAAATTTTTAATTTGAAGCAAACATTATTGTTTCCGTTGTTTATACAGTTTGGCAACAGGTTAAATTAGTACAATTTTCTGAAATAAGTAAAAAAATATCTCTCGAAATGCTGAAAATTTGAATTTAAAATAGAAATGAAACCTCGAAAAATGAGTCAAATTAAAAAAATAAATTATTTCTGCACACCGGGAAATTATAACGTATAAAATGATCTAAAAAGTATTAAATTCCGATGTATAGTTTTTGCTCCTATAAAACTTTTTTAATGGAATGATTTTGTCCGACTTTAGCATTAAATATCTCTTAAAATAATTCTTCGATTTGAAAACTGTCTACATCAGCGTGTTTATCAAACATTTCTGTATAATACTACCAATTTTCATATTTTTGTATGCATTATTGTTCTTAATATTAACGAAGAAAGACCTCCGGTCAGAAAAAATTCAAAACCGGCGGCGGCGGTGACAGCGGGAGTTACTTTTTTTTAGAATAGAGAGATAAATTCCTTGTAATATAAAATATTTTTTTTTTTTTTGTTATCTTTGCGCAAATAAAGTGTCAGACCCTGGTTCACTTTGTGTCAGTTACTGGTTTTTCAAAAATGGTTGGTGTCAGTTAATGGAGTTTTTGATCATATTTAAGAAAAAATTAATTTTTAATAATACAATGTATAATTTTTCAAAATTTTGTCAACAATAATTTTTTTTAATGTATCTCTACTATCCTTTCAAAAAGAAAGATAAGTATAAAATGGATTTAAAATTTTGTACAGGGAAGAATCCCTAAGGTATCAGTTACTGAGGTTTCCACCTAACATATAACATCAACACAAAGTTTTATATGTAAGAAAGGTGGGGTTTTTTTTTTTTCTTTTTTATATCACGCAAATGGTAGTCCACATAGAGTAAAGAGAAAGAATAGAGATGAAGTGTGGTGGCTGAAGGTGACGCCAAAATGTAACCCTAAAATCCGCTACGTTCGGCCCAAACACAATCACGTGCTTTCGCAAAAAAAAAAAAAAAAAGGAAAGAAATCTTCTAGTAGTACAGTTTTTAATTCATAATGCAATGAAATGCTACTTTAGAATTCTTAAATATAAGCAGATCATTTTCATTTAAAGAAAAAAAAGCACGGGAGATGTCAAACAATTCGGTCCCTGTTCCATGTGCTTGTTTTGTTTGGGCCGAATGAGGGCATTTAAATTTGAGCGATGACGCTTATCATATTACAAATCATTTTTACGGCATACTGCATCTCCATCTTTCTCTTTCCTCCATGGGTAGTCCAAACAGACTTGAACAAATCTGCGTTAATAATTGCAATTTCAATTGTGATTTTTGTTTCCAAATCATTGCTATTAAAAAGCAGAAAAACCGACGTTTAAAAATGCACAAAAAATACATGAAAAGCAGCAAGCAGCTGTTTCGAATCTACTAGCGAAATTCTTCTTCAGTGCAAGATAGGGGAAAAGGAACAGCGTGCTCGAAAAAGCAAGGCTGAGCTCAGCCTTGCTTTTGAGGGAGTTCGTTATACACAGTCTCAATTCACAGGACAATTCAAAGAACTGGAAATTGCTTATTAACAGTTTCCAACATGGTTAAAAAGTATTTATGAATTCGGTTTGTCCGTCTGCCTGCGTCTGTCGGGTGTTTAACTCTCGTAAATATACTACTCTGATTGTCATGAAATTTTAATGTGTTATTGGGATTTACAATAGAATGTTCGGTATGAAAAATTAAGTGTGTATTGTTTACGATTCGTTTACAGAGATGCACACAATAACTTCATTACATTATGGTCTACGGGGAAAAATCATTTGCGGTGCAATTTAATGATGTTATGATACTTCAAACATAAGGAAATTTAACAAAATCACTAAGGTACACGGCAATATCTTTTTTATAGATTATGGAGAGTGTAGCATTTATCGTTCTTGTACAGAGACACGCAAACAAATTCGGTTGAATGATTGACTATCTATATTATGAAGGAAAAACGTATCCGTGCGTAACGATGACGTCATTTTGACGGCGACAACAGCAGACGATTAAATTAAACTTTCATTGCATTTTTTAAAACTTCTAAATACCGCCCATTTTGATTTCTTACTCTGTCGAATAGGGAAAAATGCACTTTCAAATACAATTTGTTTGAAAACTGCATCGCAATTTAATCAGTTTTTGTTTATGATAATTGTTATGATAATTTTGTTTAAGATAATTTTCAAGCATGAATTTTTTCAAATTTATCTCTATGGCGTGCAGACAATTAGGAAAGATAAAAACGTTTGCACTTAAATTTATATGACTAATTTATCATTTGTTTCCAGATTATATTCCATAAGGAAATTAAAACATTCATCAAGCAATAAATAAACAATAAAATGTTTGTAAATAAATTACGAATTTAAGACATGTAATCAAACCGTACGAGCTTAAACCACTGAAATGAACAGGATCATAAAGGCCGAATGTAAATAGCGATTTCTTCGTCTGTCAACTCCTGGCACGAAGCTCATATTAATCAGTTTCAAAATTTTATTTGAACGCATTATTGCTATTTTTCATATAAATGAGATTTTTAGTATTGTTAATGAGCATTCTAAAATATATATGTATCATGTAAAAAATCTGTTAGAGTTATCATTTTTAAAAAACTATAAACCCGAGAGAGGCTTTCTCGCCGCAATCTATGATATTTACTCATACATTTTTTCATTAATTTTTGATTAAGTGTATTTTTTTTTAATAAAACGGCGTGTTTTACTGTATGTAAGAACCTTTCGAAAAATACCTCATTCATCGTTGTGCTTTTAGTATGTGCAGAAAAAAAAAAAGGATGTTAACAACAGAAAAAAATTATATGATGTTTTTCACCTATACCAGTCGCCCTTGGTGACCAGTTTAGCCCCCCTTAAAATTTATGTTTGGGAAAGCATGCTAAGCATTGTATCATGTTACTTTTATTTATAATTTAATTGTCTGAGCGAAGCGAAGGCTAATACTCAGCGAAATATTACTGTCCGGACACTTTACTACTACGATGGATATTAACGCCATGTCCTACTAAAAAAAAAAGCCGAATAAAAACCTTTCGTCAAGCATAACTCAAAAAATATTTGTCGGATTTCGTTTCTGATTGCACCAGAAGGTACCTATGAGGGTCGCCTACTGAATGCACCTACTATGAAAAATAAGTTCCAAACCGTTTAAAAATTATATAGAAAAAACTCTTAAAAAAGCACAGTTTATCTGCATACGTCACAGAAATTTGGTGTGCGTCACTTTCACCGGTTGATGTTTTCGTAGACAACTGGTTTGAACACATGGAGCAAATAAGAAAAAATACGCACGCAATAATATTGAATAGATCAGTTTCAACCACTTGATCACAAACCTTGCAACAACCCGTCGCAACCAGTTTTGGTGGGCAAACAAATAATAATACAGTATTCCGTACCACGGTGACCGTTTTTAGCCTGTTGTATAAAATCTGGCATGTTGTATGACATACAATTGTGGATGATTAAAACAAAAGACATGTTTATTGATCCGGGAGGTTATCTTTCTCTGGATGTCTGTCTGTCTGTCATACAGCATGCAATTTTCTTGTAAAGGATGATATTATTATGCAGTAAAACCTCCATAACGGACACACACGATTAGTGGACACCTCTATTTAGCGGACATTTTTTCGATTACCAACCCTTAAATAACTGTACATTTTTTACTCTCAGTAGCGGACTCCTCCAAATAGAGGACAAATTCTGCCCTCCCGAGGTGTTCGCTATTCAGAAGTTTTACTGGTAAAACCTCCATAGCGGACACACCCGATTAGCGGATACCTCTATTTAGCGGACATTTTTTCCATTACCAACTCTTAAATAACTGTACATGTTTTACCCTCAGTAGCGGTCACCTCTAAATAGAGGACAAATTCTGCATTCTCGGGGTGTCCGCTATTCAGAGGTTTTACTGTATATAATATTGATAATTATTTTACAGGGCCGCACAAAAGAATAAGAATATATGAAACGAATATAAATTAAATTCGGGGTTGGTAGATCGCTGATGGTAATGTAATTTTAGGATGTTGTTACAGTCATCCGCAGCATGTTTTTAGAGTTTCGTTCATCTAACGAAACCCTACCTGTCTCACTCCTTTGTCTGTCTGTTTGTCCGTCTGTCACAGAGCCCGTTCTCAGAAACTATATATGTCGGATACTTGAAAATTTGCATACTTATAGCTGAACACCACACATCAAACGGCAAATAATAAAATTTTGAAAAAGTCTAATATTTAACCCTCTGGGCTCTAACTTGTGTATTTTAAGCAATTTTTCTAACTCAGCCCCTAATTTAATTAAGTTGGAGACATGAAATTTTGCATACTTATAGCTGAACATCTCACATCAAACGACAAATAATAAAATTTTGAAAAGGCTTAATATTTAACCCTATGGGCTCTAACTTGTGTATTTAAAGCAATTTTTCTAACTCAGCCCCTAATTAAGTTGGATACTTGAAAGTTTGCATACTTATAGCTGAAATCCTCACATCAAACGACAAATAATAAAATTTTGAAAAAATCTAATATTTAACCTTTAACATTTTGACTCGTGCAATTTTTAAATTTAAACTGTTTTGCAATACTATTTTTTGTTCATTTTGCATAATAAGTGTAATGTGACGTAATTTGTTCTATTTCTGATTTCTAACGCAAATTTTGAAAAATGTCTGATATTTAACCCTCTGGGCTCTAACTTATGTATTTTAAGCAATTTTTCTAACTCATCCCCTAACTAAGTTGGAGACGTGAAAGTTTGCATACTTATAGCTGAACACTTGCGATAACACGATAAATCATAAAATTTTGAAAAAGTAATATTTAACCCTCCAGTCTCTAACTTCTGTATTTTAAGCAATTTTTCTAACTCAACCCCTAATTAAGTTGGAGACATGAAATTTTGCATACTTATAGCTGAACACCTCACATCAAACGACAAATAATAAAATTTTGAAAAAGGTCTAATATTTAACCCTCTAGGCTCTAACTTGTGTATTTTAAGCAATATGTCTAACTCAGCCCCTAATTAAGTTGGAGACATGACATTTTGCCATTTTGCGTACTTATAGCTGAACACCTCACATCAAACGACAAATAATAAAATTTTGAAAAAGTCTATTATTTAACCCTCTGGGCTCTAACTTGTGTATTTTAAGCAATTTTTCTAACTCAGCCCCTAATTTAATTAAGTTGGAGACATGAAATTTTGCATACTTATAGCTGAACATCTCACATCAAACGACAAATAATAAAATTTTGAAAAAGGCTTAATATTTAACCCTTTGGGCTCTAACTTGTGTATTTAAAGCAATTTTTCTAACTCAGCCCCTAATTAAGTTGGATACTTGAAAGTTTGCATACTTATAGCTGAAATCCTCACATCAAACGACAAATAATAAAATTTTGAAAAAATCTAATATTTAACCTTTAATATTTTGACTCGCGCAATTTTTAAATTTAAACTGTTTTGCAATACTATTTTTTGTTCATTTTGCATAATAAGTGTAATGTGACGTAATTTGTTCTATTTCTGATTTCTAACGCAAATTTTGAAAAATGTCTGATATTTAACCCTCTGGGCTCTAACTTATGTATTTTAAGCAATTTTTCTAACTCATCCCCCAACTAAGTTGGAGACGTGAAAGTTTGCATACTTATAGCTGAACACTTGCGATAACACGATAAATCATAAAATTTTGAAAAAGTAATATTTAACCCTCCAGTCTCTAACTTCTGTATTTTAAGCAATTTTTCTAACTCAACCCCTAATTAAGTTGGAGACATGAAATTTTGCATACTTATAGCTGAACACCTCACATCAAACGACAAATAATAAAATTTTGAAAAAGGTCTAATATTTAACCCTCTAGGCTCTAACTTGTGTATTTTAAGCAATATGTCTAACTCAGCCCCTAATTAAGTTGGAGACATGACATTTTGCCATTTTGCATACTTATAGCTGAACACCTCACATCAAACGACAAATAATAAAATTTTGAAAAAGTCTATTATTTAACCCTCTGGGCTCTAACTTGTGTATTTTAAGCAATTTTTCTAACTCAGCCCCTAATTTAATTAAGTTGGAGACATGAAATTTTGCATACTTATAGCTGAACATCTCACATCAAACGACAAATAATAAAATTTTGAAAAAGGCTTAATATTTAACCCTTTGGGCTCTAACTTGTGTATTTAAAGCAATTTTTCTAACTCATCCCCTAACTAAGTTGGAGACTTGAAAGTTTGCATACTTATAGCTGAACACTTGCGATAACACGATAAATCATAAAATTTTGAAAAAGTAATATTTAACCCTCCAGTCTCTAACTTCTGTATTTTAAGCAATTTTTCTAACTCAACCCCTAATTAAGTTGGAGACTTGAAAGTTTGCATACTTATAGCTGAACACTTGCGATAACACGATAAATCATAAAATTTTGAAAAAGTAATATTTAACCCTCTAGGCTCTAACTTGTGTATTTTAAGCAATATGTCTAACTCAGCCCCTAATTAAGTTGGAGACATGACATTTTGCCATTTTGCATACTTATAGCTGAACACCTCACATCAAACGACAAATAATAAAATTTTGAAAAAGTCTATTATTTAACCCTCTGGGCTCTAACTTGTGTATTTTAAGCAATTTTTCTAACTCAGCCCCTAATTAAGTTGGAGACATGAAATTTTGCATACTTATAGCTGAACACCTCACATCAAACAGCAAAGAATAAAATTTTGAAAAAGTCTAATATTTAACCCTCTGAGCTCTAACTTGTATATTTAAAGCAATTTTTATAACTCAGCCCCTAATTATGTTGGAAACAAAAATTTGCATACTTATAGCTGAAAACCTCACATCAAACGACAAATAATAAAATTTTGAAAAAATCTAATATTTAACCTCTAATATTTTGTCTCGCGCAATTTTTAAATTTAAACTGTTTTGCAATACTATTTTTTGTTCATTTTGCATAATAAGTGTAATGTGACGTAATTTGTTCTATTTCAGATTTCTAATGCATGTTAATGAATTTATTTTACAATATCCTTTCTCTTTTAAAATTCACATGTAGATATAGTTTTTATGGCGTAATTTCCAATAAGTGCCTGCTTTTTATACCTAATTATTTAATTCCAATTTGAAGGGTTTTTTCTGTTTATAATAGTAACGTGTAAATAATTTTTTTTTTTATTTGAAGCAAACATTATTGTTTGTGCTGTTTATACAGTTGGCAACAGTTTAAATTAATACCATTTTCTAAAATATGTAAAAAATATCTGTCAAAATGCTGAATATTTGAATTTAAAATAGAAATCAAAATCAAAAAATGAGTCAAATTAAAAAAATTAATGAAATCTGCAGACCGGGATCTTCTATTGAATAAAATGATCTAAAAATGATTAAATTCTCATGTATAGCTTTTGCTCTTATACATTTTTTTTAATGGAACGATTTTGTCCAACTTTAGCATTAAATATCTCTTAAAATAATTATTCGATTTGAAAACTGTATGCATTAGTGTGTTGATCAAACATTTCGCTATAATACCACCGATTTTCATATATTTGTATGCAATAGTTTTCTTAATATTAATGAAGAAAGACCTCTGGTCACAAAAAATTCAAAACCGGCGGCGGCGGCGGCGGCGGCGGTGACAGCGTTAGTTACTTTTTACAGAATAGAGAGATATATAAAAATGAAAACTTGTCTATCTGTCTGTTTGTAATTCTATAAAAAATCCACAATTTGGAAGCCAAAATTGTGAAGAGATACGTACATGTGTATTAAAACATGGCCGAGACAACTAAAGTAATCCGGAATCGAAATAACTTATAGTTAATTTTTAATTAATAAAAAACCACCAATTTAACAGCAATTTCTTATCAAATTTAAACATTTTTCGTTATAGCAGTTGCCAAAAATTAAAAAATACAATAAAATTATTACTACAACAATTAATTTTCTACTGCAAGATTTCCACGTGAAAAATGAAAATGAAATAAATAGTTTGCCGAATTTAAAAAAAAAAGGTGAATATTACGTCATAACTTTTCTATTGCAAGATATTCACGTGAAATATGAAAATGAAATAAATGGTTTGACGAATTTAAATGAAAGTGAATATAACTTCATAACTTTTCTATTTCAAGGTTTCCACGTGAAAGAGGAAAATATTACGTCATATTGGAAATATAAAGGGCATGGTGGATATAGTATAGCGTCATATGAGTGTGAAAAATGTATTGAAGCATGATAAAAACCCGATTAGGGAAATATTGGCGTATTTTAACATTATTGCTCCAATTATAAATTGAAATAAGTTCATTTATAGCTGTATTCTTTTGCGTCTGTTATATCCATTTATACATTTTTATATAGCGTTTTCATATGATTCATTCAACAACATTTCGACTGCTTTTTTAAATGTTTGTTTTGTGTTGTATGTTAAATTTGAGATTGATTTTTCAGAACAAGCATCCTTCAAATTCTGGGCAACGCCGGCACTTTAGTTTGTAACAGATAAATGGCTTTTGTATCTGTACATCTAATGCTAATATTATAAAGCGTTATAATATTATAAAGTATATAATATTATTAATGCTTGTACGTTTGTGAGGTGTTATCTCTGAAACTACATAGCCAACTTAAAAAAATGTTGGTGGCAATCTCTGCTCCGAAAAAAAGACTATTTTATGTCAGTGCAAGAACCTACATCGCTGCAGGAGCAAAAAAGTTCTAAAATTGTGATTTCTGCGACATTGATTAGGTTAGAAACTTTAAATTTGGTGCGGTAGTTACTTTTAAGATGTGAATACTCGTAATGAACGCTATCTAAAAGGTTCAATTTGACGGATAAACATAAAAATTTCTAGAAAGGTTCTAAACTATGATTTATTTGGAATACTGAAATTTTTGGGATACTGTTGGGGTTAGAAACTAGAACTTTGGCATGGTAGTAATTAATAAGATGTAAATGCTCGTTATAGAACGAATTCTAAAAAATAGAAAGACTAAACAAAGCGGAAAAAGATCTAAAGATGATCTAAGTAACGAAGAACATGGAACTGTTAGGAATATAAACATGAAAATTGACATGGCTGTATTTATCATGACGTAAATTCTCACAATAGAACAATTTCTAAAAATGTCGCTATATAAAACAGTGCAGAAACAAAAAACTTTCAAAAATTTTCTATTTCTCTGTTACTGCTGAGCCCAAAATCTTGAAATTTTGCTTCGGGTTAGTTTTAAAATATACAATTGTCTCTATGAATGGTTTCTAAAAAATTTAAAATTTAAAAAGATGAAATTAACGGAAAGCGACCTCAATTACCATTAATTTGGAATTATTAGGTACAGCAACTTTAAATATTTCATAATGCTGCATTTTCTCCGCAAAACATGCGATTTAAATGCAACAAAACTGATAGATACCCACCTAGCATTAAATAAATTGTGTCAATATTGAATAAAGACCTGTATGAAACGGTGAGTAGGTTGCCCGAAAGTACTTGCTAAAGTGTTCCTTCTCTAGGCTTTCTCTCTCTCGCCAAGGCCACTAACAGAGGGAAGTGCCGTTTTAAATGTGATATGAATTTTTTATTCGATTCATTTTTCTAGACATTTTATCATGAGGTCATATTCTCAATTATCATTAGTAGATTTTTTATATATTAACTTATTCTGGTGAAATTTTGTAATCGGGTTCATATTGGCGTATGTTAGCTTGCATGATTTGCTGAATAAATATGTATGGATTTGTAAATTACTTCAAATGACACTTTGACAGCTCAAAAGTTATGCAGACGATATATTCAGATCTTGTGTCATACTTTATGTTGTAATCATTGCCGATTTCTTTTATTTAATACATGCTAAATACAGCTCAACTTGTGCAGAATATGTTTGAAAACAAAACAATACAGCGTATGTAGTGGCCACCATACACTCATCATTTAAATCCGATCGAGCATATCTAAAACACACTCTAACGAAGCACTGCATGCCACTTTTGATGTATTCGGTACTTTGATACTATATTAGATTTTGAGAAGTGAATTCCTTAAATGTTATCGACAACCTCATTGCATCCGTGGAAAACAGATATTGTACAATATTAACTATTCCGGTTGAGCACACACCATATAAAGTATAGTCCATTCTTTTTAAACATCATATATTTGTCATTTAAAGTTACTCAAATTGGTGCGGAGCGTCTGATTATGCTCTTGACATCATTTTATACAGTTAAAATTCCGATATAAGTAAATTAGTGTTTCATTTTCTATTTTACTTTTAATATATTGCGTACTTTCAATTTTATATCCATGCATGGCTGTCTTGAATGGTTTGATTTCCCATTTTTTTTAAACAGTGTATACGAATTTATATATAAGATTTTGTAATTCTACAATTCGTTTATTTTCATCATTTCAATTTTTCTCAGTATATGGACAATTAAAGATAACATCTCATTTTCTTTGCTTCCACATGTTATTATTAAATCTATGTGCTCAGTAATATCGCTCAGACTAATCCCTCTGAGGAAAGTCCTAGTTTACTTTGGACTCCCTTAAATATAATTAATATAATCTCTTAAGCTAATATTAGTTTTTGTTGCATTAAAATATCTAAATTTGTTGATTTTCTATAAGCAAGTAGGTTTACAATGGAACTCTGTGGGAATTTGGTGAAATATTAGAGATATCACCAAGTTGGCGTAACTTTTGGCGACTATTTTTGGTCGCCAAATTTGGCGATATATCGTCAAGTTGGCGACAAACTTGGCGGCATTTAGCGAAAGAACAGGGTCCCCCCTATGGTAGCCTCTCTTAGAGGTATGGGGATGCATTAAATGCTGTTCAATAACCAATGAGATGCGTTTCATTCGAGCGTTGCTATTAAACAATTAACAAATAATCGCGATATCTGTGCCATGTACGATAGCGTAATATATATATATATATATAGATTCTGTAATGCAGGAAGCCTTAACTCCTTGTGATTGATAATTGCTGGAAGTGCGTTTTCCGCTGTGGTACGCAATTTTATACTTATCTTATGCTTAGTGTACTAGGTGTTGCGTACACTCTAAATAAAAAGGAGTGACTATTCACTCCAGAGGAGTGAATAGTCACTCTATCGCAGAGTCAAAATATGCCCAACCTCTTTAGAGTGACTATTCACTCTGAGCAAAAGTGAAATTTTTGACTCTCTGAAAGAGTGAATAGTCACTCCTGGGAAGTGAATATTCACTCTAAACAGGGGTGGATAATCACTCTTTCGGAGGAGTGACTATTCACTCTTGCTAAAGGAGTGCGGTTTTTCACCCCTGGTAGGAGTGAATAGTCACTCTTTCATAGAAGTGAATGTTCATTTTTTATGGAGTCAATTCTTTTTTTATTTTGCTTTTATGGGCATTTTAAAAGAATCACATCTTTTACAGCATGCAATGAAAATAGATACAAGCGTGGTAAAGATTGGAATAAAATACTTTATCAGCAATATTTATTTAATTCATAGTTTGTAACACTAATTGAACTTTTAAGGAAAAAATCAGTTAAAGTTACATATGAATTTAATTTAGATTACTGACAGAAATAAACTAATACATTTTATTCCAATTTTATCCTGTGTGTTTGCTTTTATTGCATACCCTATAAAAATATTACTTTTAAAGTTTTATAAATAATTTTTTAATAGGTGGATATTATATGTTTAACAATGTTTGATGTCATTTTAATTTTTGGTTTTAAATATAAATTCCTATCTTTTTACCGTACTTTTTCCGTAAATTATTGCAATTTTTGCAAAATCCTATAGTTCTAAAATATTTTTCATTTTTTTACTTAAAAACAATGCTTATAAACTTACATATTTTTTAAAAAATGAGTTCTAAGTATGATTTAAATATTAAGAATGTGTATTTTTTTCCGCTGTGATTTGCTTTTGTTTTATTTAATATGATCATGTAGTCTAAATTTTAAGTTCTCTGGAATATGTATATATATGTCTTTTAAACATATTCCTTAACTTAATCATGATTTCTAATTTTGGTCCATTATTGTTGAAAACAATACTTATTAATGAAACGACACGGTAAGTCATATTTAATTTAATTTTTTTATTCCCGTAGATATTGTATTTTGGGAATATGAGCAAAATAGATTTGATATGTTTTATAGGAAAAGATTGACCTAGGAAATAGAAAAAAATAAATATAAAAATAAACACATTACATTTATTTGTATCTGTATGTATGAATTTTAATGAAAATAAAGTGAATGACTGCATATAAAAGTTCTTATTGTTTGAAAAACATTTTAATGTAAAACAGTAGTTATTAATATCTTTAAAAAATATTCAGTCCTAAATCATGTAAGAAAATATGAACTTTTTAAAAAATATACTAAAGCTGTCTTATTGATAAACTTCAAAACAGGCATAAAAAACATTTTATTTCAGTGCTTAAATATCATGTTTTATTTTTTAGTGCCAAAAATTACGTGCATCAAAAACGTAGAAAATGCGTTTAAATTGAAGGAAATTTAATAACTGATGCAGAATGTCTATAATTATTATTTTTTTTTATGTTACTCAGTCTCAAAATTTTAAAATCATAAACCTCAGAAAAATGTTTAGATACAATTTTAAAAAATTAATATACACTAAAACCTCCCTAAAACGACCACGTACTGTTCCAATATAAATTGGTCTCTCCGAGAGGTGGCCTCTTAATGGAGGTCATGTTTAAATCTAGATTTTAATTGTTGAAAAATGGTAACAATGTTGCTTAAATTTATTTTTCACACTAGGAAAAAATATAAAAATTTAAGTATCAAAATAAAAGTTAAGTACATAAGTTAATTACTGCAGAGTTTAAAAAATGAACACATTGAGCTTTGCTTTAATTTTAAAGTTTTATAATTTTTATTTCCAAGTCCTTTCGAAGTTCAGTAAATAAATGCATTTTTTTGTGGACGAAAACAAATAATGACGATTTCATTACTTTATCTATTTCTTTGAGAGTTTTCCGACACAACAGGGCAGAGGAGTTTATTAACCATCAGTCTTAATTTGTAACCAGAGTTAAATTCATTGCCTAAAAGGGCACAAAGGGGTTTAAACACTTAAAAGTTACCGGGATTAAAAAAAAAAAAATCTAAACTTAGTTTAGAAGTTTGATGAATAATGCACTCTCCGGAATAATTTTTTTAATAAAACCTTCTTCAAGCGACCAGGAAAAAACGGAATTTATTTCATTTTCTTCAAAGAAATCGGTCTCTCATGGAGGGAGTTCAACTGGGATGGTCTCTGAATGGAGGTCAAATTAGTATTGAGCCTATGGGAATAAATTTCGTTCCATGTAAAAATGGTCGTTGACGGAGATGGTCGCCTAATAGAGTTGGTCGCACAGGGAAGTTTCACTGTACCAACCTTTTCGTAATATCATAAACATCAAATATCATATTTAACTCCGAAACAATAATAAATACTCTTAACTGTATATAATCCGAAATCAAAATTAAACGAAAAAAAATCTCATAGAACGGCAAATTAATGTTTTCGAATGACGTGTCTCCTACGATTGAGAAAATCTATCTTCTCTTATGAGCCAGTCACCCTTTCAAAGGAAAGAGATAAAACTTCTTTGTTTTGGTCGTTGATAAAAGTTTTATAATTTGCAAACACAGCATTGAAAGGGAATAAAAAAATATTTTCACTCATTTCTTTTTAATTCACATTTCCCGAACTAATGAAGTTTGGATTATTTTTTTGCAAAGCATTGTGAGCTTTGAGGTCTGCACGGGCCGAAATTTCCAAGGACCCGGCCCGACTCATAGAAAAAAAATTCGGCCCGGCCCGTAGAAAAAAATTTGGTCCGGCCCGGTAAAAAACTTAAAAGTTCTGCCCGAGCCCGGCTCGGAAAAAAGTTAAAATCTCGGCCCGAGTGAATTTCAACAAAACATTGATTTTTTATTTTTTTTGAAGTGTTAAAATTCTGGAAAATGCTATACAGTAAGATAGAATTGTATAGAGAAGGAAAAAAATATGCGTTATAGACAAGTTCCCTTCTTAGCGAGTGTAAATGTATTATATATCCTTTTCTTATGTATTAGTATATTAATTATGCATGGATCAATACGTTAGTGAGTTTAAAACTGGGTTCCGTCATACGCTGGTTCTTTTCACACGTTTTACTATGTTTTAATTTAGCTATATTTTAATAATCGCAGAAATCTAGTGTTCTTTAAAAATAATAAATTTTAATGTTTAAGGGTAGAATAATGACGATTTAAAAATGTATGCATTTTTTGCAAACATTTTTGGGCCAGACCTAATTTTACTGACCTTTGAATAGACCAGGCCACGGTGAGACAATGATTTTCATACGGGCTGGGTCAAAATTAGTACTGAAAATTTTGTGTCCTGAAGACTCGGAATGAACCAGTCCCGGCTTTGTACAGAAAAAATAAGCTAGGCCGGGCCCGAGCCTTCAGAAAAAAGTGTGGCCCGGGACACGCCCGAGTTCCGTGAGTGAAAATCGGCCCGAGCATGAGCCGGCCCGTGCAGATCTCTAGTGCATATTCAGTTGTTAAAAGAATTATATTTCACATGAAGAAATATAACAATCACTTTTGAACACTCTAACGATCAATCTTTTTCTATACAACATACAACTATTTAGTGCATAATCTTAACATATCTACACGAATAAATGGTTAAAATTAAATAAGGCTTACCTCTATTTTATGTATTCCATTAAGAATAATTTTAATGATATCCTTATCTGTTAATCCTAAGATGGCGGACAAGACGAAAATGTGATATTTTTTCTTATCTTACGAGGGCGCTGTCGCCTTGCTGTTCTGATTGGCTAATAAGCAATGCATACGCAAGCCACTCTTTTGGGAGTGACAACTTCACTCTCGATAACGGAGTGAGATATTGCACTCCTTTCTAGAGAGTGGGAAATTCCACTCTTTAAGGAGTGTAATTTTACAAAATTCACTCCAAAAAGAGTGAAAAGGCCTGTCACTCTTTCAAAGAGTGAGCTTTTCACTCCTCCCAGTTTTAGAGTGTATAAATTTTATAGATCATGTACGGGGCTTCACAAAAAATACTTGTGATACTGGTGGTTCTACTAAATTTGAGAGGAGGGTGTAATATGCAAATAATCTGCTTGTCGATGAAGAAATCGGGGCCTGTTCCTCATTCACCTTGTATATACAGGATGGCCATGTTCACCTGCCTGAAGTACTCTACAAGTTAAGCTGTTTGGAATATTTTAAAAATCTTTGGTATTTATACTGTTTAGAGTATGCGGAAACGAATTATGCAATAAAAATAATTAGTTTGAAATTTTACCGATAGATGGCGCATTAATCTTAGAGATGTTTTCTTAGTAAATATTAACAAACATAACTCATTTTAAACCAATATCTTCTGAGACGACGATATTCTTTCATAGCAGTGCTATATAATTACTATCATTTTCATACAAGCACTTTATTATATGAAAAGTTTCAAAACCCAATCGCGCCCGTCGGCCTAATCGTTCGGAGTTTTTGTGGTTTTCTTGGAACCGTGGATTTCCACGTGTAAATACGGGTTAGGTTCCTTTAGAAAGACCCCCACGGAGGGCACCCTACCCCTTTAGGGCCTATATCCCTCGTGTTGATAATTGACCGTCATAAACAGAACCAACCAAAAGCTTCAAATTCAATAGTTTCAAAATTCAGCTGGTAGATTATATACAGCGCCATCTGCCTTAAAAATGTTTAATTATTATTGCTACTTTTTTATTTATTTTTATTAACAGAACTTATTTCTGCATGCTCTAAACTGAATAAATACCGAATCTTTTTTTTTTATTATTATTATTTCAAATAGTATAACTGTTTAGCATTAAAACATATGCATTTTACTTCAGGCCACCTGGTATTTTACAAATCAAACCGCCAGGGAAAAAAATTAAGTAAAACTAGAAAAGATGTTTATTAGGATGTACAGATATCAAACGGGAAGTTGTTCGGCCCAGTAGTTTAGATGTTATGGTGTTATTTATGACGGCCAGTTATCAACACGAGGGATATGGGCCCAATGGGGGAGAGGTGGCCCCCGTGGGGGGTCTTTCTAAGGATAACCGTATATACGCAAGGAAATCCAAAGTTCCAAGAAAACCCCGAGCGATTAGGCCGACGTGCGCGATTGGGTTCGAACCCAGCCTCTCCCGTCTACCAGCTTTGAGGTTGGTTGGTTGATTTTTGATGGCCGATTATCTACACTAGGGATATAGGCCCGAGGGGGGAGTGCCCTCTGTGGGGGGGGGTCTTTCTAAGGGAACCTAACCCGTATTTACGCATGGAAATCCATGGCTCGAAGAAAACCACGAAAACTCCGAACGATTAGGCCGACGGGCGCGATTGGGATCGAACTCAGCACCTCCTGTCTACCAGCTTCGACAGAAGAACCTCTCGGCCACTGGTGGGGCCCCATTAGTTTAGGAATTATGCAGGTTTAAAATTTGGAACGCCTAATATCAATAGGGATTTTGTTAAGCATCGGCTAGTTTTGGTGATATTACTGTAGGGGGAGGGGAATACCTCCTGGAAGGACTTTTCAAGGGGAAATGATCCTGAATTATCGTTCTTGTACAAAAAAAAAACCTAAAAACCTTACACGGAAAGGCCTCGCTGGTATCGAACCCGCGAGCATCAGCCCAAGTTTAAGCTTCTCGTTTTCCGGCCATCATGCATGAACATCATGAGCGGATCCAATTTTCTATTTCGTTAGATTAAGGGGAGGGGTCGTATATCTTTTTTTTTAGGATTGTGTCACATGTATTTTTGGATCAATTTTTATAGCTTAAGTTTGCCCACAACTCGAAACTTGCTGTTTTATGCCACATTAACAGAGTCCTTTTTATTTTCAAATGCTGGAAAGTTTCAGGCATATTCGTAAATGCGTAATATTTGCAAGCTCCATTCAGACATTAATAAATCGGGGGTTTCCCGTTTTTAGGCGCGTTCGTAATTATATAAATACACTGCTCAAAACAATTAAAGAATATTTGAAGTTTTATATAAAATAAAGATATAAACGAAATTTTTTTTGCCGAAAATAGAAGAAGAGAATCACAAATACAAATTTTTCTGGTTTTCAAACTGTGGAGTATGCAAATTTTGAGTTCGACATCAAAAACGTCGCTTCAGCGGCAGCGAATGAAATTTGACTTTCAACTGGATAAAAGAGAATGAAGACAAGGGTGATCGGCATTCAGTGATTGCTTTGTTTCGATGAGTACGATGTCTCAGCGAAGTCATTTGACAGATTTAGAAGCTTTGAGAATTGTTGGTAGGTTAGAAGGGGGCCAAACTCAAGCCGAAGTAGCGCAAGCCATTGGAGTGTCACAAAGTGTCATTTCCAGGATCTGGAACCGTTTTTTGGAGAGTGGATGTGCAGGCCGAATACCAGGGCAAGGTCGTAGACGAGCAACAACGCCCAATGAAGATCGGTATTTAGCGTTAACAGCTCGGAGACACCGAACCATGAACGCTACTTTTCTCCAACAACACCTTCGCTCGGCTACAGGCACCACGATTTCAACTCAGACTGTCCGAAACCGGCTCCATGCTGTAGGTCTGTATGCTCGCCGACCGATGGTATGTGTTAGATTAACATCAAGACATCGTCGCGACCGCAGGGAGTGGGCAACCGAGCATGTCAACTGGAGGAGAAATGAATGGAGCAATATTCTGTTTTCTGACGAGTCCCGTTTTTCTGTGCATCCGGATAATAGGCGTATTTTCATCTGGAGGGACCGTGGCAGTAGGAATAATCCTAGCGTTCGTGCACGAAAGTGTCAGATTTGGCGGTGGAGGAGTGTTGGTGTATGATGACGGGCATTGACTCTCCATTGACGGGCGCACTGACCTCTACATCATTCGAGATGGAGCTCTGACTGGTCGCCGATATAGGGATGAGATCCTCAGACCTATTGTAGTCCCTTACGCTGCAGCAATCGGAGATAACTTCATTTTAATGGACGATAACTGCAGGCCACATCGTGCAAACCTGGTGGAGGATTTCCTTTTCGAGGAAGGAATCGTTCGAATGGAATGGCCAGCATGTTCTCCAGACATGAATCCAATCGAGCACGTTTGGGACGCTCTAGGAAGACGAGTTTCTGGCCGCCAACAATCCCCACAAACTCTCCAAGAACTGGAAAGAGCTCTTCTGGAAGAGTGGGGCAGAATACCCCAACTCGTCATTAATAGCCTCATTGAGTCCATGCCTCAAAGGTGTTCAACGTTGCTGGCCGCCCGTGGAAACCATATCCCCTACTGAAAATGATTTTCTTTGAAGAAAACACCTTTTCTTATTCTTTTTTTCTCATATGCACAAATTGTGTTTTTTTCCTTTAATATACAAATGCGCAATAAAATGCATTTTTTTCTGCCAAACATGTGTAATTTATTCTCATATAACCTACTATGTCTGTCGACCATGTATCAATCAGCTAAACAGTTTACCAGATACAAAATCCACCTAAAACTGCAATATCCTTTAATTCTTTTGAGCAGTGTACGTTGCACACATAGTTGTCGTTCAGTCCGTCTGTCTGTCTGCATGTAACAGCGCAAAAACTACCCAACCGAATCGTTTGAAATTTATAATTGTTGCATGATTTTGTCGAGTCATTTCAAATTCTTTGAAAGCCGGATGTATAGTTTAATTACAAGGACAGTCAAAAGTTTTCCGTTTCATTACGGTCAATGGGAAAAAATTATTTCAAGTGCATTTCAATGATGTTACAGCATTAATTATATGCACTTATCAAGTGTACTAAAATATACATTCAATACAATATGCGGTGCAAAAAATATTTATAAAACTAGTTATGGTACGAACGCACCTCATTTGCCACGCTTGGCGTGCGATTTCCAACTTGTTTTATAAAGACACAGGATTTTTCAAAAAATGTCGTCAAAGTTGACATTTTGAGTCGACTTTTGGGAGTCGACAGTTAAGGAAAGCAACACAGAGAGCAATTAGTTATAAGAGAAGCTGTACCCATATATAAGAAGAGGGAAAACGTTATTCGTTTTTCTTTCACTTGAAGAATAAAATGCATGAAAATTTCACGGAACTCTATTTAAAGAGATTTCGCGTGCGTCAGAAATATTTGCATTGAAGGACGGGTTTTTTTTTTCTTTAAATACGCTTGGTACTACGTATTTGAATTCCCCCACCAGTGGCTGAGAGGTTCTGCTCTCGAAGCTTGTAGACGGGAGGTGCTGGGTTCGATCCCAATCGCGCTCGTCGGCCTAATCATTCGGAGTTTTCTTGGTTTTCCAAGCGTAAATACGGATTAGGTTCCCTTAGTAAGACCCCCATGGAGCCTATACCCCTCGTGATGATAATTGACCGTCATAAACACAACCAACCGTATTGGAATTTAAAAATGTGTTGTATAAAAACGTTCTTCCTTCAGTAGGGTTGATGGTTGATTTTTGACGGCCGATTATCTTACACTAGGGATATGTGCCCGAGGGGGGGGAGTGCCCTTCGTGGGGGTCTTTCTAAGGGAACCTAACCCGTATTTACGCATGGAATTCCATGGCTCGAAGAAAACCACGAAAACTCCGAACGATTAGGCCGACGGGCGCGATTGGGAACCTTCAGTAGGGAGTCATGACTTTCGTGCCACCCCCCCCCCCTCCTTAAAGCTGTTTGTTAATCACTCAGCTTCCGAATTCCCCTCACTAATGTTAAGTCTATGGGCGTTTTTGATCCATTCGTATAAATAAAATATTTTCTCGGGAAATTAATATTTTTAACTCCTTTTTCCTGTGTACTTCCCTTTAAAGGATGTCTCTTTTTTTCTTAGTTTTCAAAATATTTCTAAAATATAGACTTAATTTAATATTTTATGAGTTAAAAGCCGACGACCTGTGAGTAAGATATTAACACTTCATATAAAAGTCTATATTTTAGAAATATTTTGAGAACTAAAAAAAAAGAGACATCCTTTAACAATATTACACTGTAAAGATGATTTTAAAATATTAATTTCCAGAGGAGATATTTCAAATATACGAATGCATCAAACGCCAATAGACTTAGCACTAGCGAGGGGAATTCGGCAGCTAAGTGACTAGCAGCCTTAAGGCTCCTGTCCCTGCAGGCGAAGACACTCGCCAGCTAATGCTAAACATAGGGAGAAGTTATTTTTTAACATCTCGTTTGCATTTCGACATTTTTAAAAATATATATAAAATAGTTGATCATGATGATGATGATGATGATGATATATATATTGCATTGGATAGCTGAGGTCCATCTCTACATAGCTCCTTTTTTACTTTTTCGATTTTTGTTGCTGATATTTTTATAAAGTTGCTTTCACTTTCGAAACCGGTTCCGAAAATGAAAGTGTCAGTCTAAAAAATATCTGCAACCAAAATCAAAAAAGTAAAAAAGGAGCAATGTAGAAATGGACCTCGGCTGTTAAATGCAAAAGCAATTACTGAAAAATGTCGAAATGCAAACGAGACATTAGAAAATAACCTCCCCATGTGTGAAGGCATCTACCATCACATATTAATATTAATAGTTTCTCCTTTCCCCCTTTAAAATTACGCCTTTTTTTAATTCTTAAATTTAATTATCTGTCTGCATTTGGATTCAATCTATTTTTATCGCTCTTTTCCCTGTCATAAATTTAGTAGTCAATTCTCAGTCTCTTTAATATTTTAACCGCAGCGCACTGCATTTGAAAGAAAAGAAATAATATCCTTTTCCCGCCTAGAAACCGCGCTCTATTTTTCATCCTTCTGCCTTACTTTTGATAATATGCAGAAATTAGTGAGACATATTACTTCTACATTTTTAACCGTTAGTCCAGATGCAATATATTAGTCATTTCATTATTGGAACCCTGTCTTTATTTTGTTTTAATTTATTAACGTTCGCTTGCTGGCGTTTCAGTCCCGTGAGATCTTTGGCAGCCCTTATAGAATGTTCCATCGCGGTTTCTGAGCCATAATTCCTATGTAATCAGTTGGCGGTAAATAACTCATATTACCCTTTTACGCCCCCTATTCAAATACAATTAACAACCTCTGACCGCATCTCTTCTCTCATAGTATTCTCACCATATAGCATACGTAATTGGCGAAAGTGTATATGTACTCTTGCCAATACTCGATCATTTGGAGAAAATGTAATTGTGATGACTTCCTTCTTGTCTCTCTTTCGGTGAGCATACAAAATGTAATATCTTGCCCACTTCTCCAGCATCGGCGCTAGTGGCCTAACTCGATTGTGTTTAAACGATCCCGGTGGACAATAATGACATTCAGATGATTTACCATTGACTGATCTTAATTCAACAGCTTCCTGTCTTGTTACTCAAATAATCAATATTTGTTTTGCAGCCCTCTTATCCGTCTGAAGCATCCACAAAAAGGAACCATAATATTCAAGAAATCTTCGTTATACAATAGGTTTAGCATTAGCTTGCGAGAGTCTTCGTCTGCAGGGTTGGTTGGTTGTGTTTATGACGGCCAATTATCAACACGAGGGATGTAGGCCCTAAGGGGGGGGGGGTGCCCTCCGTGGGGGTCTTTCTAAGGGAAGCTAACCCATATTTACGCATGGAAATCCACGGTTCGAAGAAAACCACGAAAACTCCGAACGATTAGACCGACGAGCTTGATTGGGTTCGAACGCAGCACTTCCCGTCTACCAGCTTGGAGAGCAGAACCTCTCGGCCTCTGGTGGGGCTTTCTCCTGCAAGAACAGGAGCCTTAATCTACCCTTGAGCATGGTAAGCACTGGTCTTAAGCGATCCTGTAACTCATAAAGTCAAATTAATTTTTAATCGTTGCAAAACTGATTGCAATGGGGGTAGTTTTTTTTAAAACGTAACTCAATAAAGTACTTGGCGGAGTGAACTGTAATTTTATATTCACATATTTGAAGGTTCTAGAAATAGGTTACAATTTTTATTTGTTGCGAAATTTTATTTCTTAATTACATATTTAGTTGGTTTTTTTTTTTATATATAAAAAAATATTAATTGTAACCTACGAATTTTTTAACATAAATCGATTTCTAGAAGGTTCAAAGTCCTATTTGTATCAGGTGACTTGTTGCAGAGTTAGTGGGGAGTGATCACTTTATTTTTCCAAGAACTGCAGAATTGCAACAATTTGAAGATGATAGAAAGTTCATAATAAATAGCATTAAAGAGCATTTAATACATTAAGATGTAAATTTAAGATATATATAAGGTGTAAATTTCCAACTGGGCGAAAATTTTTCGGACCAGGATTCCAACCAGGGATCTCTTGGATGAAGCCGCCAATGCTCAGACCAACGCTGATATAAGATCAGACGCTATAATCAATTAGGTTAGCTGGGTAAATTAGATGTGCCAGCTTCGTCCGGGGTAGCTCAGATGGTAGAGCATTGGTAGATAGATCACAGATAAAAGTTATGAAGATATAAGTTACACTACATATTTTTAAATTAAAATAAAAGCTGTATTCTTCATTTCAAACAACAAATGGTTGCATAGAGGTAGTCGGATGGTTGTTATCAAAATATCAACTTATTGTTACATAAAGCATATAAGGATAAATTACATTTGGTTTTTGAAATTAATAAAATTTAAATCAAAAACTTTAAAATTTATAAATTAAAAAAGTGTTTTTTTAATATTTGTGGGTTTGTCAGTAGTGTTATTCACTTTGCTTCTAGTTTATCCACGCCCCGTAGAGTTATTTATTCTGGGAGGGAAAGGTGATGGGCGATGTCGATTTTTTCAATCAATTTAATCGATACTATGGTCAGCTCGATTTTATCGATACTATAACTTTTTTATCGATGTCTTTAAGGTAATACAGTTCTTTTTTATTTTCCTTCAAAACTTGAAGGTAAACTAGTCAAATGTGCCAATGCCAAAACTTTCCTCTGTCTCATACACATTAATACATTAAAATTCGCTATGACAGTGTCAAATTTAAATGTCATTCTAAGCCCATCATGAGGATTCAAAAAGTATAAGTTTGTTGAATTACGTACATTTAAAAAAGAAGATATAAGCATGATATAAGCATTGCATTTTCCAAACAAATCATTGAATTTTGGCACCCGCCCTCTTTGATGTCTGTGACCGAAATTTCCAACTAAAAGAGCATAAAAGCGACACCTGTTGGGCAGTATACATCCAAGCCTAATAAAAATCTACTTCCTATAAGAATCAATAGCCTAATAAGGAATTTCCGGGCGCGATACAGCAGAAAATGAAAAACTGCCATCCTGAGACAAAAAATCGCTTTATTATTCAACGTGTGATTCATTTATCGGAAAATGAAAAAAAAACTGTCTGCTTACAAATCTCTTTAATAATCATGAATGCAAGTATCATGATGCTTTTATGTTTAAAAATGAGTCAGAAAAAAATGTCAAAAAGTTTTTGCGTTGTTGAGCGGAGAAGAATATTTTTCTTTCTTTTTTTTTTTTTTTTTTTTTTTTGTAAAAGCGCCTTAATTACCAATGAAATTTGGGAACACACAATTCCCTATAATTTGCATTTTAAAGACATTATTGATTCGTTTTCCTTAATAATTAGGTATATCATGTCTGAAGGCGCATTACTCCAGAGATTCTTTAATTTTTACGAAAGGAGTAATAGCAGAATATAGGAAAATTTATACAAATACAGTAAACTCTCTGTAAGGCGGACTCTGTGTAAGACGGAAATCTGTCGAACTCGGAAAGATTTTCAAGTCCCTGCGAATCTATAGACATAGAGTAAAATTTGTCTAAGGCGGAATATTGTCTACTTCAGAAAATTTTTTTGGTCCCGATGGATTCCGCCTTAGAGAGAGTTTACTGTAGTTAAAATTTAGAGAAATTTAATTATGAACAAATATTAATGGAACAGTGATATGTTTTTGAATTTGTTATGTCGGAGCATTTAAATGGACTGTGGAAGAAAATTAAATACAAAACTTCTTAAGGTGTTTTTTTTCATTGTTTAGCCCGTCGTTTTAATCTTGCTTTGCAGAAGTTTCCAAAAATAACTAAATATTGGATTTTTTGTTATGTATTATTATACATTATTTTTTGGGAAAGCTTGATGTATAAATTCTTAATAAGTAGTTACTTTTTTCTGACAAACCATGGTTTTCTATTGAAAAATTCATGACATCTTTTCATACTGTTGTTATGACTCTCAATGGACTCTATTCAAGTGACGTCATACGCCAGAGCTGGCGGTATGATGATCTGTTATTCTAGTTACTGCACCGGCAGAATACCAGTATGCGCAGGCGCAAACACTGCTAGCAGACAACTTTAGCCTTGACCCAGGTTGAGTGCATACATTTTAACTGAAAATTTACAAACTTAGGGGATTTTCTCGCATACAGAACAACATTTTGAATTTAGATTACAATATATTAAGTATATGCTGCTGCATCAAAGAATTTTTTTGCGGTATTTTTAACAAACAAGCATTAATAACTCACACTCCATAGACTGCTATGCTAAACACCGCCAGTAAATACCGCCAGCAGACGAATTTTAGCCTCGACCTCAGGTCGCGTGCATAAGGTCCATACTCGGTGATGAATTCAGGGAGTGGCGAAGGGGGACAAACCTCCACGGAGAACCGAAATGCCCTCTGATGGAGAAAATATGTAACTTCTCGCTTCAGGATAGTGCGATAGTACAGCGCCTAGAATACCTAGTGGTGGAAATATCATAGACTTCTAATATAACTGGACGCAGAAATGGCAACCTTTTCTTGAAGCACATATCATGCTTCCCACCATCACGTGATGGTGGGGAGAATGCGCGCCAAACCGGTTTTTCTCGCATCCCATCAAGACCTATTTCGTCTGCGCTCGTTTTGGAGCGTACTTTTATCACGAAATTGCCAAGAAAGGGATTACCGCTAAAAAACGACACCCTTTTGCGATGAGATCTCCGACATGAGTGCATCAGGGTTCGACGGAGAGAACAAAGGGATTCGCTCTCTGTTCAATTCCTCCTCTAAGGGAAATATGCTATCCAAACAGTGTTAAAAATTTGTATCCCTTAAATGTGCGACGATGCTGCTAAAATTTCAAGTGTTGATCGTAGCGACATCTGCGGGATTTTCGCATTACTAGTATTACATTGTATAGACTAGCAATTTCTTGCAGTTGTAGAAAATATCCTGCAGATGTCGCTACGATCTGCATATTGCAGCAGTATCATTGCACATTTAAGGGATACAATATTTTAGCGCTTTTTTATGTATTACAGGGATAGCCGATTTCTATTCTATATATTCTAGGCGCTATAGCGATAGTGTCGTGCAACCGCATTGCATTACATGTATTTTAAATTTGTTTAAAATGATTATTCTTTTGCACAATTTCAGATTTTCCATGACATTTCTGTTCTGTCTTATATTACAAAGTAAAAAATAATTGAATTTGAATTCTTAAAACTTTCATATGCATTTACGATAAAGAATTATTTCAATGGCACTTTAGCGTTAATTAAAGGGAAATTAAAGGGACAATTTTCCTACCGAAGGCTGCGAGCAGCGCCTCTATAGGCCGTTTTAATTCCCAATGGCAGGTTTGCCGAGATGCTTGGTGATTCATTTTCGTCCACACTCTCTTATGTCGGCACTTTAATTTACCATCTCTGTTTATCTTCTGGATTAATCAAAATCTGGGCTATTTTTCCCTCGTATGTCGTTACTCCAATATTAAAAGGACCTACTTGAACATGAGCCGGAAGGTATGTATTTCAACAACCAGTCAACCAATAGATAAAAATAATCGATTTCAGTTGTTCGACTTTTTTCGGAACGGTCCCGTAATCGATTGTGTTTGTTGATGTCATGTCAAAATACCAGAAATCAAGCATTTCGTTATTTTAATAATTGAGGAAATACACATGTTTTGTTTTTATTAACATTTTATCTTGCATGTTATCAAGCACGCAATTTTCTACATAAATTTAGTACATTTTCCTTGATGTATGTTGCTGAAACAAATGTATTCTTCTGATTCTTTTTTACTATTATAAATATACTGAATATAACACATAATACCAATCATGGCTGTTGGTGCGAATGGTTTGAAATGGTTAGATTTATTGGAATCCGAGTTTGACAAAGCCTTTGTAGACCTAGATTTAATCCTTGGTGACATCGACGAAGAACAAATGGACTTGATGATTGCATGTCGCAAAAAACTAGTGGCTTTGAGTGCGGCCTTTACTCAGTTAGCTCACAAATCACAAGTTGTGTTTGCAAATAATATGAAACTGGAGGTATGGTTTTAATTTATTTAAGAATATTTTGAAGAAAAAAAATTGTTCTATTATTAGAATCTTTATTTCTCAGTTTCCATTAAGGTTATTTCCCTCTAAGTTCTAAGAACTTTGTTAGGGCACAGTAATAACGATCTGATACAAACCCACATTTAGGGCTGCAGATGCAATCTATTGCCCCTGGTAGTGATTCGAATGGGGCTCTCAAGCATGTTATTATATAAACTTGTTGAATAATTACTTTTTTGAAACGTTATGCACATTTGCTTAAAATTGGCCTAGTAATCTCTGTAAAACTGGTGATGGTACTTTTCCAGTATGGGCCTTGGCGCTTTTTTAGAAAGTTTGGCACAATCCAGGCTTTTGAAATTGAGATTTGTTGCCAAATGATATATATACAGCTATGAAAACAAACCCGAGAAGTTTTTATGCTTGTTTATATACGTTTTTTTATTTTTACAAACATTTTATTTATACATATATTATTTTGTTTTTTTATGCACTGTTTACTTCTGTTTCCATATAAAACTAAATAAACGGCTTCTTTATATTAAATAGAAATTGTATGAATATTTAAAAAACTCCCTGTATGTATGAAACAGTGAATAAGTTCTAAGTCGCCAAATTTCCTTCTTTTGCCAAGACACTGGAAAAGTACCTGGGGATCTCTTGCATTTCACAAGATCCCCCTGTGGGCAATTTAAGTATTCTGATCTAAGATCTTTGTTCCTATTCTCAGAAAAAGCTTACCATTGATATACAGTAGACTCCCTAAAATCTGCACATCATCACAGATATAAACAATGAAACTTTCAGTTCATATGTAAGGACAAAATTACAGAATTTTTTAATTTTATATCATTCTGTGTGTATTTTAATATCGAGAATTCTCGATAATATGACTGAACTCATGGTTTTTCATGAAGGAAGTTATAATTTTTGAAAAAAAAAATCAAGCCATTGCTGATATGACTGGTAATCACAATCTTTTTAGCAAAAAATATTTATGTATTAATCAAGTGTTTTTGGTTGTTAAGACTTAACGAAACCTGAAATTAAACTTCCTTACTTTATGATTTTGATGTAAATTAATAGGATACTTTTAAGAAGAATGTTTCATTAAATAATTCAAGAAAAATGCATCTCATCTTTAATATGCATAGTTAAATATACATATTAATTGTTTACCTGACCTTTACTTTTAATAATTTAATCATTTTAAAAATTATCTTATATCTTATTATTTTACTCGAATTATTTTAATATTTTACTATATTATAAGCAGTGACCCGGAGCCAAACAATTTTTGATGCTCCAGCTCCACTCCTAGAGAAAATACTGTGGCTCCAACTCGTCTCCGACTTCGCATTTTTGAGTAGCAGATTTTTATTTACACGTTTAATATTTTGCTCACTTTCTTCTACCTTCATTAAAGATCTGACAAAATGCATTTTTCTTCTCATCAAACTTGAAATGCTTGTTCAGAAAATATGACATCTTTTAGCATTTGCTTGTAAAATAAAAAGTTTGGTGGAATTTTAAACACAAAAATCTTAAATTTCTTCAGCATTTTTCAAACAGCCAAAATTGTACAGCTACACATGTAAATAACAGGCGGCCATATTTGTTTTCAAATGGTGGTGTCACTTACAAGGGAACCACTTTTGGTATTGCTCGCACCTAGCATCGAGATTTGGTGCGTTTTGTAGCCCTATACATAAAAGTTAGAGAACGGAAGAAATTTCTCTGTTAAAATAATATTTTATATACTTTTAATTTTTTTATTATTACATATTTATTTGTTTATTTCACGCCAAAAGTGAGTTAAGTCGCCAAATATGGCGCTACAGTTTTTCTGCCCGCTTTATCCAAAGAGAAAATGAACAGAACATATTACTAGAATTATATCAGATTGCATTTTTTTTTATAATTGATAGCATAAGAAACAAATATTAGGTTTTTATTTTTTTTTTCTATGCATACGATCAGAGTCAGATAATATAGACGAACTGATTGATATTTATGAAACAGATTTGGAAAAGAAATTACCCTTTGTTGACATAAGACAGTCATCATAAAACATATTAAATTATCTGGGAAGCATCATTATATTTATAGCATAAACAAAATGAGTTTTTCAGGCTATGCTAGATAGTTTAAGAATCAAATTATAAACAACAAAGGATTAATTTCAAATCAATAAATCAAAGTAAATATGTTAGTTTAATTAGTGTCAAAGTAGAAAATTGATAAGCAATAAATCATAATTAGCTTTTGTTTGGTTGACATTTCATATTATGATTGCCTCATAAATAATATTTAACATTTAAATTAGAATTAGCTCTTGTTGTGCAATCATAAGTTCAGACTCTTTGTCTCCACATAAAAAACAGTTATCAAAAAGATAATGCACCAATCATGAAACTTTGTTACCTCTGCTGGAAAAAGTAATAACTATCTGATTAAAAGCGCAGTGCAGAGGAAAGGAGAAGTCAGATTATGATGCAGTCCTCTGTAGAATATCAAGAATGATTTAGGGAGAGCTTTGGCTCCTAACATCTTCCAAGTCACTGGACCTGACTTCAGATGATATCATGTATTATTACAGAAAAATAAAAGTCAGGTTCAGCTCCAACTGCCTCATCTTCTTGTAAGGCCATGACTACTACACTCAAATAATACAAAGTACAAGCAGAATCGTTTCATATATATATATATATATCAAGACCACGAGCAGAGAATCAGTGTGATGCTCGTCACAGACTCTTGAAAAGGTCTGCAGACTATTTTTCAACGCCAGGAAAAAAAATTTTAAGAACGAGTTGCAATATTAAGAAATGGTTTGTCTCAAAAACAGTGGATAAACTGATGAGTAAGAGTTTGTCGCTTCCTTTCATGGACTAATAACTTTTTATTTTGACATTCATTTATTCGTATTTCAGTTACTTTATAGATTAATAAAATAACAATTTTGTTGAGCAATCATAAATTGATATCTTTATATAAGTTAATGATTAAAGTATTTCACATTTTAATAAATATTTTTTTCTTTTATTCATTAGTTGTCTGTATTGAGCATACCATTTAATACTACATTTCTTGACTGAGTTTTAATAATGCTTGTAAATTAACATTTTTCTTTTAGTGATGTTGCTTAGTGGCACTCCACTCGCTTATAACTTTTCATTTTTGCTGTTAGCGGCAATATAGGACTAGGGAGGGTCACAGTGTTTTTTTGCAGAAAATTTTTAAGAAATTATTTAAGTTTGCAGACAGTTTTACATTTTATCTAAGTCTGCATGCGATAAATATATAAGTAATAAATATAATTCTATAAAAGCTTCGAAGATCATTGAAAACTATTATAGTGAAATACAAAATAAGCAAACTATTTTCTTTTAAGATCGAATGAAATAAAGTTTCGAATGTTTAAAATGAAATGTTGCTGTATTAAATGGTCCTTTGGTAAAAGTAATCATAAAGTAAATTAATATTTTTACATAATTTTGAAAAATTACTGTGGGGGAAAAAGGTAGGATATTGCAATTTCTAGCTATTAGAAATTCAGCTATGACATTTGGCTAGGGTTGCCGAAAAGCTCTACTTTTGAAAATAAACGCCAACTGTTTCCCTCCAAAAATATGAATATAAAGTTGCAATTTTTCAAAATCAAATTCGTGTGTTTTTGAAGGAATTTTCAAACTTTTCTCAATATTTTATACTTATTAACTATTTTTTATTTTTAAATGCTTTTCTTTAAAAAAATTCAATGTGAATAGTCCGATAAGTGGTCTCGAAAATTGCAATTTCAGAAAGTTATGCTGCTGTATAATCAAGAAATATTATTTTAACAGAAAATTTTTATTGATTCTCAAACTTCATAATATAGGGCTTTAAAATGCACCAGGTCTCAATGCTAGGTGCGAGCAACACCAAAAGTGGTTCCCTTGTTCAAGTAGAAAGTAGTGTTACCACATTTTGAGAAGTTTTCCTTGCCTCTAAAAATAATAATAAAAAAATGATATAATTAAAATACTGAATAATGATGTAATTAAAATATTTTAGCCTAGAAATTTAAAAGACTGAAATAAAAAAGATTTAAAGAATATTAAAAACTAAAGGAGCCCTGGAGCTGGGGAAAATTTAGAGCTACACCTTCGGAGCGCTCCGGCTCCAGGTTCCAGCTCCGGGTCTCTGATTATAAGCATTCATTATAATCTCGATTGCATTATTACATTCACATTAGTGTTTAAAAAGTGTAAACAAAGCAATGACCAGAAATCCGCAAATTTTTAAAATCAGCACAACTTTGGTCCCAAGCTGTGTAGATTTGAGGGAGTCTACTGTATATAGATATTTTTTGTGATAACATGTTTGTTATGTATGATGTGTTTATTACATCATCAAGTGATTCTTTATTTAGCATTAAAATAATAATTACTCCATCAAATGGTGACGTCGTAATATTAAAGAGAAAAAAGCATTGGAAAAAATGTTGCGATGCATAGCTATATGCAATAGATCAGTTTCAACTTGCATCACAAATGTTTATGTAGTTACCAGTGACTGGGATAATTAAGAAAAATAATGTTAAGTAAATAAATATCCAAGATTAATATTTTCTGTTTTCATTAATATATATTGTAAATTTTATTTTTGAAAGTTATTGATAATTGACTCTTTAGTGATCATGGCATTGCTGAATTTCTCATATTTTTTTTTATATTCTGATACAATGAGGCTGCATTCAGGGATTTTTCTATTTTTTTTTTTCATGTGCGTGAAGCACTGATATGAACTTTGGTGATTGCTTTGACAAACTTCATGAATTTTTTAGATTGCTACATAACGAGGTTGTTGCATCTGACCTCGTACGGATAATACACTACCCAATTTAATGTTACTTCATAAAAAAAAAAAAAAAAATTGAATGCTATTTAGTGATGTACCGAGTAGTACTTTGGCCAAGTACCGAGTAGTTGGGTAATAAGGAAAAAAAATGCTGATGTGCACATAATGTGAGCTTAGGTGTACATATATATATATATATATATACCTGTGTATACATACATATAATGTACATATATATATAAATTAACTAATTAAATTTGAAATTTATTTGTGCACCTTTTAAAGACAATTTTTGACAATTCAAAACAGTAGCAAAAAAAGGAGAATTGACACATAACATGTACAATTATTAACCAATATAAAATTAAAACATTCTTCAACCCTCTAATTTATTCCGATACCTAAAATTTGCCTATCAAAAACAAAAAAAAAAATGTTTATTGGTTACTGTAACAATTCATTGAATAATGCAAAACATTTCATATTTATTTTGTAACTGTATCTTATTTTCTTTTGATTAAAAATAAAAGAGAGAAAAATACAAAGAGAGGTACAAAAAGCTATATAGGATTTCTTAACAGAAGACTTATGTAAAATTGACACTCCATTTGCATGGTGGGGGGGAAAAAAACTTTTCTGATTATGTGCAACCTTGCAAAAAAATTCTTATGTGCACCTTCCACCACTGTTTATTCTGAGCGTATATTTTCAGAGGTAGGCCAAATTTATAGTAGTAAAAGAAATGCCCTGTCTACTGATAATGTAGAACGTTTGGTGTTTTTGCACCATAATTTGAAAGATAATAAATTTAATTATTTTTTTTTATTACATTTATTGTATTTTCAGTTTCTTTATCCAAAATAATAGTCTCTTCTGTTTTCCTATAAAAAGAACTTATTTTTATTTGTATAAATGTGAAACTAAATTTTAATCTGGAATTATTTTAGGAGGGTTTTGTTCTTAACTTTTTCTATATTTTGTAGACATATTGTTAAATAGGGGAAGACGGGGTACAATGAAACACGGGGTACAATGAAACATTACTTGTAAAATCAGTCAAATTTGTCATAGAGAGTTGCAGTTTATATATATGTTATACAACTATATGTTCCAATTACTGATGTGATTTGGATACATTCACACTTTTACAACAGTAGCAATAGAAGATTATTGCTTTTACGCCATTGAAAGTAACTTTCTTTACTAAAAGTAATTTTGTTTATTTTTCCTTGTTGTTATATGTAATAATTATTTTTTCTATACATTGTTTTCTTTGGGTTGTTGTCTTCATACCTCCAAAACCAAACTAAAAAAAATAAATATTAGAAGTTTGAAAATAAATTTTTATTTAGTAACCTCAGTGCGGGGTACAATGAAACACTTGCAGACGGGGTACAATGAAACATGTTTTATTATAGTAATAAAAGTAGTAAATAGAATATATTAGAAGTAAGAGTAGGAAAACAGAAAAAAAAAAGAGTTTTGTTCTAACCAGGTCAGTAAAAAATGCTCTTGTTAAGCAATTAAAAAACAGAAAGAGAAAAAAAGCTGAGAAGGGATTGTTTTGTAAACAAACTCTTCCTGCTACAGACTCTGATGATGATCCAGATTTTTTTCCAGGCCCAGCTGGTCATCGAGGTACTAAGAATGAGATATTCACACACAACATGTATGGCACAAGCAGTATCCGTATAAATGAAAACATAAGGAAATATATACTGTTGGAAAAATCATACATTTAAATGAAGTCAAATGTGAAATACTTGATATAAAGACTCCAACCTAGGTTTTTTTTTTTAGAAACTTACATTTAAAAAAAAAACATTCTGTTGAAACTACCACCCCATATTCCTTCAGGATCAACTGAAATATAAACAGAAATGCTATTTTTTGAAACTGACTTGCGCCAATTTAATGTAAAATGAAAGGTATTTCTTAAACTAATAGAATTTTCTTATTTTTCATCTTAGACTATACTATTTTTATCAATTTCCTTATTAATCAAGTTTTGTTTTTGTATTTATCTCATTTTTCATAAAATAAACTATACTGGATGAAAATTGCTTCTATCATTTGGAGTGTTTCATTGTACCCCAGTATGTGTTTCATTGTACCCCGGCATACGGGGTACAATGAAACACTGTAAGACATTTATTTTTTGTTATTTTTCAAGCATAAAGATATTGTTTAGAACCTAATAAAAATTTATTTAGATGGGGAAAATACAAGATTAAAAATATGCATTAATTATATTTTTGTGCATGCAAAATTGTGGATAGGAAAAAAAAATTAATAAATTTTGTTTCATTGTACCCCGTCTTCCCCTACAGAGTAAATAGTTTTATGAATTATTGCATATATTATACATTGATATTCGAATAGCTTTTTACAGATCAGTTTTAAATTCATATGCTTAAAAAATGAAACTCTTACAACTACTCGGTATTGGCCGAGTACTCGGGCAAAATTTCACCGAGTATTTACCGAGTACTCAGTACAGCTCTAATGCTATTAAAGTGATATTTACAAATGTAAATAATGTCTTTAACTGATAGACAATGTTTTTAATCCATAAAATGTGTAGTAGTTAAATGAAAAGTAATATAGGATTCCCAATTTCATAAATTGTTTGAAACTTCAGAATCTAAATAATCTTCACCATTTTCAATTTCATTAATTTGCATCATAAATCTTCTCCATCAATTATAAATAATAAAACATTTTAGCTGCATGAAATCCTGTAAGTAGATCATTTTTTATTGCTAATAAACGACGTTTGAAATCCTTGGTGGCCCGCTGGTCCGAGACCACCAAAAATGCAATCGGACCACTAATTTGAAAAATGTAATGGTCCGCAGGACCAGTAACTTTTTTTTCCTCTCACACAGGTAAACTTACATTTTCCTGTCTCCTAGAAAATCGCAACCAAACACAAATCACACAATAATAAATAAAAATTGCATTCAACCTTAGTCAGTTGAAATAAATAATCAAATAAAATATCTAATTAATAATTTTATAGTTTTTCTTTATGTATACTGTTTATTTAATTTTTAGTAAATTATAATTTTACATTTTACTATGCTGAAAATTTTGGATAACTGTAAAGGGAGTTTGGTTTATATTCTAAGAGGGTGTTGGGGGGGGGGGGGGGGGGTCACTCAAGGGTTAAAGGAACTTAATAGAATTTTATGTAGCTGATCAGTAAATTCTCACGCTTACTGGTCCTTGGGACCAGTGACTTTTGTTTATCAATTCTACCGCTGCTAATAAAGGCCATTAACTTTGACGATTGAGTTTACATTTTTTTTTTTTTTTTTTCATAGCCTGTGAATAAGACAACCCCCCTTTTATTCAACTTCAATTTTTTTCTAAAAATCTTCAACTAATACATGAGTACTATATGGTAAAGTTTTTCTGTAATGTGATCCATCATCATATATGAAGAGCTGAGTGGATGAACATGTTATGCCACATTTTCTAAAAAAATTTTATATTTTGTGGATGAAAGCGTTATGAGGTATCCTATCGCATGGTGAAGCTAAAATACTAAGATTCCATTTAGTCTTGAAGATTTAAGACATTATTCATTAATATTTAATAATGTCAATAATATTAATGATTTTTAATATTTGAAAATTAAATATGAATAAGTTTTTCTGACAGAGTTTAGTACCATACCTGTTAATATTTTAAACACATGGTATCAAACAGAAAATAAATCATTAAAATTTACAGCAAAAACTTTCACTTTAAATGTAATTTTTGCTACTTAACATGTTCTTCAACTTAGCTCTTCATATATCACACTTCTTTTTCTTTTCTTTTCTTTTTTTTTTTCTTTTTTTTTTTTCAGTTAACCACTTACCAGTTTTGCGTTTTGCCCATATATCGTATGAGCAAAAAAAGTTTGCTTGTTCCGTTACAAAAAGTTTTTCGACACCACTAATTAAATTGTAAACTTTAATTTTTGCTTTATTTAATTGGCAGACATTTTTTGATTCTATAAGGCAAATATTATAGTACGTGAAAAGTGATGTCCATATTTTTAGTTTAGATTAAAAAAAAAAAAAAAAAAAAAAAAAAACTGGTAATTGCTTAATTAAGATGCTTCATATGTTAGTGGTCAAATTTTTAAATTTTTTTTATGGAGTTCAGTTGTGTAGAAATCTTTAAAGAACGGTTAAATTTGAGTGCTGGTATTTTATTTTAACATATTTTTACTCAGCTTGCTTCATGTATGTAAAGATATAATTTTGTGTTTCATTTTTTTTCCACTTCTTTGATGGTTCTAGAAATTGTATGCAGTTATTAGGTTTTCTCAATGACATTATAATATACAGTAGAAGATCTTTATAACGCAAACCTAAAAATGCAAGGCTGTGCATTATATAGAATTTTGCGTTATATGGATCACATTTCACACATCATTAAATTTTCCTTGTAAACATGACCAAATATGTCTGAAATATATCAAAAAAGAGTATCTTTATATTCACTGCATTCCTTGTTAAGAGGAATTATTCAGATAATAAATTTTTGCATAATAAAGATTATTCCACACAATGTTAAATTTACTTTAGAAACATGATCCAGTCCAAATATACCTGTATCAAATCATTCATTATATTACTCATTTTCAAAAATGTTTAGCGTAATAATAGCAATGTTTTCATTAAAAAGCTCTGAATTAAGGATAGAAAGTTGAGCTAATGTATCAAATTTAGTTTTCTAATATGTAGCAATTTTTTACAGTATGGGAAAGCAGGTGCTTCTTAGCTGCAAAATTCAATGTTTACATCTGAGAAGTTGTGCGTTATATGGAGAATTGCATTATATAGAATTGAGTTATAAAGATCTTCTACTGTATTCATATTTTCATAGCTTAATTATCAGTTATACGTTATAATTAATTAAATTATAATTATATGTTGAAAGAAAACAGTTTAGAAATCCTGAATAGATAGTTAAATTTGAATATAAGGCCTTTTTTCTTTCCTACTGCCATATCTTTAACAACAGCAACAAAAAAAAACTGAAGAAAAATTAAAAAAATTTGTTTAAAAGAACTATTTTTAATTTTGCATTCATTTATTGATAATTTGAATTGGTTTGATAAATTATGGTACTATTATGTAGCATGCACTCTCTTCGCAAACCTTGAGTGAGCAGACAATCTGCTATTTGCTATCTTGAATTAAATAAACATAATAAACCCCCCTTCACTATACAAAGAAATCTGACCTGAAGAATAGGTTAAGAAATAATATCCCAAAATACCTTTATAAAGAAGCATTTTTTGTTAACAGGGTTATGGCCAACTCAAGACAAGTTGTGCTTATCTTCTTATAGGGAGAAGAAAGTCAGATGTTTTTTAACTCTTTCCGAGACAGATGAAAAGTATTTAATAACTTTGGTTTGTCCGTCTACCCTCTGTTCATCCTCTAACTCTTATGATTATACTCACATTTCCAAATAAATAATGTATGTTATTGCAGTGTACTATGGCATGTTTGCTATTGAAAATGAAGTGTGTAGCACTTACAGTTCGTTTACAGGGACACTCAATAAGAAACCCGTTACATTCTGGTTTAAGGGTAAGTATCATCAATACAAAAACCCTTAACGGGTTAAAAGTTTGTGACGCAGCACTTTATCTTATGCTCTAAGAATTTTAAATATGGAACTTGAAAATAACGATATCAAATTTTGAGTGACGCTATGCTATTAATTATAATCTCTCTATATATTATTTATTTCATCTTTTTATTTTTTTTATAATCGCATGTTCAAAAATTATGTTCAATTTAAAAAAACGTATAAAAGTTTATTCATTGATGCTTTAACATTTACACCTCTCATAAATTCCAAGTATGAGTTTTAAAAGATATGATATCAAAATTTTAGTGACGCTTTGATGTGGCTTTAAACGATTTGTTTTAAAATTAAATTTAAATTATTTTTGTTTTGGCTAAGATATATTCACACATCTAAATAATAGTTTTAATTTTCCAATATACTTTAAATATGTCACTTTCACTGAATTTATATAATGCATTTAAATGCATTTATTTGAATAAATTGATTTATCCTTTGTCCAAGGCTATTAAAAATTTAAAATAAGATTTACGTAAATAATTTTTTTGCGTCATTGTATCCAAACTAAGTGAAATGTATTCGAATGGATACTATGAGGCAAAAAAATTATTTACGTAAATCTTATTTTAAATTTTTAATAGCCTTGGACAAAGGATAAATCAATTTATTCAAATAAATGCATTTAAATGCATCATATAAATTCAGTGAAAGTGACATATTTAAAGTATATTGGAAAATTAAAACTATTATTTAGATGTGTGAATATATCTTAGCCAAAACAAAAATAATTTAAATTTAATTTTAAAACAAATCGTTTAAAGCCACATCAAAGCGTCACTAAAATTTTGATATCATATCTTTTAAAACTCATACTTGGAATTTATGAGAGGTGTAAATGTTAAAGCATCAATGAATAAACTTTTATACGTTTTTTTAAATTGAACATAATTTTTGAACATGCGATTATAAAAAAAATAAAAAGATGAAATAAATAATATATAGAGAGATTATAATTAATAGCATAGCGTCACTCAAAATTTGATATCGTTATTTTCAAGTTCCATATTTAAAATTCTTAGAGCATAAGATAAAGTGCTGCGTCACAAACTTTTAACCCGTTAAGGGTTTTTGTATTGATATCATTACTTTTTTGAGGTTATTAAAAAAAATAAAACAAACACACACACAATAAAATTCAAGACCAATACAAAGAATTCATTGTAAGGATTTCCATTCACCATCAATCTCTCCCCCCTCCCTCCCCGCAAAAAAGGATGACCATGCTTCAATTTTAAAGAGCACCATGCAATGAGATTTTTATAAGAACGCTTTGGTAAGATATGGAAGCAATGTACAACATGCATGTTTAGAGGGTATTTCTGTTGGTTTGTTTCAGAGATATAAAAAGCTATGTTACATTTTACTATATAAAAAATTTACTTTGTTAAGAAAAATAGCAAGAAATATTACTCTTTAAACCTTTATATATATATATATAACAATCATCGCTCACTTGTAAAAGTAATTACATACATTTATATTAAATCCAAAACTATAAATTTCTGCTTCTCCCGTTTCTCATTCCTAGTGCAAAAAAATTAAACATTCTTTAATTTTATATAAAATAATCTTTCACCATCCCTATTTAAAATTCTTTATTAACAATAATAATAAATCATATAAAATAATCCCCTGAGCTCCGAAGATTCCACTTCTGCTTTTGGACCCACCTCTCCAGCTTACCTAAATAATAAAATCTTTCAAAAATTAGTTTGAAAAAAAAAAAATCTGCAACATTTGTTGCTCACTAACATAAATAAATAAATAAGCACTAACTTCCCTAATGTACAGTCATGGAAAAAAAAAGTAAGCACCCCCTACTAACTCCTCATAGTCCAAGAGATGTTAAACATTTTAGGGAAGGTATTTGAGGCACCCTGAAAATTTGTGCAACACTTCTTTTGTAATGGCTGAATACAAAATCGAATGTCTGGCTGAAGGATCGTGGCCCAAAAACTGTGCCAGACACGTGTCAAGTGCCATTTTTTGACTACCCAAAAAAAAAGGTATTTGAGGCACGCTGAGATTGAGACAGAATAATATTTATACTTAGAAAAAAAATATTTTGAAAACGACAGACACTTTAATCGGCCCAAAAACTGTGCCAGACACGTGTCAAGTGCCATTTTTTGACTACCCAAAAAAGGAATTTGAGGCACGCTGAGATTAAGGCAGAATAATATTTATGCTTAGAAAAAAATATTTTGAAAATGACAGACACTTTAGTCGGCACAAAAACTGTGCCAGACACGTGTCTGGCACAGTTTTTGGGCCACGATCCTTCAGCCAGACATTCGATTTTGTATTCGGGCATTACAAAAGAAGAGTTGCACAAATTTTCAGGGTGCCTCAAATACCTACTCAAAAATGTTCAACAGCTCTCCTACTATCAACAAATTACCGTAGAAGAAAGTTACTGGTACCGAACGATTGGAAATAAAGTCTACTTTTAAATGATGTATATAAAATTTGCTTAAGGGGTCATCTACATATTAAAACGAACCATAACTTTGTTTTTTTCAATAGCAGTACACAATTCTTACAGCATAAATGAATTCTACACCATTTAATTAGCCAAAAAACAAATTTTTATGCAATTCGTACTATAAGTTTCCGAGAAAATAGCTATTTTAAAACAAGCTTATTTTAAGGGCTGTATCCAAATTGAAGTTCGGTATTCGATTGTTAACCGAGGGAGCCCCCTTCTTGATCAAGGCACCTTAAGCGTCACTCAAGCAGTCAATGAAGTCTACTAGATTGCAGGACAGCGTCAGACATTTCAAAATATCTAGTCACTTCTATCATAGACGGCGATCTTAAACCATCATTTTGCCGTTTTTTAAGCACAATTTGAAAACTATTTGGAAAAAAAAAAAGTGAAATTTTGAATTTCCATAAAGCAGGACTTAATAAATCTAAATCCATCAAAAAAATTGTAGGTTGCAATTCATAATTTTTTAGAATATTAATTTCATAATTCATATCATAAAATAATAAAAATTGCAAACTCAACGTATTTATGTTTGAGTATATTAGTATTACTGCTACAAAAAAAATTAGCACATTAGGAGCATAATTTCAGGAGATATGAATAAAAATATGAAAATGTAATTCAACATTAGAAGCACTATATTTTGAATGTTTATAATTCAAAAACTTATTATTCAAATGACTTGAAATTTGGTGCCTAGGCATAGTTTGAACCGAAGATTTGAAATATCTCGTTAAAATTGGGTATTGCCATTGAAAAAAATGAAGTTTGGATTTGTTTTAATATGTAGATGGCCCCCTAAGCAAATTTTATATACATCATTTAAAAATAGACTTTATTTCCAATCGTTCGGTACCAATAACTTTCTTCTAAGATAATAATTTATTAAGGAGTTAGTAGAGGGTGTTTACTTTTTTCTTTTCCGCGACTGTACATTTCACCTTTTCTCCCTCCCCCTACTCCCCAGCATTAAAATAATTTAAATCTTTATTTTTATACAGAAAATTATTCTATATAAATTATCCTCCTATTCCTCAAAATTACTACTTTCCCACTCCAGCCTAGAGATTTCAATCTTTAAAGCTTTTGAGAAAAACGGATCTGCAAAGTCTGTTGCTTAATAATAAAAAATATACGTATAACCATGTACACTTTAAATTATTTTTCACACAATCAATTGATGTCATGATAATAGTTATTCTGAGCGAATAATGTGTTGGCTGAACTGTCGTACAGATAGCTCAATTGGAAGAGTACTGGCAATTAAAGCCAAGGGTTATTAAAGTTCACTGTAATTCAAAATATTTAACCCCTTCGCGACAAGAGCTTTTTGGTTAATTTTTAACCTTTTACTAAAGGTTTTTAATAGCAGAAAATTTTCTGTAATTGAATCACAGAAATGCTCCGATTAAAGAAGGTAAACTTTACAATTAAAAATAAGTGGTGAGAATAATGAAGGATTCTGAACACCTTAAGTGGCTAAGTATACCGGTCGCTCATCCCCAAGGGCTTAAAGATGCTTTTTTGCTATTATAACCTTTAGGATTTACAATATAAAAAAATCTTAATCACTTCTGAGGTAAATAAAGACAGTGGAAAAAAATCAAGATGGCAATGTTTGGATTGGTAAATTCTAAGCTGAGCAATTTGAGCTACAAAATGAAAAAATTATAAAGTTGTAATAATGCCCTCTTCAGAGCAGTCACAGATACTAAATCTTTAAGGTTTTTGATGAGTGAACTTGAACTACAGATGAATATAGTAGAAGATCTTTATAAAGCACACCTTGGGATGAGAAGTTGTGTGTATTATTGAATTTTGCATTATTTAGATCATATTTCATACATCATTAAATTTACCTCGTATACATGCTTTGAATTACATTCCTTGGGACCAGAAATTGTGCAAATTATAAAATTTTACATAATAGGTACAGATCACACACTATTAAATTACCTTAAAGCATGATCCAGATATGCCTGGGCAAAATACAGTCGGACCTCGTTTTCCCGACACCCGGTTTTCACGTCACTCCGTTTATCACGTCAGTTTTTCAAAGTCCCGACTTTCTGTATATGATTTTAATGCAAAAAAACTCCAGATTTTACGTCGTTGAATAATTTTCAACTCCGGATATCCCGACAGATTTTCTTGTGGCCACACGGCGTTTTTGATCCGACTAAAACGGAAGCATTGCATTGCATTGAAACGTTCAGTAGTTATCTAACATACATTTCTGAAACAACGAATATTGATTACAATTCATTGCATAATATCGAAAAAAAATTGTAGGATCTAGCTAAAGCAAACCTTAATTCATCGATATTTCATGTAACAATGAAAAAATCAGTCATCATAAATCTGATTTTTATCCTTTTCAATTTTCTTTTTTGTGTTTATTTTGTTTAACAGTAATGTTGTATTGCTTAAAACTGCAAGAACAGTTATGAATTTAAAATTGTCTTAAATTAATTAAAAATACAGCTTTTTATAAACCTATTTTTCTCTAACTCCGGTTATCGCGACACACCGCTTATGACGACACTTTTTTCTGGACATTAGAGTGTCGGGATAACGAGGTTCGACTGTAATTATAAACAGTGGTAGCTCGTTACTGACAGTTTTGGGGACACTAAATGCATTGTTGGCAAATTTATTCCTTTTTCACTATTTTTAATAATAATGAAATCTTTGCCTTATTTTTGGCAGAACTTTCTTCCATTAAATAAGGCAAAAATTTAGTAAAAAAAAAACTTTTGGAAGGCATGCATTTTAGTGCTGCAAGAAAAACCTGTCATGAGTTACTACTGATTATAACACCCATTTACAAAAAAATTTAATATAATAACATTGTTTTCATTACTCCAAAATAATGTGTTAAAGACGATAATGCATCAAATTTAGTGTTCCAAGAAATAGCAATATTTGTGAAATACCTAAGCTTCTTAAGGGGACGAGGGACCTTAAAAAAACCTTAAAAATCAATTCTTTATTTTTTGAAAATTTCCCTTTAAATAATATTCAGGGGTACATTATATGCATTATGGCATGCATTTATAAAAAAAAAAATTAAAAAAAAAAATTATTTTTGAGAAAAAAATGGAGTTTTACGTGTCGTCTTAGAAATCTTCGAAATGCCCCATGCGCATTCCATATCAATGAAAATCCTCAATATTTTTTATAAAAGTTTGGTTTATATATATAAATAATTCTGTGCATCGAATTTTATATATTTGAATATAAAGGTTAAAAAAAAAAATTTAAAAATTAAAAAAATTTTCAAAAAAATTTCAAAAAATTGTTTTTTTTTTTTTTAATACTTTTATATTCAAATATATAAAATTCGATGCACAGAATTATTTATATATATAAACCAAACTTTTATAAAAAATATTGGGGATTTTCATTGATATGGAATGCGCATGGGGCTTTTCGAAGATTTCTGCGACAACGCATAAAATGCCATTTTTTTTTCAATAATAATTTTTTTTTGTGATAAATGCATGCCATAATGCATATAATGTACCCTTGAGTAATATTTAAATTGAAAATTACAAAAAAAAAAAAAGAAAAAAATTGAAAAATTTTGAAATTTTTTCGAAAATTTTCAATTTTTTTTTTTTTTTTACCTTTATATTCAAATATATAAAATTCGATGCACAGTGTTATTTATATACATAAATCAAACTTTTATAAAAAATATTGGGGATTTTCATTGATATGGAATGCGCAGGGGGCATTTCGAAGATTTCTACGACGATGCGTAAAATGCTATTTTTTTTCTCAAAAATAAATTTTTTTTAATTTTTTTTTGTGAGAAATGCATGCCATAATGCATTTAATGTACCCTTGAGTAATACTTAAAGTGAAATTTACAAAAAAAAAAGAAAAAAATTGAAAAATTCTGAAATTTTGAAATTTTTTCGAAAAATTTCAAAATTTTTCAATTTTTTTTTTAAACCTTTATATTCAAATATATAAAATTCTATGCACAGTTTTATTTATATATATAAACCAAACTTTTATAAAAAATATTGGGGATTTTCATTGATATGGAACGCGCATGGGGCATTTCGGAGATTTCTAAAACGACACGTAAATTCCACTTTTTTCTCAAAAATGACACTAAAAAAAAATTTTTTTTTGTAATAAATGCATGCCATAATGCATATAATGTATCTTTGAGTAATATTTAACGTGAAATTTACAAAAAATAAAAAAATTATTTTTAAGGTCCCTCGTCCCCTTAACTGCAAAATTCATTGTTTACATATGAGAAATACATTACATTTTCTGCATTAAAATGTTTAAGTGGCAGACTTTTGTGATTGAACAAGAACTGTTTGCAGAGTGCTTTTAATGATTTTAGAATATAAAATTATGGCTCTTAAACTGCTATTAATCCAATACAGTAATAGGGATAAAAAAATCATTAAATAGTTCATTTTAAAAAATTATTTGTATTTTGATCAGATATACCGATTATTACTACCATATGTTATATGTAACATATTTATTAGAAAAGTTACAACTATTTTGATGAAGTTTTGGATCCCACCCCCCCTCTCTGACATACTGTCAAATTTCGCGAGGGGTTTTTTTTTTTCTTGTGATGTTCCTCCCCCGACCGAGAATGGAGCGGGTTTTTTATAATCAACTGAATAATTTTGTTTTTCTTTTATTGCTACTTTTTTATGTTAGTGTGGTGATCTTTCAAATGCTATTGCACAACGAGGCGATAAACGCGCTACTCTGTAAGTGATACGGCAACCCTCCAGTGTACAGGTGGAATTGATAAAAAGAGTTTTTGTAATCGGAATATGCGGAATGTTAAAGAATAGTGGATGGTTTAATGAAAGAAGAATAAAAACTTAATATTTAATTTAAGATGCGAGGCAGATTAATATATTAATTGAAATGGTTACTGGGTAATCACTTTATTAGTTTATACAAAGTCTAATTATCATGACAGCTAGAATGCAGCTGCTAATGAAATTTTGTGAAACCAATCTTTTCTAAATAGTAACATGTTCTGAATTGTTCTTATTTACAATAATACTTCATTACCACAAATACCATATAAGGGAGCTGGCTACTTATATATTTTTTAAAAGTAAATTATTTAAAGCTTTCTTTTAAGCATATTAACTTTAAAATTAAATAAAAACAAATATCTTACTTTTGCAAAAAAGCTGTTTTATCTTATTTATCTATAAACTTTAATTACTAAATAAGGAAAAGTATCATGATGAAAATTTTTACTTTTAGGAGCTCAAAACAACCAGTCAAGATAAAATGGTTCATTTTGAGCTAATCGTGATAATTTAAGTATATAAAGTAGAATTTACTATCAGTCAAAAATATGTCCAAGACTGAAATCAGTCCTGAGACTGAAGGTCTTGCACCCATGGCTGTAATCAGCCTAAAAGAAATGCTTCAGGGTTTTTTTTTTTTTTGTTTTTTTTTTTTTGTTGTTTTCTTCTGTTTTTCTTTTGTTACAGAGATAAACGGAAATAAGAATTTTTTTTTCCCCTTTAGGTTTAATTTTATAAAAATAAAATACTACGATGCTTTAATTTTTGAAGCTGAAAAGAGTTATATATAAAAAAAAATAAATAAACGAAAGATACCCATATTTCGAAAAAGATGTAATTTTAAGTCAATTTTCGTTTATAATGTTATTAGAAACGATTCGCAAATGAATCATTTTATAAACGGGATTGGAAATCTTAATTTTGATTTCTTCATACCTTTTATTTAAATTGTGCGTTCTTTAAAAATGAAAGATTTTGTTTAATTTCTTTAAAAGAAGACTCAAAACACAAAATAAAATTAGTAATCTATCTGTATTACACTCACATATCACAATAAATACCTATGCCACACATGAACGTTATTTTGTAAGGAAAACAGTTATGAGTATTGTTGAAAATAAAAACAATTCAGAACATTATACTAATTAGAAAGGATCGGTTGCAAAGAATGCTGTCTGGATAATTAGAAATTGTACTCACTTTCTCCCCTTGGAATACCATTTCAAGATCTTTGATATTTCTTATTTCTTCAGTCAACTTCGCGTATCGCGTAGTGATACATTGCGAAGTCTTATGGCGAACGCGATGAATTTTCATTTCGATACGAGAATTTGCGATAAATATCGAATTTCGATACGAGAATTTTTTTTTAAATGTGAAATATTTTCTCCTTAAAAAATGTTTACTTACTATGAATAACAATGAAATAAAATACATATAATTACAAAATACTGTTCCATTTAAAAAAAATCAGTCTAAGTATTTTAAAGCACATAATAAACTGTTTTTGTAGTTTAAAAAAAGATTTATTGCCAATATTCAGATTTTTAACTGTGACCTTAATCGCGCAAAACCGATGTGCAACGTTCTGTCTGCTAGCCCATAGAATAACATGTAATCCGCGATCCTAAGAAGTTCAATTTTTCATGCGGATTATATAAAAATTAAGAGTTTTCCTAGATACTAGGTTAGTGTTATCCACTTCATCAAAAACAGATTCATTTTATATATTAATGTTTTTAAAAAAATCTAGACCGTTTCGGAGAAAAAAAAAAGACAAACTTACACCATCGAAATTGCTTTCAAAATGGGTTTACAGATCTGAAAATATACTGCACGTAGAATTGTAAAAAATTCAGAATAGGATTAGACTGCAGATATAAGACTGTTTTAAAAAAATCAGAACAATAGGACCTATATTTGCTGAATTATTAATAGGCGGCTTTTCGCATTTTCTTTGATGTCGAGTTAGCTGTATATATGAGTTCCGCCATATACGAATTCTACGATACGATACGATACGATTTTAGGCTTAAGGCTGCGTCACTCGGAATACTACCGTCTTCCATGATTTGTTGTGTATATTTGTTACAATATTTCAAAGATAATGAAATTGATATGCATTTCTGGGGTGCACTAGAACATACTTTCTTTGAATATGGAGTGCAAAGCATTTATCTTCGATTTACAGGAGCACACAAAAAGATTTGGTTATTATTTGCAGCATATTTTAATGATGTTACACTATTTCAAACATAATGAAATTTATATGCATTATTGAAGTGCACTACAAGATGCTTACTGTAGACTATGACGTGCATAACAGTTACTGCTTATTTACAGGGATACACAAAATATTTTGGTCACAGTAATGGCATAGAGCGATAAATGCTGAAAGTGTGTTTTCAGTTGTGGTATGAGTTTTAAAGCTTAACTAAATTTTTTAATGCTACATGGTACATATAAATTCCGTAGATCATAAACAGGACCATATAAAATAATTTGTGAGCATCACTATGTATGAAAATGAATTGCTCTCAAGGATGTTTTTTAAATTGCCTTATGTATTTTCTAACTGAACTATATTTAGTATATCAAGCGATGTTTGCTGAATGTAAACAAATTCATATGCAGGACGTATGCAAAGATCAGAGGCCCATTTTACAAAGGTCAGTGAGGGGCAGTTCCCCACAATGTTGAATTTAAGCCCCCCCCCCCCCCCCCCCCCCGGAGCAATGAGATGTCCTGCCCAGAAGATTTGAGATTTTGTGTTTTCAATGGTCAAAAAGTACTATTTCCCCCCCAGAACTATATAATGTCCCCCCTGGAGAAAAGTTTCTGAATTCAACACTGGTTCATCCTCCCCATGAAATTTGTTATTTGAAGGTCTATCAGTCAATACAAGTCATAGGGTCAGACTCAAAAGAATTTTTCAGAAATTGCACAACAGCATAATGACTTGTCAGATTCGATTAAAATAGAAGCATTAGCATTTAAAAAGTGTTCAGATATGAATAATTATCAATGATATTTGCTATAATATTTCTCAAAGTGAGAAAAATTGGTCATTTTTGAGTACTTTGGCTTATTTTAAAAATGCATGTGAGGTAAAACTGTATGTATTGCTTCTCAGTTGTACATGATAAGATTGAAAGAACTTGTTACCCCCCTCCCCATGAAAGAAGTTTTGATATATTGCTCCTGTCAAAGACCTGGATGCATTGCCATCCATGCACAGTAATTTCTGAAAGTATCTTTTCAGTTGTGCTATGTGTTTGCTTCATGAATTAAATTTTAGTTTAATATGAGGTATGTATGAAATCTGTATATAAGAATATACAGGGCTGTACAAAATTATTTAAATACATTTCCATGTATTGGTGGCAATTCTTGAACTGAGGAATTGAGGTGAATTCAAGACTGTCTTAAGCCTTTTGAAAATGTTGTGATTGTTTTTCCATTAAATTCAAAGTTTGCATGTGCACACACTGTCAAAGAACCTCTGCTGCTTTGCACTTTGAAGAAAATAGTAAAGTTCCTTTCATAGGTCATTCAAGTAACTAATCCACCTCTGTATGAATCATCCAAATTGAATATCTTTACATAAGAGAAAATGACTTGTGAATGTTAGACTATAACCGGGATATGTGTTGTTGCTGACAACTTTCAATGTTTGTGTCACTTATTCATTCTAGGTTTCACTTTTTCTTTAAGTATTTGACATAACTTCTAACTGTTCAAAATAGGGAAATCTGTTTGACCAGACAATTGTTAAATTGTAGTTTTTTTTGTTACAAAATCTATTTTAAGACATTTCTTATCTGTTTTGATGTGAATTTTTGAGGTTGGTTAGGTGATCCTTTTTATGCCTCCTTAAGATTTACCCTGTTCAAGAAAAATTTAAATAATTGTATCTTGTACGACACATCCTAAACTTTTCATTTATTGTTCCAGCTAACAGAACACATTGTCCGTAAGAAATACCGGTTTCGTAAAGACTCCTTAGACTATTAAGAAATGAAAAAGTTTCAAAGCAGTGCTTAGAACTCCTTAGACATACAAAATACGCCTTAGAATTTCGAGAAGCAAAATCAAGTGACTTCATGCACTTAATTGAAGTATACAAGATTAGAAAATAGAGACGTACCTCATACACTGAATAATATTGCCTTAATTAGTTATCTTTCTTAGATATGTCATGAAAGCAATTCACTTATAAAGGAAGTAAAATAAAATATATTTTTCTGTTTACAAAAGTAAAATTCAAATGATTAGTGTGATTACAAGTTATTTTCTTTCCACTCAAAAGAAAAAAAAAAGTTACCTTATTTTTTCATATACTCCATGTTTTTTCCCCTCCAAAATTTACTTTAAAATTTTAAGTTCATGTGATGCAGAGTATTTGGGATTTGACTGGCCTCTATGTATATGACCATTTTGGCTATTGCATAAAACAAAGGACTCGAAATTTTGCATTTAAATGTATGAAACCAGTAACATTGTGAATACTGTGCAATTGTAGCGCTGACATTAAATTCTAATAATATACAAGATATTTTGGAATACTTTTCTGTTTATCTTTTTTTTTTAATTAAAAATTGGGCATGTTACATAAGAGGACAGTGTACTTAAAAAAAAAAAAAAATAAATAAATCCTTTAAAATCCTTAGAATTCTTCTAGACTCCTTGGATTTTTTCTTCTGAAGTCTGTACAAACCCTGAAAATATTTTTTTCCTTTCTCATGTTCATTTAAAATATTTCAATGGGCCATTTATATCAGATACAAACCAAGCATATCACATTGAAGATCAAAATCCACTTAATAAGTGCAGTGTGATTTGAATGTTTGGAACCAGATTAATAGCAGTGACTTCAGCTGGTTTTATGAGATTTTAGCAGTATTTTAAAGTTAGATTGCTAAGTGGTCTCATCATTATAAATAAACCTTTTTTGAAGTAAATTTGATCTTTTTAAAATATATTAATTTGAAGAAATTATTTTTGTGAAATATCTCTATGATCCTCTTGTGAAATGTTTTAACTTTTATAACAAACATTCCAAGCAAGCTTAAATCTTATTATCTCTTTGTTTATAAGAAAAGAAAGGCTATAGTACTTATAAAACTGCTTATAAGACAACAGTGCTTATGAGGTTGGATGTAGTGTATATATAGAATATAGATCTATATACACTGTGTAATGTAGGGATGCACTACTGCTGGCCCATTAGCCAACAGGCTATCATTATTTTAGTAAAGGGTAATTTGCCAATTTTAATGACAAACTTTTCAATTAAAGAAGACAAAGATTATATTATGAAAATTGTCGTGACAAGCAATTTTCAGGCAAAAAAAGTTGTGCAGCTCTAATGTAGTGCATGTAGATTATGTGCAGGGATACACAAAAGAATTCGAGTACCTTTCTGGTCTAATTGCTGAAATCTAGTTTTCAACTATGTTATGCATTTTCTAAGTTGGCAGCCCTGAAATAAATCCGTACCCAAGAGGTTAAATATCTTCTTTCACCTTTTTAAATGGTGAAGAAGATGGTTCAGTATTCTGGAAATGTTTCATAATCTATGATTGATGCATGATTGTTTTCTTTTTTATATTATTCCATTCATAAAATAGAAAAATAGTTAATGATTTTAAGTGAATCCAAGAGAAAAATCCCTTGAGTCCATAGAAATCAATTTAGAGAAAAACACAAATCAAAGTTTGGCTGATGTTGTTATTCCATGGCGATACTTTATTTCTGACTAATTTTGTGTGAAGTGACACTGGTGATAGCATAACGTAAAAGTTTCCCTCGTGTGTAACTACATTTCAATCTCATGATAAAGTGGACTGAAGTGGTTTTCTTCCTTGAACCTTCAAGTTGTAGTAAAAGTTTTACTTACCTTGAATTAGTGATGTTTTTCTTAGAAAACTTTTATAGAGGGTTTTTTTAGGTATTTATACATTTTTCTTTTTTTTTTCCTTACCCCTTTTTTTTTAATTTTCAGAAACTTTTATATTTTAAAATTTTATCAGATGTAAAAATGATTGCGATGAATTTTTATTATGTGTTGAAGATTCCCATTTTCTCCATGGAGTATAACAACTAAAGGAATAAAGATGAAATAAAATGAAGTTCAGAACAGTCTGTGAGAACTCTTTTCTGAAGTTCAGTCCATATCTGTGAATGCAGAGTTACTTCACTTTCCTACGCTAATTGGCCAACTACCCGAAGAATAGCCTATATTTAGGCTATATAGACTATATCTAGGCTAGATAGGCTGTTTGAACATCAGAACAGACTAATTGTGCACAGTTAAATGGAAACATTTTAATTTCCAGTTACAAAAGTCCCCTAACATAAAGTAAAGATACTCAAATATTAAATTAAAAGAGTTAAATTGACTTTTGTTAATAATATTTTAATGCATTGAAATAAAATTTCTTCTTAAATAGTAAAATAGTCCCAATACTAAAATGGGATTAATACTAAAATTCTTTAGCGATGTTAATGAAATAAAGCAGTATTATGCTAGTATAGGCTGAATTTAAAACTTGCAACTGAAGGCAGCAAGTTAGATTGTAAGTATGAAATTCAGAAAACTTATTACAGTAAACTCCCGACGATCCGGCCCTCTGTACTATCCGGCCTAGTAAAAAAAATTGAGGAATGTTGCAAGCGGCCGAGACAGGCAGGTCCCCGTCAGTAGGAAAGTGCTAACTCACGACAAGAAGGGACTGCAGAATGCAATAGCCGAGACAGACAGAAAGGGAGAGGCATTAAGGCTTGATAATCTGTTTCGTCAGTTGTGCAATGGATGTTAACAAGTGTGGACGTTATTTTCCGCTTATCCTGGTTACTTTCGTATAGTCTTTTGGTGTGCTTTGTGTTTATTTTTTAAAGATTAACGAAATGGGTGATAAACGAAAAAAGGTTGTAGTGACTATGGAGGAGAAACTACGAGTCAGCAGGAGCAAGCGAAACCAGCTGATATTATCTGCTTGTGTAAATGGAGGGACATTGCGTCGTGGAAGGGGGCTAACAGGGAGAAGCAGCCTATCAACTAATTTTTAAAAACTAAAAACTAAGTTTTGACGCTTCTATCTTATCCATAACTTTTCATATTTGTGCAGTCATTTATTCATAAACAGTAAAATAAAATTTACTCATTTTTTTACGAATTAGGCTTGCGTTTTACGTTAATGTTTTGCTTATTTTGAAACTGTATGTACTATATTTATAAAATTTTTCTTAAAATGTTTAGCCTGTGTTTAATGGGGGGGGGGGGGAGTGCAGGGAGTAAGTAAATATTTATAGAGATCCGGCTTAGCCTTCCGCCACATTAGGCCGGATAGCCGGGAGTTTACTGTATATCACAAATAAAAGTAGCTCGTAAGAGAATATGAATTCAAAAGAAAATATTGTAGAGAGAGAGGGAAAAAAAAAAAAAAAAAACAGAAAAATAAATTACCATTCAGTTTTTTGATGGATTGTGTGCACGATTGATATTTAGGAATTTTTAATTTAAAAAAATGCAAACACAGAGTGTATTGTAAATTTAAAAAACTCTGTAATTCTAAGCTTTTTGAAATCACTTACTTCTTCAAGTTAATTTTCGGCGAACGATAATGTTAAAAAATGGGCCATATAACAGGTCAGTCAATTTTCTTATACATGAACAGAACAGTCAATAAATACAGTGGCGTAGCTACATATTCAGCGCCCTGGAGCAAGTAAAGTTTGTGCGCCCTCTTGTCACTCGAAAAAATTCTGCTCTATTTTGTTTTGAAGTTTAAAATTTATATACTATTCTTAATTCGATTTAAAATTTTACTTTTATTTGAAAGTCAAAGTATTTTAACACCATATTAGAAGAAAATAATTAAAAATAAATAATGAATAGTGAAATGAATTATAATTCTTTAAGTACGGAGTACCTACCAATATTTTCTGCGAATTGGACGGGGTTTTCGTTTTAAATGCGCGAATGGGCCTATACAATCTGCCGCCTTTAATATCTGTTTTACTTTTCAAGGGTTTCAAAGCATTGTAGAATACCAATAAAAAACACACTATTGTTAAGATTTTTTTTTGTCTTTACTTTTTGCATAATGGATGAAACATGCTTTTAGAAAATACTAGAATTCCATAAAATTCAAAGTATCATAACTCGGCAAATTTTAGTCGTACAAAAAAGAAATTTTTAATGTTTTTCTTGTAAAAGTACGGAGAAGATTTTTCTAATTATAACATACTAGCAACCCCCGCGGCTTTGCTCGCGTAATAGTTGAAATATGCCAAGTGATATTTGCATGACTATTTTTTATTAGAAGAACACTTTTTGAAATAATTCAAAAATTACAAATTAAGCCACAGTTTGACTAAACTTCATTATAAAAGTGCAATGGACAGAAATGAGATTTTAATTAATAAGAAGAACTAAAACTATTTCCAATTAAATGATAATTTAGAAAGTATTTTGAGACTTTTATTCTCATTTCATACTCTCATTTCAGTATTCATTTGAATTTTTGAATATTTTAGAAACCATCTTAATACATTTACATCTTAAAATTAACCATCATGTCAAATTCTAAGTTTCTTGTCTAACAGTCTACCACCTCTCTGGTGTTAGTGGCACCAACATAAAATGCCGAAACAGAGTTAAAATAGAATGTCTCGAAAAATGTTGAAACGGAGAGAATTTAGAAGTTTTTAAAGGCTTTCTTGTTGTTCCTGCCAACCAGGTGGTAGTGACTCCGGTATAAAATATAGCCCGTATAGGATCAGGGACTATCACTCTTGATTCGCAACCAATAACTTCTGTAATCGGTTTATTATTTCCTGAGATTCCATAGAAATCGTAATTTAGGACTCTTTTAGAATGCTTTTCGCTCCTTCCCTTCGCACCCTTTTTAATTTTGAATTTATTTTAGACTGTTCTTAGAAGACATTCATATTTTATAAGTAACTACCGTGCTATATTTAAAGTTTCTAGCCTCTTCAGTACCGCAGAAATCGCAATTTCGAAAGTTTTTTGCTCCTGCAACCCTCTACGGTTTGTGGCATCGACATAACACGTAGCTTATGTTTGAGCAGGTTATATCACCATCAATTTGCAACCATTATGTTTGAAATCAGTTTCGTATTTCATACGATTGCATAAAAATCGTAATTTAGAACTCTTGTAGAACGCTTTTCGCTCACTTCATCTTTTTAAATTTGGAATTTTCTTTCGAGAATTCTTTGAAAGCATTTGCATCTTTGAAGTAATTACCATTCCAAATTTAAAATGTTAGACCTCAGTAACACAAAACATGCAATTTAGAACATTTTTTGCTGCTGTAACCCCCAGGTGGTAGTGACAACAACATAAAATATAGTCTATGTTGGTGCGGGGACTGTCACCATCAATTTGAAACCATTACTTCTGAAATCGGTTTATATTGCCTGAGATTGCGTAGAAAACGCTATGTTTTTAGAACGCTTTTCGTTCATTTTCACCCCTTTTAAATTTCAAATTTTTATGGAACTCTTCTCAGACCTCAGAGAGTATTTACATCTCATAAGTAATGATAAGTAAATCTCATTCCAAATTTCAAGTTGTTAGCCCCTTCAGTATCACAAAAATCACAATATAGAACACTTTTTAAAATGCAACGCCGAAATGAAATAGATCCTATATTGGAGCAAGGGCTGTCATCATCAATTTCCAACCATTACTTTTGAAATTGGTTGGGTACTTTCTGATATTGCGTAGAAATCGCAATTTAGAACGTTTTTCGTCCATTTTCACCCCTTTTAAATTTCGAATTATTTAGGAAATGTTCTTAGAGATCATTTATATCTTATAAGTAACTACCATGCCAAGTTTCAAGTTGCTAGCCCCTGCAGTATGACAAAACACCCAATTTAGATCGTTTTTTGCTCCTTCAACCCCTTTGGGGTAGTGGTACCGACATGAAATACAGCCTATGTTGGAACGAGGGCTGTTACCATCGCTTTCACACAATTATTTTTTTAATCGGTTCGGTACTTCCTGAGATTGCGTAAAATTCGCAATTTTGAAAGTTTTTTAGGACGCTTTTCGTTCATTTTCACCCCTTTTAAATTTCGATTTTTTATGAAATGCTCCTAGAGATTATTTGTATCTTATAAATAATTACCCTGCTTAATTTCAGTATTTTAAGCCCTTCAGTAACACAAAAATCGCAATTTAGAACATTTTTTGCTTCTGCAACCCCTAGGTGGTAGTGACACCGATATGAAATAGTCTACATTGGAGCAAGGGCTGTCATCATCAATTTCCAACCATTACTTTTGGAATAGGTTGGGTATTTTCTAAGATTGCGTAGAATCGCCATTTAGAACGTTTTTTAGAACTCTTTTCGCGCATTTTCACCCCTTTTAAATTTCGAATTTTTTAAGAAATGTTCTTAGAGATAATTTATATCTTATAAGTAACTACCATTCCAAATTCCATGTATCTGGGCCCTTCAGCAACACAAAAATCGCAATTTCGAACCTTTTTTTTTTTTTCCCCTGCACTCCTTTTAGGGGTAGTGGCACCGACATAAAATGTAGCCTATATTGGAGCAAGGGTTGTCACCATCATTTTGACAGAATTATTTTTGAAATCGGTTTGGTACTTCTTGAGACTGCGTAAAAATCGTCATTTAGAAGGTTTTTTCAACGCTTTTTGCGCATTTACACCACTTTTAAATTTCGATTTTTTAAAGAAATGTTTTTAGAGATCATTTATATATAATAAGTAACTACCATGCCAAATTCCATGTATCTGGACCCTTCAGTAACACAAAAATCGCAATTTCGAACGTTTTTTGCTCCTGCACCCACTGTAGGGGTAGTGGCGCCGACATAAAATGTATCCTATGTTGGAACAAGTGCTCTCACCATCATTTTGACACCATTATTTTTAAAATCGGTTTGGTACTTCCTGAAATTGTGTAAAAATCGCCATTTAGAACGTTTTTTAGAACGCTTTTCGCGCATTTTCAGCCCTTTTTAATTTCGATTTTTTAAAGAAATGTCCTTAGAGATCATTAGTATCTTATAAGTAACTACCATTCCAAATTTCATGTTTATAGGCCCTTCAGTAACACAAAAATCGCATTTTTAGAACGTTTTTTGCTCCTGCACTCCCTTTTGACCAGTGACACGGACATAAGATAGAGCCTATGTTCTAAGTTGGACTAACACCATCATTTTGATACCATTATTTTTGGAATCGGTTTGGTAGTTCCAGAGCTTACCTCCTACAAATAAACAATTTTTACCTCTTTATAATATTATTATTAGTATAGATAGTATAGATATTTAAGTATTGCGCGGCAGCGCAATACTTATTTATTTCCAGTGTCACTTCTCAATGTTAATTTAACATGAAAAAGCCTATGGAGATCATAACTTTTTCATTTTTTCTTCCCACCTTTTTGCCCCTGATGCCACTCATTTTTTATTCTTTACTAATTCTAATCATATTATAAATTTAAAGTGTAAAAACGTTTGCCTGACGTCAGGATCAAAACGAATGGTAAAATGCCTTTGCATATGGGTGAATTATAACCCAGAGAGAAACATGGGCCAATTTTGTTTTACATTATTCAAATATTTTACTTAATTCCAATTTTCGCTTTTTTCATTGAAAATCAACAGACATTTTTCATAGAAAATGTAACATTTTTACTTCATTGTTGCAAAAATTTCAAAAGCCGTAATAATAATTTTTTTTTTTTTTTTTTTTTTTTAGTTGAAATATTTTTACGCGAAATATTAAATTGAGCTAGATTTTTTTTTCAAAAATTAAAAAGGTGACTATGGCGTCATAGTGGAAATAAAAAGGATATTTTCAGAATAAGTTTTTGCTTTGGTCAAGTTTATATTTTAGTAAAAAGTTTCTAATGGATCTATTTTTACGCAGGTAGCGAACTTAGTGGGGAATTACATAACTTAAATTTTAAAATGTATTTTTTTTTTTTTCGAAGATGAGAACTATTTATACCCCAAGTTAAACTTAGGTAATAATTTTCTGATGTATTTACATCACCCCTTGGGAGAGAATAAGGTTTAAAAATTTAAGTAAAACTTTTTTTTTTTTTTTTTAACTGTATCACAGCTATAATATTGTTAAATATTAGCAGTAAGGATTCAACGCATATTGTTAAATATTAGCAGTAAGGATTCAACGCATATTGTTAAATATTAGCAGTAAGGATTCAACGCAATTTACATTTACAATTATAGCGTTCCTGAGTGGGAAATAGGGTATCTAAATTTAAGTGAAGTTAATTTTTTATGTTTTGATTATAGATTTTTTACGTTCAGATTAGAAGTTTTTGTCCAAACTACCGCAACCTGCATTACTACAGTGGTGAAACATTTTGAATTACACATTGGTAAATTGCATCCCACATTGTGATGCAATACCGCATACATCAAAGCCTGATGGCGATACTCTGTATTAATTTTGAAATACGTTCGTCTGAGTGCAGTAGTTATTAAAAAACTTAACATATTAAACAAAAACATAATTTGAAGAACAAATTAAAAAAACAAAATTTATTTCCTACATTGTTTAAGCCCGAGAAGGGACCGATATTAAGATATTTCATTCCATTAGTTCTACATTTAATGTTAAATTTTTGTAACAAATTAGTTAAGCCAATTGAAGATTAAAAAATAAAAATAAAATTCATACAATATGATACTTAAAACACGCTAAAAAACTAGATTCCGTTCAAATGAAATCGAAATAAATCTGAGACTTTTTTTAAAGTTTTGTATTTTGCATGCATCTTATCATTTTATGCACAATTGTCATAAACATAATACAAAATCTGCAATACAAATATTTTCAATTAAAAATGGAAGAAGTCTAGGATTTGTTTCGATTTCATTTGAATGGAATCTAATTTTTAGGGTGTTTTAAGTATCATATTGCATGAATTTTATTTTTATTTTTTAATCTTCAATTGGCTTAACTAATTTGTTATAAAAAATTAACTAAATGTAGAACTTAATTGAATGAAATATCTTAATATCGATCCCTTCTCGGGCTTAAACAATGTAGGAAATAAATTTTGTTTTTTTAATTTGTTCTTCAAATTATGTTTTTGTTTAATAGATATAGATATAGATAGAGCCCAGAAACAGAATAAAAATGTACACGTCGTAACTTTAAAAAAATAACTACTTTGACATAAATTACTTTTAAGATTATGAAGAACAACTTTGAAACTCTTTTACTATTAGAACTATATTTCTACAGCTAATGGTTTAGAAAATTAGCCAATAGACAACGATAAAAGTTGACCCCGGGACCGGGGTTCTCACTGGTTTTTGACTAATCTGATCAATTTGGCTAATCGGTAAAGAAAAATTAGCCAACTTCAAATAATTCGTCGTGAATCACTAAGAATATCAAGACACAAATAATGAGTTGCACAGAAAATATTTAATCGTACAGTAACATCATTGAGAGTGTTGCCGAAAGGAAAAAAAAAACATCTCTTGCAATTTGGCGATTTCAATCTTTAGTTTTCTCGCCAAATGAAACATTTTGGTACAGTGGCGATCGGCAGCGAGAACCCTATTGATACCGTTATATTACTCAAGATTGCAGAATTTACTTTCCATACATGCAATATATCAGGAACGAAATAGGAAAGCATTGTAACCCCAATAAAAATAAATGAAAATGATATTATGTTTTTAAATTTTCAAATAAATCCATTCTCAAAAATTTTCAATGATTCAATACGTATTTGTGCATGTATGCATGTATGTTAGAATTTCCTCACGTTTTTAGATTAGCAGAGCACGATTTGTTGTGTTTTTGATGATGTCGGCAGGTATTTTATAAATCTGTCGCAGAAATTGTATTAATTTTCAAAGAAATCAGACGACGAGTTTGGTATCTAAACCATTTTTCAAACATTCTGTAACGATAACTGATGAACATTTTCTCTTATATCTCAATTAAATTATTTTTATTGCTCACGTTCATCTTATATACAACACCGTTTCATCACGCAGACAGTGGAGGCTGGAAAATAATTTCCCAATTTACTACTAAAGATTTCATGAAAAAATTTCTAGTTGTTTAATCGTAAAAAATCACACGATTAAAACAGATCAAATTTTATGTACTTATATTCTGGTAGAAAAGTAATTGTGAACCCCTGAAGAGCTGCTACTGCACGCAGGGTCGGACTTGGTCATTGTCAAATACTCAGACCTTGGATTATGGGGGGTGCAACATTTTAGAAACTCATTATTTTACCATCTTGCTAATAACATTCTTGCCAATAACCTATAATTCCATTTTTTATCTTTCTGGGGCTGCTTTCAAATTCGAAACTGGATACGAAATTGAAAGTGTCCTTAGAAATAAAAAAAAATCGAAACAGTATAAAGTTTAGACACCAACCTCATGTATTCTATTCCAAAAGTAAAAAAATATATATATAAATATTGAAATGTAAATGAGAAATTTGTAAAGAAGATTAAATAATGTTTAATGTGAAAAAAAATGGTGTAAATTTGCATAAGCAATAATCAGGTACTAAGGAACACTAAACTTGATACTTAACTTTTTCTTTCGTTTTGAAGGGAACTGCTTATCAATTCTGCATTTGAGATTTGACATATTTTCAAAATCTCAAAAAACAATATACACAAAATTTAGTTTGCCGCCCCTCCCCCTTTCTAAATTTTGTCGCCATGGACTGATGTGTAGTATATCTAAATCCGGTTCTCATTGCTGTTTTTTGATCTGTATTGATGCATGTTTAGTTTCCACAAAATAACAACAAAAACAATAACTTCAAAAGTTTCCTTTTCATGGTTTTTCGTTTGTAAAATTGTCAATAATTTTCTTCAACTTGTCAAACTATAATTCTTTTTTTCTTATACAGATCGTAAAATAAATAAATAGCTAAGGCATTGCTGTTGCACTGTAAATATAGGTTTCTCAGAGGTGACTTCTTTCGCTACGATTATTTCCGTACACTGATCCCCGTGATAATTTTCTAAAACATTTTCAATAAAATGTATCAGGAAGATTATCGTTTCAAATTACTTCGCTACTTCAGTCACGCGAAAAGACCCGTTCGCTAATGCTAATCGTATGGAAGAAATGTTTTAAGATATCTCGTTTACATTTCAGTATTTTTAAAGGATTTTTTTTTTTTTTTTTTTTTTTTTCATTGGATAGCTGGGGTCGATCTGTAAAAAGGCCATTTTTTACTTTCTCGATTTTGTTTGCTGATTTTTTTTTTTAATGCTTTCATTTTTCGAAACCAGTTCAGAATGTGAACGCGTCCTAATTAAAAATACCTGAAAACAAAATCGAAAAAGTAAAAAATGGCCGATGTAGAGATCGATCTCAGCTATCCAATGCAAAAAGAAAAAAAAAATTAAAAATATTGAAATGCAAACGAGATATCTTAGAATTTCTTCCATTGGATTAACATTAGCGAACGGGTGTTTTTTCCTGACTGAAGTAGCCTCTTAAGTGGGTATCGAATATATTTTTTATAATCCTGCGCGCAACACTTGTATGTTAAATCATCTTTTTGAAAATCCTTAATTTGTATGTCTTAATTAAACTAAATTCTAATTATTTTTCATTAAAGATATTTAAAGGAATACGTAAACAAAGATCTGCACAATTTACTCTTAAAAAATTGTTTAATTCGAAGAAATATTTACAGCTCCAAACTTTTTTTAAATATTGTGTTACTATCAAGCAATATCTGCTGAAGGTGATCTGTCCCCTTAACTACCTTAACTGTGTATAAAAATATGTTTTAAATCAATATAGTTGAGTTGATACACAAAGTAAAATATCTTAGGAATATGTGGATTGTAACAAGATTCATCTATAATATCTGATTAATAATGAAAAATATATTCAAACAATTTTGCAACTCTTTATATCGTTCTTTCTAATTTTGCGCCCTTAGGATTCGTGCGCCTGGAGCAGTTTGCTCCAACTGCTCCTCGGTAGCTACGCCCCTGAATAAATATTAGTCTAAGTGGTGATCGTTTCTATCAACGTCCACACCTACTTTATCAAGCAGACCCCTCAAAGCTTCTATTTTTTCTACTTTCTCCTATTCTTTAGCTCTCTTGCCTTTTTTCCTATTTTTCAGCCGCAAAACAGACTGCTGTAATTTCTACGTCCAACGCTCTGTCGTCATTATTACGTCACAAAAGTGATTCAGTTCCAAATTTTCCAAAAAAAATAAGGCATTCGGTTCGGAAAATATTAAAAAATAGGCCATCAGTCTGAAAATTAGGACATAAAAAATATCGCGAAATTCGATAAATGGTCGCTCTTGCCGAAAAAAAAAAAATTTTGTCACCCGTTCCCCGTTCGCAGAAAAAAATTGCCAATTTCATCCGAGGGTCGCAGAAAAAACGCAAAATTTCGTCAAAGGATTATGAAAAAAGCGCGAATTTCGTCGAAGGATCGCGAAAAAAACCCAAATTTCATCCAAGGATCGCGGAAGAAAGTGATTTCTTCGAAAGCGCAAAGAAACATGGAAAAAATACTAATTTCATCAAAGGATCAAGGAAAAAACGCGAATTTCCTGAAAAATCTGTGGAAAAAATGCGAATTTCGTCACAAGAGCCCGGAAAAGACGAGATTTTCGTAAAAGTGCCGCGGAAAAAACGTGATTTTCGTCACAGTGGCGTTGAAAAGACGCGAATTTCGTCAAATAATCTCGGAAAATTCGCGAATTTCGTCAAAGGATCGCGGAAAAAAACTAGAAAAGAAAGGTACTTTATCAAAGAGGTTAATCTTCTGTCACAAATATGTTTTTAACACAATTCTATAAATGCAGTGAGTTTGTACATAAAGGGTTTTGTTATTTTCCAACTTATTCAATGTTAAAAAAAGATTATTATACGTCCTGCATATTTCTCTTCGCAAAATCTCCCCCATTTAAAATTAAAATTTATAACATTGACGCATTTTATAATTCAATTTTGTAACTTATTAATAGGTGGAAAATCTTAGGACGTTAAATTTTCTTTCTATGGATAACATAATGCACAAGAAGCATTACAGGATTCTCGTTTTTAGCAATTTTAAAAGAATAACCTTATTCCCCATCACAACACATTTTCTCTGCTTTTTCTTTCCCAATATCGTTAGTTGTCTGCCGTGTAGGGGAGAGAGGGGCACATGTGAACAATTTTTATATTTTTGACATTTCTCAAAATTGTTATGAGCTATTGAAACGAAAATTAATTTACATGAATTTTTGCACTTTGTTTGTTCTTTTAATGAAACTTTTGGATGCATTTATCAAGAATTTCTAACTTATATCATCGTTCTAAAAATTGTCTAAAATCGTTCACATGTGCCCCGGTGGAGGGGTAGTTGTGAACATACCTGGGGCACATGTGAACACATGCATAAATAAGACAAAAAAAAAATTTGTGATTAAAAACTGTGTTTTAAAAACTAATTAGATACCGTCTTTCTAGTTGCGTGAATAAATCAATAAATGTTTCAACAAGAAAATATTCGTAAAATTATACACTAATCTCCTTTGAGTCAAGCATAGCAAAACTATGTTACTTTTAAAATAAGTTATTGAATAATTAAGTTATTCTGTTTTGTTTTGTTTTTTCTAAATGTTATGCAATGTGTATAACAAAGTTGTACATCATGGTTTTAAAAATTGGTAAAATTGTGATATAAAACATTGGTGATTATCACAGTATATTACTACTTATCACTTTTTTTGGTCAACTAAATTTTACTTTCTTATAATAAAATATCTTACAAATACTTTAATCTGGCTAAAAAAAAAAATTTTTAAACTGGAAATCATTAAGGAATAACAAATAAACATATTGGTTTTTACAGAAAACCACTACTTTTAATTGCTATCCAACTTCCAGTAAATTAAAACTGTGAAGCAATCCTAAAACATTGAATTTATAGCTCAGTGTTTGACAAGGGTAATTAAATTTTAAACTAAAAGAAGCAAAATGCATTCACAGACTTAAAAATACACTTGTGAACTGTTCACATCTGCCCCCATACGTTCTGTTCACAAGTGCCCCATTTACCAACTTGAGCCTAACTTATAAAGAAAAAAAGATATTTTTAATTGAAATAAGGAAACAAAACTTTTTGTAGACTTACCTAATTAATGCCACTATAGAATGCAATGCTGATATTCTACTTTTAAAAATGTCTTGTATGAATGAATTTGTCTGAATTGTATGAATGAAATGTCTTGTATTGAATGAATTTTTACTTCAGTAACTTTAGAAGACTTTTTTTTACTTAACACCTTCTAAAACGAAGAAATTACAACTACCAGAAATCAAAATGGCTCATTGTTCTGAAATGTCAGTCAAAAGATGTTACCAGTACTGCAACCTATTGGTATTTTTTTAATTTTTTTTATTTCAAATCAACTGATTGAAATATGTACTGTTCACATGCGCCCCCCCCCCCACCCCTCTCCCTTATTATCTGATTTTAAAATGCATATATCATGATGTAAATTTATTTACTGTGTAGGATGCTTGCGGTAGAGTCATAGATATATTTACTACCTACCGATTTTCTTTTCTAATGCTGTTTAAGATTAATATATTTTATAAACTGGTTATTTACCTTGTTCATATATTTCAAATACTTTTTGGGTTAAATATGTTCAAGACAGTCAGATTTATATGTACTTTTTAGTTTCACGTGTAAAAGTTTCTTTGTATGACATACAGCAGAGCGAATATAAGTAGAAAGTTCACCAATATGTAATCGAAAGTGTTAGGAAAAAATGAAAAATACAGTAATACACAGAAATTTTATAGAGATTTTTAATCATAAAAAAATAGATGTTAAAGTATTTAAAAGATTGTATAATTATGAAATCGTAAAAGATCGAATAATTATTCTGGTGTTGAATCTATACTTTAAACTTTTGATTGATAACTCTTAAAATTCAACAAAAAATTAATTATTATTATTTTGTATTCCGTTTATTTTTAGTCTTCAACATTACTTTAAAAAATGGCAAAATAAACTGATAGCGAATGGTTGTAATATGATAAATATTACAAATATTATGTAAAATGGTTGTAATATGTAATGGTAAAAATTTTGTAATTGCATCCCTAAAAAGATAAATCCCCCCCCTCCCCCCCTCGTGTGAGGCGTGCGCCCCACGTTGGGAATCACTAATGTATCGTAAGTGATCATTAATGTTACTATTCTGTATTCTATGGGTGTTGGATATATAGTCTGAAATATAAGGTACAAATTTTACATATTTGGTAATCCTTAAAATAATCTTAAGAAAAATCGTTTTTGTAGAAGTTGAGTTGGGCCAAGCCGGGCCGGATTTCATTTATTCTTGCACCGACTAGGCCATGAACTGGGAAAATATTAAACAGGCTGGTTCGGCTCCGGGCCAAACTTTTAATTTTTACTATGGGTTTAGGCAAAGTAGCTTTCGACCGTAACGGAAATCAAGGCCTGTGCAGACCTTTAGGTAAGGCTCAGAGTAAACTTATCAAACATATATATCAGAGTATATGATTATTCTGAGAGGTAAGGGTACTTACACGTTTGTTAGGAAGAAGAATCTAAACACAGTAAATATAAGTACAGTTGAATAGGGTAGTTTGGGAAATAGCTGCTTTGGAAACTAACTGAACAGAGATAATGGAAGTATGACCTTGAGCAGACCGGAGAATCCGTAGGTATGTTCGGTGTGTACGCTGCCAAAGGCTGTTTTGCAGCGAACTGTAGTTTCATTTGCATATATTTTCCTTTAAAAATGTTTAATAATACAAATTCGATGGCGCACGCTGCCGAAAGCAGTGCCCACCCCTTCACTCTTACACAGACTAATTTGTTTCCTGAAAAAAAAAAAAAAAAATGTCTAAATTCAATACTGATTTTAGGTACATTTAAGGTTATTATTACGAATTTCGTCAAAAGATTGCAAAGGGAGGAAAAAGGATTGTCATATGTTTTCAGCCCAGGGCTGATTCTGTTCCGAATTTTCCGTAAAATTGTGGCAGTCATTTCCAAAAATTAAAAAAATAATCGGTCATAAATCCGAAAATTCGGACATAAAATATATCGCGAATTTCGTCAAACGGTCGCCGGAAAAATCAATTTCGTCAATCTTTCCAAGAAAAATCGGGAGTTTCGTCAGAGGATCGCGAAAAAAAGCGCAAATTTCGTCAAAGGAGCGCGAAAAAACGGCAAATTTTGTCATAAGATCGCGAAAAACGGCAAATCTCGTCAAAAGATCGCGGGAAAACGACAAATTTCATCGAAAGATCGCGAAAAAACGACCAATTTCATCGAAAGATCGCGAAAAAACGACAAATTTCGTCAAAAGATCGCGAAAAAACGGCAAAAGAGCGCGAATAAAACATATAGTTAGTGGCGGAAGTGGATTTTACGCCCCCCTCCTCTGTTGTAGCCTTTCAGAAAATTTGCTGTGAACTTCAGAATATTTTTTTTTTACTCAGAATCACCCCTGCTTCAACCTGCATGTAGGAAGTTAAGCATTTCAAAGTCGATTTTAGGATATTTTAATCTTTTTTTCTTTTTATCTAATTTTTAATTCATTTTTTCATGTTTTGCGGCGATTTTTCCAAATAAAGGAAACCAGTTTCGAACTTTTAGTTCAATTTGTTAAACTTTGACCTCTTTTCAATAAAATTTAATCTGAATTCGTACAACGATTTTTGAATTTTTCGCGGTTTTCCCCCGCATCTCACAGAATTTTTCGAAATTCGTAATACAGAAATCCGATTTTAATCTATAGAAAATTTTGTAGTATGCGATTTTTTAATTTTAAATTTTTTTTTCTTTTTTCCCGATAATTTAAGCAGGTTTTTTCGCATTTCACATGCAATTTTTCTACATTAGTAAAAGTAATCCAGTTTCAATCATTTACCTCTATTTAATAAATTCGGATTTTTATGCGATTTTTAGTTTTTTTCGGGATTCGCGGGGATTTTTTGACGCTCATAAAAGTAATCTTTTAGCCCAATATAATAAATTTTGCCCTCTTTTCAATAAAGTTTATTCGTATTAATACAGCGATTTTTTTTTTCCGTTTCGTGCAATTTTTTTTGTATGTGTAAAAGGAATCCGGTTTCAAGTTTTTAGTTTACCGTTTTGTTCCAATATGATCTAATTTTTTATGCGATTTTTTGCGTATATTTTAATCTCGCATATTTTTCTAAGCGATTTCTGTTTTTTTTTTTTTTTTTTTTTTTTTTTTTTTCACGTTCTGTAGATATTTTAAATCCAAGATATAAGATATTTATCAAAAAAAAAAAAGAAACACGCTTTGCGATTATAAATCCTTTCAATAGTCAAGGCCTGAAAATTTAATTCCCTTTAAGTATAAAAAGCCATTCGTGAAAGTGTCAGAAATTTTCGCGTAAAAAAAGAAAAAAAAAAGTGCAGCAAATAGAAATAATGATTAAAAGAAAAAGAACCCTTGATTTCCTTACTATTAATAAATAATTGCTATCTTTGTTGCTAATTGGCCGATTTCTTTCAAATTTTTAGCAAGTTGCAATAATAATAAATTAGGCTGCGTGCTAAATTTTTATTAAAATATAATAAGTAATAAGAAAATTATAGTATCCACAAAAATGCCCACTCTTAGAACTGGAAAGAAAAAAAAAAGTGCGATTTGTGGTTCGTTTATTTAGCTCCGAGAAGTCTACGCTAAAAGAGAATTAGATAAGCTTTCCATCCATTGATAATGTTTTCTTTTGCTGCTCCATAGAATTAAAGAAAAGGCATTTATTTAATATAGGAAGTTTTCTATATTTATTTTAAACACATCAATTACTTTTTTGCTGGACAATCATTCATTTTTTATTAACATCTTCCTTTAATGGCCATTTAGATTGTATTAAAGACATAAACTCAAAAAAAAAAAAAAAAAAAAAAAAAAAAAAAAAAAATCCACATGAATTTAGAAAACATTTTGGAATGATTTTCAAACAGAAAATGCAATGCAGTGTGCATTGCGTTATTTATTTTGCATACGAATAATGACATATTAGGACTTTGTATGCGAGTCACACAGAGCAACAAAACATTTTTTTTTCCTAAGTCCACATACTTTTAAAAGACTGTAAAAAGACAAAATATTTTGGGGGACCCCTCCCTCCCTTCTTAAAAATACAGGCAGAAAGAAGTTACGGGGAAGAGGGGTTGGGCGCAACGCCCTTTGAAAACGTCAAAAGGGAATGAAAACCTGTCACACTTAAATGAAATTTCAAATTTCTATTATAAAGCAAACACGCCGATTTACCGCAGATAATTATTGGAGGGCTGTAGATTACAAGAACATTAAAACTTAATTTCTCAAAAATAATATAAAGAATTAAAAAGTAATATTCTGAACCAGATTATTTACAAATCTTAAAGTATTTATTTCAAAGTAACCAAAATATGTAGGATCCTATAGAAAAAAAAAAAAAAAAACAAAAAAAAAACAGTGGCACTCCGGGAGTGCCAATAGAAGTGAAAACTTCAACAATTACGTGTGTATTTTTTTAATCGTCAGGAAATGTTTTATGCGTTGAATTGTGTAGCAGCACTAATGAAAGCATCTGGGGACACGGCAGTGCCCCTGCCAAGTCTTGAAAGCACAGCCCTAAGCATCTTTTTCTGGAAGCAACTCAGGGTACTTTTGACCCCCAATATCTTTGTGTTGGTGATTCCCAGAAACTTGAAACTTCGTAAATCTAAAGTAATGTGGAAATGGAACTAAATGCTGAAATTTCACGTTTCTATCTTTTTTATTTCAGAAGATATATGAACTTAAACTTTCGCCTTTTCGACACTGATTCACCGATCATCAAAACTCAGAGGTACGTCCTGTATCCCTAGAATCTTGAAATTTGGTATGAAGGTAGTGTTTGGGATACAAGAAAGCGAAAATTTAAAAAATCCGGAAAATTTGGATAAAAAGTCGAAAAATCAAAAAACCGAGAATTTGGCTGAGATGTGATATACGAACCAGGTTTGGCGCGATTTTTTAACGTCAATTTGGCGAAAGCCCGTTTTCCAATACCAGTTACAATATATATTTTTAAATTATTTTCTATTGTTTTAAAAAGTAAACAACAATAAATAAACGGTAATTTCATTAATAACTATAGAACAAAACAATTGTACAATTTAAAAAAATAAAATAAAAGTAAATGAACAATTTATTAATAAATAAGCAACAGTAGCCGTGTTACCTTGTAAAATAAAGTAACGCCATTTTGCAGTCAATTAGGTACCCAAGTGCGTATCTGACATCTGTGCCCCATATTTTATCTTGCGTAATCGAAATTCCCGCCAATACTGTTGGTTATTGACCAGACCATCAACACGATAAAACACAGCGTTATCGGTTTTTAGTTACACGAAATAGGTAGGTCACGAATACGGTATAATTCATTTTAACTGACGAAAAACAAAATAATAATTTGTTTTAGCAATACGCCGGGAGAAAAAGTGAGTTTTAGCTTCCTTCCTCTTTTGCGGATTGAGCTGAAGAGGGAAAAGTTCCTGCCATTCACCGCTTGGCGCGCTAGTGTCTATGTGTCAAAATGCTTGCATGTCGTTACGTTACAGTGTCTCGATATCAGTGGTTTTTCCCCATCTCAAAAAATGCTCAACGCGCCTAAAGAAGTTTTCACTTCAAAAAAATTACGTTTTTAAAAAGTAATTTGAAATATTTGATAGAAGGCTCATTTCTCATTTCGATGATAATAAAATACAATTTTAGCTAGATTAATCTAATCAAAGCAAATTCGGTCTCAGTTGATTAAAAGTAATATGAAGTGTTTTTAAATAAATAATTAAGAATGATACAATAATTACAATGCTCCCCAAATAAGTTGCAATGCCATTAAAAAATAAGCTAAAATATAAGTTCCTTACTAAAGCTTTACAAAATTATGAAGTATTTCTTACTAAAACTAACAGCGTCAATTATTTAATTTATTATATTAATTGACTACAATAGACTTTGAAATATCCAATTCAGTGGGAAAATGTGTATTTGACATATCACATCACCGATTTATCTCATATATATAATCCGACCAGCACCCGAAAAATAAATTATAACAGACCGTATCCCGATCCGAGCAAGACAAAATAATTTTAGTCTGCATGCAACCCGACCTGAACCTGAAAGTTCCAATTGAAAAAACTCGAAATCTGACCCGAACCGAATCTGATAACCGACAAAAATATTCTAAAGCACCATAACCCGATCCGAGTAAGACAAATAATTTCCTTAGACACGCAACCCAAACCGAACCTAAAAATTCCATTAGAAAAAACCCGAAATCTGAAACCGACAAAAATATCCCAATGAATCATAACCGATCCGAGCAAGACAAAATAATTTCTGAGGACATGCAACCGAACCAGAACCTAAAAATTCAATTTGAAAAGAAAAACGAAATCTGACGCGAACCAAATCTGAACCTGACGAAAAATATCCCCAAAAACCATAACCCGATCCGGGAAAGACAAAATAATTTCTGCGGACACGCAATCCGAACCGAACCTAAAAATTCCATTTGAAAAAACCTGAAATCTGATATGAACCAAATCTGAATCCGACAAAAATATTCCGAAGCACTACAACCCGATCCGAACAAGACAAAATAATTTCTGTGAACAAGCAACCAGACCCGAATTTAAAATTTCAATTAGAAAAAACCCAAAATCTGACATGAACCAAATCTGAACCCGATAAAAATATTCCAAAGAAACATAACCCGATCCGAGCAAGACAAAATAATATCCGTGACACACAACCCGATCCGAACCTAAAAATTTTGTTGGAAAAAAATTCGAAATATGACCCGAACCAAATATGTTAACCGACAAAAATATTCTAAAGAACCATAACCCGATCCGAGCAAGACAAAATAATTTCCTTGGACACGCAACCCGAACCGAGCCTAAAAATTTTATTTGAAAAAAACCCTGAAATCTGACATGAACCAAATCTGGAGCCGACAAAAATATTCCAAAAATCCATATGGATCCGAACAAGACAAATTATTTCCGTGGACACGCAACGCGACCAGAACCTAAAATTTCCATTTGAAGTCAACCTGAAACCCGACCCGAACGAAATCTTAACCCCACAAAAATATTCCAAAGAACTATAACCCGATGCGAGCATGACAAAATAATTTCCGTCGACTGGCAACCCGATCCGAACGTGAAAATTCTAATTTAACTCAAATCGAAACCTGGTTGTGATCGTTTTTCGGGTTGACTTCAAATGGAACCTTTAAATTCGGATCCGGTTGCGTGTCTACGGAAATAACTTTTTCTTGCTCGGATCGGGTTATGGTTCTTTAAAATTATTTTGTAATTTTCAGATCGGGTTCTGGACGGGTTTCAGGTTGACTTCATATGGAATTTTCAGATTCTGGTCGTATTGCGTGTAAACGGAAATTAATTTGCCATGCTCGTATCGGGGTACGGCCTGATGTATTTTTATTTCGGGTACTGTTTGGGTTAACTTAAAGTAGAACTTTCAGGTTCGGATCGGGTTGCACGCCGACGGAAACTATTTTGTCTTGCTCAGATCCGGTTATGGATCTTTTGAATATTTTTGTCGTATTTAGATTTTGTTTGATCAGATTTCATTTTTTTTTTTCAAATGAAATTTTTAGGTTCGGGTTGGGTTGCGTGTCAACGGAAATTATTTTGTCTTCCTCGGATCGGGTTATAGTTTTTTAGAATATTTTTGTCGGTTATCTTATTTGGTACGGGTCATATTTCGGGTTTTTTTCAAACTAAATTTTTAGGTTCGGATCGGGCTGCGTGTCCACAGAAATTATTTTGTCTTTCTCGGATTGGGTTATGGTTCTTCGGAATATTTTTGTCGGGTTCAGATTTGGTTCATGTCAGATTTTAGGTTTTTTTCAAATGGAATTTTTAGGTTCGGTTCGGGTTACGTGTCCAAGGAAATTATTTTGTCTTGCTCGGATCGGGTTATGGTTCTTTATAATATTTTTGTCGGTTATCATATTTGGTTCGGGTCATATTTCGGAATTTTCAAACAAATATTTTAGGTTCGGATCGGGTTATCGTTCTTTGGAATATTTTTGTCGGGTCCAGGTTTGGTTCATGTCAGATTTCGGATTTTTCTATTGGAATTTTTAGGTTCGGGTCTGGTTGCTTGTTCACAAAAATTATTTTGTCGTACTCGGATCGGGTTATGGTGCTTTAGAATATTTTTGTCGCTTATCAGATTTGGTTCGGGTTAGATTTCGGGTTTTTTCAAATGGAACTTTCAGGTTCGGGTCGGGTTGCATGTAGACTGAAATTATTTTATCTTGCTCGGATCGGGGTACGATCTGTTGTAATTTATTTTTCGGGTTCGGGTCAGGTTATATGGTTAATAAGCCTAAAAAAAATCACCTTGATTGGATAATAAGTGGTCATTTTTCAATTAGCCTAACGCTTTCTAGGCTCTTTGCAATAAGCCTGAAAAATATCAGGCTAATTGGAAAAAGGGAGATTATTCTCCAATTAGCCCGGCTCTTTGGAAAGAGCCTGATTTCTCAATTAGCCTACAACATATGCATCGTTATCGTAGTGTTTCGAGAATGTGGTGATTTGTGATTGGCATCGATTTTGGATAATTGCGATGCCTAAATGAAAGATTCGATAGTGATCTCCGTTTAAGCGACAAGTCACACGAGTGCGTTGTCTACGATCTACTTCTTAGATCGTAGCAGAAACCTGTCTTGCTCATCATCGATGCAATTTTCATATTAGTGATGCCTCACGCGAGTGTTTGTTTGAAAATGGTGGGAAAAACCACAGACTTCTAATATCTTCTTATATTAGCAGGGCCCGACTTATGCAGGGGCATGCGGGACAGCTGCCCCAGGCCCCTCTTTTTCGGGGCCCCCCATGACTGCAATCATGATTTTCATTAAAAAGTGCCAAATGATTAAAATTAGCCAAAAATGACCAAAATGCATATTTTTTCAACCATTTAGGAAGGGGGTGCGGCCCCCTTCCCTTCTCAGCTTCCAGTACCTCCTCTAGCCATGCAAAAAGCAAACTAATCATTAGAAAACTAATGATTAAAATATTATTATGACAACTTAGTATTCTATTGTTTTCAAAAGAAATTTTTCATTAACGTTTTCCACGTAACATGGCAAGTTAAAATCATTTAATGATGACCAATTTATGGCATTTTCTTTTAGACGTCTTACAACGCACGTAGATAAGCAAAGTAAAAGTTTGTAAAGAAATACTCTTGTTCATCAATTTATCATTTTTTCTGCTATATTATACTACTAGCATTTTTTCTTAAAGTTGTGACCATTTTTTGGGAAACTCTGTATACAGATGTGAGCAGTATCGGGTACAAAATTTAGGCATACTTACAATCTGTATGAAGTTTAGTACTAGCCACTTCCACAATATTCACAAACAAATTCTGTATATAGATAGAAGCCCCCCCCCCCCAGAATGATTATTGCCCCAGGGCGCCCCATAGCTTAAGTTGGGCCCTGTATATTAGAAAGAAGTCTGTGGGAAAAACCGGTCTTACTATCCACCGATCTCGCTCATCATCCATGCGATCTCCATATTAGCGATGCATCACGCAAGCGTTCGAAGATCGGAGGTGAAACCGGTCTTACCCATTGGTCCCGTTCGTCATCGTGCTGGCGTGATGCATCGTATGGTCGCGATTCATCGCTAAACGAAAGATCGGGAAATCGGTTTGACGATTTCCGATTTAAATCGATATCACGCGATGCATCGCCCAGTCCTACCTCTGACCCCTAAAACGTGTAAATCCGTCGAAAACCGGAAGTCGAAAAAAAATTTCGATTACAATACTTTCTTCTATCAAATATAAAGCACATAACAGTGGTAATGACTAAGGAGTTCCCATTTTAGATAAAATGTTTACGAATTACTTTGCTGTAGGTAAAATTATGCTATTGAAATTTAAATATAGTAAAAGTTGTTTTATTATTAGCATCAATGTGTTTAAAATATTACAAGAAATGCATCAAGCTATTAACAATTTCAAACAAATAAATAATAAAACATCAATTAGTGGTTTTTTTTTTTCATTTAAAAATTTTTAAAATATATATATAATTAAAAGTTTGTGTTCATCCTAAAATTTGTCCGTGTATTCACGTGTTCAGTCAAATCACTATTCGTCACATTTCTACTTAAAATATAATTTTTTTTATTAAAAAAAATATGAATTTTTACAAAAAAAATAATTTAATAAATTAGGCTTTGTCTCAAAATACAGATGCTACAAATCTGCCAATGCAAATTTAATTGTAGCTTAGTATTATGGAAAAGCGTGTTAAGCGTCAAAAATATCACCCAAACGGTTGAAATGAATAAAAAAAATGACATTAACGAATACAAGTTTTGATAAGAATTTTACAGATTTTGACATAGTATGTTTAACCCTTTATGTACTGGATTATGAATCCGTGAAAATTTTATCTTCTAATGCATTTTTCATGAATTGTTTAAGGGGACACATACCCTTTAAACCGATGAAAAATTTTATTTCGGAGACAAATATTTGAAGTGCTCCATGCAGTCATTTTTGCACTCAACACCTCAGATTTTTTTTTTTTTTTTTATGCTATAATAATTTCTTCATGCAATATAATATATAATTTGCATTCAACACTGTATACTTAATTAATAATAATTATTCCTTAATGTATGATTTTTTAAAATTAATGATAATGTATATAGCTTGCGCGTATGATTTAAAAAGATCTATACTCTCTAGAACTTTGAAACTTTTAATATAAGATTAAGAACATTTACAAAAATAAAATGAACTAAAATCTAATGAATAAACAAAAAATTTCTAAAGTTTTTGATTTTCAAAATAGAAATATGAAAATTTCGATAATTTTTGTCACTCGAATACCCATACATTCAATAATTTTTGTTAAATTTCTCAGATTTTAGTTCAATTTGAAGAAAAAGATATTTATAAAGTTTCGAATCATTTACCTTTAATACATTTGGAGTTATCATGCGCTCAAGGAAAAAAATATCGATTTTGAGAAAAATCAATTTAAACACATGTTTCGCTTGAAACAGATCAAGGCTAATTTTAATTTTTACTATAACGAGCGCAATTTTAAGAATATTTTGATGAGGTTTGTTGCAAATTGTTCAGAAAAACATTAGCTGTCAAATGAATCAAACAATAAAAAATCGATTCTTTGTTGATTTTAAAGGATGTGTGTCCCCTTAAACTACATTAGAAGATTGACATAATCAGTTAATAAATTTTTGAAGGATTTAGAAGGATTAATTAAATTTGAATTTATAAGGATTTTGTGCAGTATTTATAACACCACTCAAATCTTTTGTTTTAAATATTTTTCTTAGTATTTTGTAGAATTAGGAAATGTACAAATATAATGTTCTTACGATAGAAATATATCCTGATTGAAAAATCCCTCCCCCCCCCCCCCTCACACACACAACGCCAAGAAAGCTGAAAAGATGAAAAGGCAAAATAAATCCTCCTTTTAAAAATATTTTTGTTTTGTGTAACCAATAATGCTTTTGGGACAAGATAAAGTAATATATCTATAACTCATTGTAAATTGTATTACAGCTAATCGATGTATTAAATGAATTTTATGAACAAGTTATCTTAATGGTACTTATAAGTACCGTCAGTAGATAAAAGTTAATTAGAAGTGTATTACCATCCTGGAACATATTCCATCTGCATGTTTTACAGCTTTCTTTGTCTTCCCAGCTGCTTATCTTTGCTGGACGAAAATCATCATTAAACTTTTTTTTTTTTTTTTTTTAAAGCTTAGACGTCATTAATGAAACATTACGTCATCATTCTTTTCTGTAAACCTATTTGTTGGCTTCAAATTACCTAAATTTCTTTTAACTTCCTTTTTCAAATAAATGGTATAATTCTTCATCCGAATACATTTTTTTTCTTTTATTATATTCTGCTTGCAAATTTTCTCATAAAATGACCAATGTTAAGGAATTATTTATTTATTTATTTATTTTTACTTTTTTTTTTGTTCGGGTCAAATATTTAAATTGTCTAAATATTTTTCATATGCAGAAGTACTTAATTGTTTTCATCATTTATTGCTTATTAAAAAATACAAACTTCATTTAAAAAATTCAGCATAAGATTTTAAAAATAATAATAAATTTTAAAATATAAGCATTCAAAGATAAATTGTAACTCTTAGGCAGAAATATAATAATTTATATTCAACTAATTGCCGCACTTGAATAAAAAAAATATATATATATTCTTTCAGTATTGTTTTTTGTTGTTGTTGTTTGTTTTTCAATCTTTATGAATTTTATTTTTTGTGGCAATTCTTGAACTTAATAAGCATAAAGTGCATATACATTAAATAAGCACAAATCATAAGTTTAATCTTTTCTTTTCTTATATTTTGTCAATCTATAAATTCCGTAAATACTAATTTAGATTAGAAACTAATAGCATGGGAACTTTATTAACTTGGTATTTATTTACTCAATATTTTTTGACATCATAATATGGATAAATTAAAATTTTTCTTCGGATCACTCTAATGTTACAATATTTGGTAAAAGATTTTCATAAAATTTCTCTCTTTTATTTACTTTCATTAATATCGAGCAGATTTCACTACGACCGAATATCAATATTCTGCCGAGGTGAATATTTGTGTCAATACCGAATACTAACCGAATTTCGGTTATTTAAATTAAATGCAAAATACTTTCTTAGTATCAAAATCCCAAATCTTAAAATTTTAATCCTGAATAAAGCGTTCTCATAAAATATATATCTAAATTATGTAATGTAAATTATCTTACTGTAAGTTTTAAAATGACCCTTCGCAAGAAAAGTTTTTTAAATATATATACATCTTAACGAATTTATTAGTTCTTTCTCTTCGTAAAAGTATGTATAATGTAATAAGATAAAGTTATAAAATTATTATTTTTCCTTTACTATATAACCTGTATTCATTCTTTTTTATTTAGTATTGTATCCCTTGTGAAAAGTTTCGTTAATTAATTCTGAATTTAGCTGTAAAAAATGAACAAAGTATGTAAAATTCAATGCTTTATAAAATAGGTGTAATAAATTATTTCTTTCACTAATTAACATTTTTTTTTCTGTTATTTGTTATGTTATTTTGTATTAGGAAGGAATTAATCTAAATTTATTATGTAAATGAAACCTTTAAAGGCAGAGTTCAGTAAGTCACATTTTCTTAATCCTTTCAGGGGCAAGTAATTGTGTTTCTGTAATTTAATTAAAAGTTTCAGGTGAAAATCTCAATTAAAATTAGGTAGGATATTATATATCCCACTGCCCCTCAAGGGATTAAATGCTCAAAAACAAGGATTTTCTGGACACGCCACAATGATTTTCTGCTGGGTAAAATATCTTCCGGAGCTATTTACAGGCAAAATTCGTGAAACTATCATTTATATTCCTATGTATAAATTGATGTGTCTAGATTTACCTTCCATGAATTTAACTTAAAATTTCAAAATTAGTGACTTACGTCACTGAACCTTTAAATGCCTAAAGTACATTTGTATAAAATTTTGAAATATTTTAAACTTGGCGAAAAAGTGAAATTTAAAACTATTTTATGCACTTAAAAAGTATTTTGTTGTTTAATTTTAGAAAAAGCTCTCATTATTACTACTACTACTAATAATAATATTTTAAGAACTGGGATGATGGGCAGGAATAATAATAATAATAAAGGTATGCTTTATATAAAGCTAACTTTTTCTACTAAAATCTAAACTTCGCTCATAAACTTTTGTTTATTAACTTTTTAAAATATTCTTTGTAAATAAAATTGCACATTTTCTATGGGGAATATTTTAGAAAAAAGTATTCAGGATTAAAATAATTTTTAAATTGCAAAAGCTGAAGCTATTTAATAAAAAATATCCTTTATTTAAAAAATATTTTAATAGAAATATATAGGGGATAACATTAACATTGTGAATTTAACACAGAGGATTTATATTCCAATTCATAATCATGCAGGTGCAGACCTGAATCACTGTCTGAATCAGATTAAGTATGTTTTTCACTTTTTCTGATGGAGTAGTTATCCACTAACGAGCAACCACTGATTAAAAATAGATAAGTAAATAAAAATCTGTTATTTGTTATGTTATTTTTGTATTAGGAAGAAATGAATGCAAATTTATTCTGCAAATGAAGTGTTTAAAGGCAGAGTTCTGTAAGTTACACTTTCTTAAATACTCAAAAACGAGGATTTTTTGAATGCGCTACAATGGTTTCTTGCGGGGTAAAAAATCTTCTGGTGTGTAGCTATTTAAAAACAAAATTCGTGAAACTATCACTTATTACAACATTCCTATGTATAGATTGATATGTCTAGATTTATGCCCCATGAAATTAACTCAATTTTTCAAAATTAGTTACTTACGTCACTCAGCCTTTAAATGCCTCAAGTAAAATACATACAATAAATAACAAACATAAAATTTTGCAATATTTTTAATTTAGCGAAAAGGTGAAACTTAAAATTACTTATGGGCATAAAAACTATTTTATTGTTTAATTTTAGAAAAGCTCTGTATTATTATTGCTACTATTTCTGCTAATGATAATATTTTAAGGAAGTGATGGTGGTGAGGAATAAAAAAAAGGGTATGCTTTATATTTAAACTCCTTTTTCTACTAAAATCTGAATTTCGCACATAACCTTTTGTTATTTAACTTTTAAAAATATTCTTTATAAATAAAATTACTCGTTTTCGGCGGAAAATATTTTAGAAAAAAGTATACACGATTAAAATTATTTTGAAATATCGTGAATTAAAATATTTTTTTCTAATAACCTTTATTTTAATTTTTTAAATATTACCTTTATATTCACTTTCCGATAATTGATATTCCAATTCATAATCGTGCAGGTGCAGACTTGAATCGTCTGCGTGGTCACTGTCTGAATCAGAATAAATATGTTTTTCACTTTTTCTGATAGAATAGTTTGATGCTGAAGAATCGCTGTTATGTGCATCCAATAATGCTTCGTTGCGGATATTTTCTCCGTCATAAAGTTGATCTTCCGCCGCTAATTGATTGCATATAGATTCCAGCGTATTCCAATTCATTTTATCTGCTTTAAGAATTATTGAATGATCTTTTTGTTTGAGTTGTTCTATGAGGTCATTCAAGGCATTTGTTGTAATGTTGCCAGTTAGTAGCACTGCTGTCAATACGTGAGCTAATGATCTGTTTATTAAAGTACTTTGAGCCTGAAGCTCTGATGTTATCCGGTATATATCAGCTATCGATCGATTGCGCATTTCGTAAACAATTTGTTGTAATATCTCGTAAATATGCATTTCCTCTTGTTGTATTCTTTTACAAGAATCGATGAATGTATTTTGGGCTACTAAAAGTGTTGCGAAACTGTTATCAACGGTTGTGCTCAATTCGTATACTTTTTTATCCAGATCTTCACTGATATGGTTTAGTTTAGGTTCTAATTTTGGTATTTGTTCTTGTAATCGCTGAAATTCTTGTCTTACCATTTCACGTGTTTTACTGCCTTGCTCTAATGTATTGGACAGATCTATTTTTAATTCATCTGAAGTCCTCCACAATTCTTGTATTCCGTTTATAATTTTTCTCGTGTACTGTTCCACATCAGAATCAAGGTCTTTGAATTTTGCTTCTCCTTCTGTCAATGTTTTCTTTAGTGTCATAGTTAAATTGTCTAATTGTTCTTGTGTAATAGTTTTTGTTGCATCGCACATATCTAAAGCACTTCGACTTCTGTCTACATTAGTAAAAATTGCTGATAAGTTATCGATTTTATTATTACTGTCTTCTAACATTATAAGCATACGTTCCCGCGTACTAGAGACATTGGTTTGTATATCTGTCAATGCTTTTTCACTTTTGTTTTCCTTATTGCTCAACACTGTTTGCATACTATCGAGTTTTAAGTTAAGGTCTTCCAAGTTTTGGGATATAAGATTCGTAAATTCCTCTTTCATAAAAATTCGCATTTCATTCATATTAGTTCCAATTTCTTCTATCTTTTTATCTTTTTCCAGTATCTCATTATCCATAATGCTATGACGTTCGTCGTTCTTGATTAATCTTTCAAGAATATCGTCTGCTGAATTATGTAAATCTCTTTCTAACAATTCTAACTTATTCATGACACGTTCCAGTTTTAGATCTAGTTTAGCATCTAGATATGCTACTTTATTATTAATTTTTTCATTTAGATTTTCCATTCTTCGAGATAATTGTTCATTTGAAAATTCTTCTTTTATATCTTTACTGACTACGACTTCTTCAATTTTTTCCATTCGTAGATCAAATTTCGTTTCTAACCGACCTATCTTCGTTTCAATATTTTCCATTCGTCGAACTAGCTGTTCCAAAGAAAAATCCAATCTCGCAAGCTTCAAAGTATAACTTAAAGTATCAAGCCCTCTTAATTTATCGTCTATAGACATGAGTACATCTTGTATGGGTTGCGGAATATGTAACCAGTTGTCGGTAGTCATATCAAGACCTTTTATCATCGCTTCATCTGCGTTTTGTTTTTCTCTAATCCTTTTCACTAAACTTGTACCTGTCACTGAATAGGCACACAATATTCCAATACATGGAACTATATAAAATAGGTAAACGAACTGACTTTGCTTCATGGATAATTGAAGTAACAAGGAACGTCAGGATGGAAAAAATAAGCTGTCTTTTTTTTTTTTTTTTTTAAACGAAAAGTTATCGTATTAACTCTTGCTCATTTCCTCGCTACTGACCTTAAGATTTACTTTAATGTGGGATATCCGTATGTTGCTTCTACACTGCGTGAAGGAGTATGCCAAGTATTCCATGAACGCTTGTAATCACATGCGAGGTCTGGCTAGTATCAGCTGCTAGTGACGTCTCGCTGTAGACTCCCAAGCACTTAAAATCTACCACCCTCTCTTTTTTCCCTTTTGAGAATATTGTTTTTCGAAGAAACTCGATCATACCGGAATCTTTCAAAAATGCCGCCTTGGTCGGTCTCTACTTTTGACAGCAAATTAGTGTTTAGATTATGCCTTTTTATTATTATTTGTTGCGAAAATGATGAATGGAGTGCCGTAGCTGTATTAAATTTTAAAATAAAACCTTTCTTTTGAACCAAAATATTTTTAAATATGTATTCTGCGTTAAAATATAGAATGTATTTTAAACAAACATTTCTATGAAATTTTGAATATGGTGACACATTCTTTACATTATTTTTTGAGATAATAAATGTTTCCTTTTTTTTTTCTTTTTTACAGAAACATACAAAATAATCTCGTTACAAAATTGTTTGCAGTGTATTTTAATAACGTGCACAACTACTTTAGACATAACGAAATTGACGAGGGTTACTAAGGCTTACAGCTACTTACTACAACAAGTTTTTTATGGATCATGATAATGCGTTGCATTTGTCGGGCATATATAGGGACACACAAAATAATTAGGTTACAGTATACTATCTATGAGCGATAATTGCTGGAAATGGGTTTTCAGCTGTGTTACGCGTTTTTAGGTGCGTTCGTAATTATATAAATACGTAGCACCTATAGTCGTCGTCTGGTCCGTTTGTCTGTCTGTCCGTATATAACAGCGCAAAAACTACCCAACCGAATGGTTTGAAATTTAATATATATAATCGTTGCAGAATTTTGTTGAGTTTCAAATTTTATGAAAATCGAATCAAAACTTAAAAAGATATTAATAAAAGTTTTCTTCATTCTATTAAATCCTATCGTACGTAATCCAATGATATCTCAATCCAATGATTATGACAATGATATCTCATGACAGATAATGATTCTAGGTTGCCATGGTGATTACGTCCTATTTAAGGAGTCATATTATTTCCGTATTAATGAATTTAATATATATAATCGTAATAAAATTTGTATCCATGCATTTTTGTATAAGAGTGCAACAGCTGTTGCACCAAGATCTGAATATTTATAAAAACTAGTTATAGTACGAACCTCATTTGCCACGTTTGACGTACAATTTCCGACTTGTTAACTAAATTTCCGACTTGTTATACTAAATTTTAGTATATTAGGTGAGGTGTATAATGTCTATTATATTATGTACAGGTCTGCACAAAAAAAAAAAAAAAAAAAAAAAAAAAAAAAAAAAAAAATTGCAAGAATTATCGTTTATGGACGCGAATTGCTTAAAGTATGTTTTGACTGTGTTTTGCATTTTTCAGCTGAATTATATTTTGTTACACTAAGGATTGTTTGTAGAAATGACATGTGAATATAAATAAATTCATATGTAGAACATTCGGGGGGGGGGGGGGGGAGCAATTTAACAAATTACAACGACCATTTGGAAAATGATTTTTTTCAAAGACTAAAATTTAAGACATAAAAAATTGCACGGAGTTGATCCTACATTACGTACGCCATGGATTAAACATTAACATTCCTGGACCCATCATGAACAAATTTTAAAAGAAATTTCAGTTTTACAATTTTCGGTACTGTAAATTTTTAAACATCTACGGAGCTGATCATACATCACGTACGCCATGGATTAAACATTAATATTCCTGGACCAATTTTAAATGAAATTTCATCCCTAAACTTCTAAACATCCCCCAATATTACTTTTTACACCGTCGTATAGAGAAAAAAATGTACTTTTAAATGCAATTTGTTTAAAAGCTGTATCTCAATTTGTTTCTGAGTTATTAATTTTTTTTTTGTAGCTTTTATTACTTTATTGTCATAGTGGCAACAGAAGTATCCATCTCTGTTGAAAGTAAAGGGAAAATACAGATTACTGTATAGACCAACCAGAAAACGAATAAAATGCGGGGTTCAACTAATAAAACGCTTCAGATATGTTTTTGATTTCCTACCCTGACCGAGGACAATAACCATTTTTCCAAATGGTTAAAAAAATATTAGATATATTGCCACTTATGAATGGGATTGTTAGGAGTGCGGTTTTAGTTATGTTATGCGTTTTATAGCCAAATTAAATTTTAGCATGCTATGTGATGTGTATAAAAATCTATAGATATATACAGCACTGTACAAATAAATTCGAATACCTTTCCAACTATGGGCAGTAATTGCTGAAATTGTGTTTCCAAAAATGTTATGTGTTTTCATCTTTCAGTGTATTAAAAGATGAAGTTACATTAACATATTATTACACATTAACACATTAGACATTTACATTATACACTATATTGCCATTAATGACCGGCAACATTCAATTTTAGATATTTTGTCGAATATTTAGAAATATACTTGACAGATTCTTCTGGAATTTCAGGATTGAAAAGAACAGGTATGACCTCATATTTAGCAATGTCGATTTGATAAGGGGGGGGGGGGGGCAATTAGGGGGCTAACAAAAAATCAAAGAAAAAAATAATACTTGGGATCACCCTGTAAAATAAATGCACGAAATGATCTATCGCTACCCAATATAAATAAACAGACATTGTGCAATATGTGTATTCTTTTGTGTAAGAATAGCATGTATATTAATAGAAATATAGCGATTTATTTTTAAAAAAAATGAATTCTTGCATGTTTTTTGCTTATAACATGCAGGGTTTTCAACCAAATTTAACTCCGGTTTCAGAAAAATTGACAAAATATAGTAGATACAATATAGTGCAATTGGAATATAAATATATTAAATATTTTAGGAAATATGAGCAGTTGTATGAAATAATTTTTATCTGCGCATGCGCAAACGATAACAAGGATCATTTTACATAATTTAATAGTCAACTCTATGGAGCAACTTATTAAAAAAAATCTAGTCAAATATCGTAAAAATTCAGAAAGATATCGGCGTTAGAGTGAGCAAATTTTTAGTTGTTCTCTAAAAGCAGCTGAATGATAAGGGATTTTCCACAAATTGTCATTTTTAATTTTTTTTAATTTTCATTTTTTATTGATGCTTTAGTTCTTCTTGGATAACCACCAGAACGAGCCTATATACCATGATCAAAAGAAGTATCAAAATCGAAGCATTTTTTGCAAATCTACTCGTTGATACTCACTAAATACTAACTTTTTTCTGAAAGTCAGTTAATAAAAAATGACCTTTTGTGTAAAATCCCTTATCATTCAGCTGCTTTTAGAGAACAACTAAAAATTTGCTCACTTTAACGCCGATATCTTTCTGAATTTTTACGATATTTGACTAGATTTTTTTTAATAAGTTGCTCCATAGAGTTGACTATTAAATTATATAAAATGATCCTTGTTATCGTTCGCGCATGCGCAGATAAAAATTATTTCATACAAATGCTCATATTTCCTAAAATATTTAATACCGTATATACTCGCGTATAAGTCGACCCCCTAACCTGTTTACTTCAATTTTGCACAAAATCAATCCAAAGATTTCACTTTCTAATGCGAAAAGTTAGTAAGTAAACAGAAACAAATCATTAATTTTTTTTTTAATGATGAATTATTTTTATATTTTATATATTATTTTTTCATTCATACACATAAAAAGACATAATTTTTTAATATTCGAAGTTTTTATTTTTGCTTTTTTAACTGACTCGCGTATAAGTCGACCCCCCAAATTTGCTTACCGAAAATTGTCAGAAATTCCTCGACTTATACGCGAGTATATACGGTATATTTATATTCCAATTACACTATAATGTTTCTACTGTATTTTGTCAATTCTTCTGAAACTGGCGTTAAATTTGGTTGAAAACCCTGCATGTTATAAGCAAAAAACATGCAAGAATGTTTTAAATTTTTTTAAATAAATTGCTATATCTCTATTAATATATGTGCTATTCTTACATAAAAGAATACATATATTGCACAATGTCTGTTTATTTATATTCGGTAGCGGTAGATCATTTCGTGCATTTTATTTTACAGGGTGATCACAAGTATTATTTTTTTCTTTGATTTTTTGTTGGCCCCCTAATTGCCCCCCTTATCAAATCGACATTGCTAAATATGAGGTCATACCTGTTCTTTTCAATCCTGAAATTCCAGAAGAATCTGTCAAGTATATTTCTAAATATTTGACAAAATGTCTAAAATTGAAAGTTGCCGGTCATTAATGGCAATATAGTGTACATGGGCGTACGCAGATGGGTACGGGTACAGTCGTGAAAAAAAAAAATAAAAATAAACACCCCTACTAATTTCTCAACAAGTTATCATAGAAGAAAGTTACTGGGACCGAACGATTGGAAATAAAGTCTACTTTTAAATGATGTATATAAAATTTGCTTAGGTAGCCATCTACATATTAAAACGAACCCAAACTTCATTTTTTTCAATGGCAATACCCAATTTTAACAAGATATTTCAAATCTTCGGTTCAAACTATGCCTAGACATCAAATTTCAAGTCATCTGAATGATAAGTTTTTGAATAATAAACAATCAAAATTTAGTGCTTCTAATGTTAAATTACATTTTCATATTTTTATTATCCTAATTTTGTCCTAATTTATTGTCCTAATTTTTTGTGTAGCAATAATACTGAAATACCCAAACATAAATACGTTGAATTTGCAATTTTTGTAATTTTATGATATGAATTATGAAATTAATATTCGAAAAATTTATGAATTGCAACCTACAATTTTTTTGATAGATTTAGATTTATTAAGTCATGCTTTATGGAAATCCAAAATTTCACATTTTTCTTCCAAGTAGTTTTCAAATTATACTTAAAAAACGGCAAAATGATGGTTTAAGCTATGACAGAAGTGACTAGATATTTTGAAATTTCTTAGGCTATCCTGTAATCTAGCAGTCTTCAATGGCTGCTTGAGTGGCGCTTAAGATACCTTGATCAAGAAGGGGGCTCTCTCGGTCAACAATCGAGTACCGAACTTCAATTTGGATACAGCCCCTAAAATACGCTCGTTTTAAAATACAGTAGAACCTCTTTTAACCGAAACTCTCGGTTAACCGAAATCCATTTTTAAAGCTTTTTTACTATCACATTTCTCGTGTGCAAAATCCATTTTTAAACCTTTTTTTTTTTACTATCACATTCTTTGTGTGCAAAATCACATTTTTAAAGCTGCGTTTAAATAAAGAAGATAAATACTATATAGCTTTGTTAATCATGGAAAAGAAAAATACACATATGAAGTCCCCTTGTTCGCCATTTTTTGTTATATGAATGGTATGTTTATATCAATAGTAAAATACACTTAAGAAATTTTAATAAGTGAATAACCTTCAAAAGAATTCACATGTTATTAAAAAAAACTTCGTGAAAGAGCTGCAAAGCAAAGGCAATCAAAACTGCCACAAACAAAACCTTGTTACAAACGCTTGTGAAATATGTAAAAGGTTACTTAATTTCAAAAGTAAAATTCAGGTAATTTCTTATTGTTTCTATTTTGCTATCATTTTATTTTTTATTGCACTTGTTACCAAAAAAAGAAATAGCGCATTGTCCATCTTCTTAAAATTGAAGCATTTTCGATTATCCGAAAATTTCGATTTTCCGAAAGATGGTCGGTCCCAGTTTCTTCGGATAATCGAGGTTCTACTGTAATTAATTTTTCGGACACTTATCGTACGAATTGCATAATTTTTTTTATTTTTATTTTTATTTTTTTTTTTTGGCTAATTGAAGGGTGTAGAGCTCATTTATGCTGTCAGAATTGTGTACTGCTATTGAAAAAAAAAACAAAGTTTTGATTCGTTTTAATATGTAGATGGCCCCCTAAGCAAATTTTATAGACATCATTTAAAAGTAGACTTTATTACTAATCGTGTGGTACCAGTAACTTTCTTCTATGATAACTTTTTTCAGAGTTAGTAAGGGGTGTTTACTTTTTTTTTTTCCACGACTGTACTGTACATCCCCCCCTCCCCCCCCCCCCCAACACCAAATCTTTAAAATAAATAGATATAGCTTGAAATATTAAGAGATATGGACGCCGGAAGAAAGGGATCTAGGGATGAATATTTTTTTTTAATTTAAATTATATATTTTTTAAACAGATGTGCTTATACCAGTAGTCTACAGCGACAGCCTACTCCATTTTTATGAAATGCGTATGTAATGACAAACGTTTAATAAGTTAAATTAAGAATGCTTTTCCAGAACTCCGCATGTAGGGTAATTTTTAAACATATCAACATAAAAAATACAGAAACGTAACGAATAAGACACATTAAAAATCCAAAAATAAATTTCTATGAACGTTTTACAATATATAAAGAATTGAAATGCAGTTGAACCTCGTTATCCCGACAATGACCAGAAAAAAGTGTCGTCATAAGCGGAGTGTCGCGGTAACCGGAGTTGAAGAAAAATATGTTAATAAAAATCTGTATTTTTAATCAATTTAAGACAGTTTTAAATTCAAAACTATTTTTGAAGTTTTAAGCAATAAAACATTGTTATTAAGCAAAATAAACACAAAAACAAAATTGAAAAGAATGAAATCAGATTTATGAAGGTTTTTTTTTTAATTGTTACATGAAATATTTATGAATTAGAGTTTGCTTACCCCTAGATGTGCTTCCTACAATTCTTTTTTCAATATTATGCAATGAATTGTAATCAATATCCGTTGTTTCAGAAATGGATGTTAGGTAATTTCTGATCGTTTCAATGCAATGCAATGCTTCGGTTTTAGTCTGATGAAAAACGCCGTATAACCACAAGAAAGCGCCGCCTGACCAGAACAAAAAGACCGCGTCTATCTGGAGCTTAAGTGGATCGCTCATAGTGTGTGGGTTTGTTTATATTATAAAGGACAAACATATCTGTGCGTAACGCATACGTCATTTTGCGAATGGCAACACTTTGAAATTTGAAATAAAATTTTGGTTTTGCAATTTTCTCTACTGCAAATTTTTAAACTTCTAAACATCGCATATTTTAAAATTTTACACCGTCGTATAAGGAAAAAAAATGTTCCTTTAAATGCAATTTGTTTGAAAGCTGTATCTCAATTTATTTTTGAGTTATTAATTTTTTTATACTTCTTAATACCATTTTTCTTATCGTGGCAACAAAAGTACCTCATTTCTATTGAAAGTCATTGAGAGTAAGCGGAAAATAGTCGAAAATAGGAGATACTGTATCTTTTTGTTGCCATTTTTTCATAAAACCTGAAAAAAAAGTTGAAATTAAAATATGGGCTATGTCAAGAATATTGTCTGATATTCCGTGATAATGACGTCATACGCACACTTTTCTATAGACGAAGTTTAAGACTGGATTATAAAAGTGGATTACTTTAGCGGATGCAAATGACGTCATTTTATAAAAAAACCGTGTATTTTAGTTCTTAAACCTGAATTATGTTTTGTAGAAGTGCGTCATTTTCACAGCCCAGCTGCTTTGAAATTCTTCACAGGTGAAAATGCTTCACTTTTAAAAATAATGTAATCGAAATCACACGCTGATAAAACGCAATGTTTTACAGAAATTTAGAGTGTCTTTATAAAAGAGAGGTGACATGCAAATAACAGCGATTTATATTACAGAAATTGATGATTCTCGCCTGGATGGATTTGCTTCGCCGAGTTAGACAAGCAAACAAATAATTCGTGGTTTAAAATAATATCGTGTTCCCTAAGTTTTCGTCAAAAATTCTCTCGAAGAATAAAATTTTAATGCTTTAGGACATTCTACTATAATTTTATCAAATTAACATAATTTGCTTAATTTAATTTTTCCTAATTTTATATAATCTATATATTTAAAACACAAGTGTGTTTTTTAGTCATCTGCCCTGATCTTTCTGCTGAACCAATTTTACTAATATATATATATATATATATTTTTTTACTGAAAGCTCTTCCTTTGTAGATGTGATCGCACTATCTGTTTTTTAATATCCCCACTTTTATATTTTAATTTTAAAAGCATTTTATGAAATTTCTTCAAAATGATAAAAATTACATAGCTTTCATTATTGCAGACAAGAGAGAAATAATGAGGTATTTTTAACTTTATTCATATTATTTTCTGATCAAAAATCAAAATTGTTGATAAAAATTGTTGTATAGGGTTTAGTGGCGCAAAATCCCATTAGAAGCAGAATATTATATTAGGTGCATAATAACGGAAAATGGCATACTGCTTTTGAAAACACGCATTTTTCCTCATAAATTTTCTATATTGTTTTCCCTTCTGCATGTGTACTGATACTGAGTTTCAGACACTAGGCGAAATGCTTATTTAAGTGAAAATGAAGTCATATTTAAAAGAAAGCTATCATTTTCTTAGATAAAATTAAATATTTTAACACAAATGCGTCTAAAAAACATAAATTACGGAAATTTTTACTCTCCGGAGTTGAGATTAGAATCTCAAGTAAAGAGTGCGTCTGTTCGCATAAAAGATATTGCTGACAATCGTGGCTTCAAGTTTTGAGTTAAAATGATTGTTAAATGATAAAACAAAATACAATTAAAAAAAAATGTGGAGTATGGAAATGAGAAGTGGGTATGAAAATTTTGAGAAGGTGAAAATTGCTGTTTTTATTTCCGGAAATAAAAGCATAAGAGCCTCAATTGATAACCACATCCAAATAACTGATCTTTATTATAATTTACTGATTAAGTATCTATATTATAAAGAACAAACGTATCTGTGCGTAACGCTGACTTCATTTTGCGAATGGCAACACTTCACGATCAAATTTTGGTCTTCAAATTTTCGCTACTGCAATTTTTTAATCTACTGACCATCGTACATTTTTAATTTTCTTCGCATAGTGAAAAAAATTTACTTTCAAATGCAATTTGTTTAAAAACTGTACTCTTTGACTGGCGTATTACATTTTCTAAAATAATTTTTAAGTATGATTTTTTTAAAGTTTATCTTATCACGTGCCGGTTTCAACACATAATAACAATAAATATTTTGCACATAAAGCAACAAACATTTTTCAGCATTTGTTTCTGACTATTTTTGCATAACGAAATTAATACTTCTTTTATAAACAAATAAAAGAATAATATAAAAAAAACCCCCACCAATCTAACATATTTGTGAAAGACAAAGTAACGAAATTAATACTTCTTTTATAAACAAATAAAAGAATAATATTGAAAAAACACAAATCTAACGTAATCGTACAATAATTTTTAGATCACCAAATAGAATTTTTTTTCAAATGGAATTTGTTTGCAAAGTTCATCTCAGTTTACTGATTGCTTATGGTTTTAAAAACAATTTTAAAACATGAAATATTTTTTAAATTTATCTATATCGGGCGGAGCTCGATTACGAAAGAGTAATCCGTTTGCCCTTAAAACAAATTAAATAGTTCATCATTTTCTTACGGCTAATATCCGTTAAAAATTCCCTATGAATAAATAAATAAATAAATATTAGTTTTGAATTTTAAAAAAATGTTTTCACCTATATTCTTCAACCCGGGAAGCCCGGGTACGATCCCCTAGTTTAGATAAAGGATTGATGTAAAAAAATTTCATTTATCTCAATGGGTATTTTAGACACTTTTGTGAAAAGTTTGGCTAAGACATTTCTTACCGCTTAATTTCCGTGCTTATAAGATGGATTATGAAAATTGGACGATTTACCTTAACCGTCGGGATATCCAGAGTTGAAAATTATTCAACAACGTAAAATCCGGAGTTTATTTACATTAAAATTGCATAACAAAAATCGGGACTTCGATAAATTGACGTGATAAAAAGCGGAGTGGCGTGAAAACCGGGTGTCGGGATAACGAGGTCCAACTGTAGTCCATTCTTTTTCTTTTTTCGTCAGGGGATTCAGAGTCCTGAACTTCCCGTTTAAGATACTTAAAAATATAATTAAAAATTGACTTAAACGGTAGAGTATTGGTGGGGGTGGGGGCAGAGGAGCGAGAAATTATCAGTTTCTCTTGCTGTTTAGTTATTTAAAATCATTTGAAAAGAAATTATTTATTTTTTTATTTATTATTTATTTATTATTTATTTATGAAATTATTTATTTATTTATTTATTTTTTGCAATCGGAAATAAAGAAAATTTAGTTAACTAAATTTCAAAACCCAGATAGGGACAATGACCCTTCCCTGACCCTGTTGCCGTCGCTTATGCTAAGGGCATCTACCACCTAGCTACCACTACCCCCCCCCCCCCCCCTCCTTTAACAAAATCCTGCGTACTCACATGTTAGTATAACATAACATATTAGCATAACATATTTTTATTTTTGCGCATTTGAAATAAAAATAAATCCTTATGATATAATTACAAGAACAGCATGATATATCGTAAATTAAAAATACTTTTTATTTAAAATTTTTATTCATTTCTCGTGGATTAGTCTGTATTTGAACAGAAATCTCGCTTCAGTTAAACTTAATAAATATGCATTTAAATTAATCGGAGTGTGCTAATATTTTTTTTGTAACATTGTATTTTCAATAAACGAAAGTTGTAATATAAATATGTATGTATATGTATATATATGCAAAACTTGTTATCACGCTAGCGTCCACCAATACGTACGGAGTTGGGACAGGATATTGATCTTGCAAATATCTTGGATGAATGCGTTGATCAAGTATGTAGCTCTTATAGTTCGTTTGCAGGAGCACACAAAATAATTCCGGTACATTAAGGTCTAGCGGGAAAAATCGTTTACGACGCATTTTAGTGATACAGTAGAACGCCGATTATCGGAATTCCAATTAACCGAACTTCTAATTATCCGAATAGCCAATTTCTCTCAAAAATTTTTTTTTTAACCGAACTTCCAATTATCGAACAGCCTATTTCTCTCAAAAATTTTCTTTAAACAAACTTCCAATTATCCAAACACACTATTAGACATGGATATCAGATTTTAAATGATGATGAGATTGTGGATGAGATTCAAGACGAAAAAGAAATTGAAGAAAATGAAAACGAATGCTCTGGAAAGGACCGAGATCCATCACATAACGAAGCCTTTGAATGTTTGGAAACAGCTATGAAATGGCTCGAACGGCAGAAGAACTCTGATCCTATTCAAATAACGTTATTTAAGAAGAATTCGAGATATGGCAGCATTGAAAAGAATGTCTTCTTTGAAGCAATGGCAGCATTGAAAAGAATGTCTTCTTTGAAGCAAGGAACAATCGAAAACTTTTTTGCTTAAATTATAATCTCTGGGGATCAGAAAAGATGTAAAAAAGTAAAAATCAAAAAGACAAAAATCAATTTTTAAACATGCCAGCATTAACTAGTGCTGTCAGTCTGAAGCGTGGACAAAGTGTGGAGATTTTAGTATAGTCAGGAATATCCGTTAAATTGTCTGTCCATTTATTCGAACTTTTGCTTATCCGAACTAGAGTCGTTCCCGACTTGTTCGGATAATCGGCGCTCTACTGTATTACAATATACAAGTCCTTCCGGCACTGCCGTAAAAGGTTGATTTCTATCTTTTCTTCTCTTTCTTTTTTTTTTAAGTAAAATATTTTGGACGAGTTCTTTAATTTGGAAGATTCGGCAATTCATTCGAAAATAATTGTCCTTTGAAAATTCGAGTAACATAACAATCAATGGGGCTCTTTTTCAGTTCATTATTAATGCATGTTAAATTTCTTCGATTTTATTACGAATTTTTAGGAGTTGTATGCTTTGGTAAGTGAGACATACTAAACGAATTTAGTTGGTATTCATGGATTGTCTTTGATTCGAACCTCATTTGAACATCAGAAATATGTTATCTAGCTTAGTATCATTATATGTTATAACCTATAAGCTGACATTTGTAAATCCGAGTAACATTACTGTCAATGGGACTATGTTTTCAGTTTATTATTAATATCTGTTAAAATTCTCTGATTTCAATAATATATTTAGAAGTCATTTACTTTGTTAGGTGAGATACATTAAAACATTTCGATAGCATTCATTGAATTGTTCGGGTTCGATTCACGTTTGAGCGTCGGGAATATATTATAGCCTATAGGTGATTTTTAAACTATGATTTCAACAAATTTTTAACATTATTCATATAATTATATGGTATAATTAAAACAGTATAATTAACCCTTTCAGTTGCATTTGGTAAGAAAAAAAAAAATTTCCATATAAATTACATTTCGCGCCAAAATAGTGGGCTTAGAAGGAGTAAGACAGACTTGTTTAACTTTACTCAGTTTGATGTAACAAAAAAAAAAAAAAAAAAAAATCTGACTAGGCCATAAGGTCTTGTTTTATTTCTATTTTTGCCGTTTGTTTTAAAAGAGCCACTGCCTTTTTTTGGGGAGGAAGGGTGTGGTTGTCATCCTATGTATTTTTTCTTATTATTAATGTAAGATGTGAACAGCAGATTAATATTTGCTTTGCTTACATATCTGATAAGTTACAGTAAGTTTCATCTAGCGCCTTTATGTTTTGGAATACATATTTAAGTCATATTACTTTTCATTCTTAATGCAGCTTTGTATAGTATTTCTGATCAGAATGTAAAGAAAAATTTAATTCCATGTTTACTATTTTATGTTTGATTCGCTATTTGAGAAAATTTTGTAAATTATGTAGGTTCTATAATATGCTAGCAACTGACACTTTAATATTTGTTACTTGTTATTTTATTTCAGAAAGAACTTGCATCTATTCGACAAGAATTAGTTGAAGCTGAAGCTTCCAGGTCTGCATTACAGAAAGAGCTTCAACATTTACTTCTGCAATTACATTCAGCTCAATTAAAAGTTTCTGCTCAAATGGGACTTGTTGAAGACTCTGAAACTATCAAGCAAAAATTAGTAATAAAATTAATATAGTTTAATATTTTGAATTTTTTTTTTTTTGGCGGGGGTGGGGGGGGGGGAGCGTTGAAGGGTTTGGCCTTTAATGTGCATGAGCACCTAAATTAAATGTTAGCATTATGTTTTATGCATCCCAAAATTCTGTGTGAGGCAGCTCATTAAAACATTTTTATTGAACTGAACTCGATAAAATAATTTTCATCGATCTCCCCCCCCCCCCCCCCACACACACACAACAACCCTACACGCTTTAACCCAAACCGAAAGAGAATTAATCCAAATTTTAATGGAATTATAATAAAATCTACAATTATATCCCTAATAGTATGATTTTTGTATTGTATCTGCTAAAATGAATATATATGTACTCATTCATGTTAAAATACAGTGCATGTGAGAAGTTTAAGTACAGCTGCAATTTTCAAAATAAATTTTAATTATTTAATATTTTAAATCCATGTTCAATGAACATTGTCCATATGTGCTACAATGCTGCAAATTATAGTTTTAAAAGTATATCTATCACAATTATGCTTTAAATTGTATCTGAAACGACAGTATGTAATAAAAGAAGAAAAATTAATTACAGAAGAAGAGGTTAAGCACTGTAGTTTTTTTTTTATAGAAGGATAATAATAAAAAGTTATAATACTTGATTATTGCTCCATTACATTTAATTAGTTGAAATACATTGTGTTCCTCGATAAAAATCAGGTTCTCTATTGTTTCTAGCTTGGTTTCAAACCAAGCATTCTCAATGGCTGATTTTAAGTCTTAAACAGAAGAATATTACATACCATTTTGTTAAACTTCATATGTGAAAATACCCCATACATTTTCTATCAGACTTAAGTCATGATTAAGTGTTGCCCAGTTCAAAACCAATATCATGTTCGGTCTAAGGCACTGTGGCATTATAGGTTGAAGTATTATCATGTCATGTGAAAAATCCAATGTTCTCTAGCTAAAAATTTCTCAACCCGAAGCAAAGTAGTATTTAATTTGAAAAAGGAGGTACGTAATTCCCAGTTGAAGCCAAGTTTCTGATGTGCCATTCTTCTCAGAAGCTAATTACTCGTGACTTACTTGAATGGAATTTTCATTTGAAGTCTTCACCATGAGCCAAAAAATTCCCTGTTTCGGTCTTTTTAAATGCAGCTACAATTTCCCAAACAGACTTATGTTTTACTCTCATACTCCAGATTTTTAATATTTATTCATGTGATAATTCTTTCGACTTTGACATTTTATATGAATTTAAAAACAACATTCTGGCGCTGCTTATGAACCCAGAAATGTGCACAGCTGCGTAATGTCATTTTGTAAAATTTGTATAAAAGTAATTTTGTGATTAAATTTTTGACATGGTTATTTTGTTCTATTCTTAAATTCTATGGTTTGGAATAAAATTTAAAACATAATTTTGTAGAATATTGTTTTAAGATTGTAATTATCAACACACATAAATAAGATATTGAAATAAAGTGACTATTTAAAGATTTATTTAAAAAATGTTGTGCTTAAACTTTTGACATGCACAGTATAAAGTTTTTCATCTGAAATATTATTTTCAATGTTCTTTCAAAAAATCAGCTCAATCTGAACCTAACCCACAAAAGCTGAAACTCAACTTAAAACCAAGCTAAACCCAAACAGGGGTCGATCCAGATAAAATTTGGGGCCTATTTAGGGCCCTTTCACAAAAATCCATTAAATAAAATAGGCCCCTTCACAAAAATGAACTGAATAAAACAGGCCCCTTCACAAAATTCCTTTTAATAAAATAGGCCCCTTACGTAACATTCTTTTTGACAAAAACTGTTTTAAAATGTGTAATTTGTAAATAAAACCAGGTCACAAAAGACAAAAACTTTATCAAGAGGATTTAAAGAATGTTTTTGTTCATAAATTCTTGGTTCAAATTTGAGTAACTTTATTTCAACTTTCGTTACAAAATGCTATTTTTCACAAAAATATAATAAAATTCACAAAAATAACTTCTTCTTGGGCTCCAAAAATAAAAACCTGCATCGACCCCTGCCAAAGGCAATAAATGTCAACCCAGCTGGCAATAAAAAAAAAAAAACAAGGATCATCCCAAACTGAACCTAACCTGCAAAAAAAAAAAAAAAATTAGCCTCAACCCGACCTGAACTACAGCTCAGGCTGAATTTAAGTAAAATTGGATTACCCAACCCAATGCAGGACTGTACTATGAATTAAATAAAGTATTTATGAAAAACGCACCCCCAAACCATTTGACTCTGTAGATGCTGTACATTTTTTGTAATGCATTTTGAGATTGTTTTGTATCTGATCTTTGGTGTCCCACATATTGCAAATTGCAACCTATCCCCAATTGGAGCTGTAGGGAACAAATTTTGATTCACCATAGAGTGCCAGCTTTTTCTGATTGTCCACAGTCCAATTTTTATGGGTTTTTTTTTTACCATTTTAGGCAAGCATATTTAATTATTTTCTCAACAGTAGCTTTTTTGCAAGACATTGTACTGACAGGTTCATACTACAGAGTTCACCCTATGTAGTGTGAGTAGTCATTTATCATTCAAGTATGCTTTCCCAAGCCAGTTTCAAGTCAGTGGCTTTAGCAGTTCTTTTTCTGAGTGATAGGTAGTCTATTAAAAAAATGATTCTTTGATGATGATATCTTCTTCCCTGGCCCTCTCTTTCATTCTTTCAGCACCTCTAGTTCTTCTGTTTATTTAAGAGTTGTGACATTGAAAACTGATTAAAATGCAATATATCTAGAACTGTATCTATTTTTTTGTGTAGTGGAACTCAAATATTCCTATTTCTTTATAGGAGTTTTTCTTATTAATTTTCGTCATACCACAATCACTTTTGAAAGCATGCACACATACACTATTTCAACTGTTACCCTCATCAGTTCCACTGAATTATTTAATGCAACAACTTAAATGATTTTGTACGGTGGGTGACATACTAACTATGATGTAAGATATAATACTTTCTCTTTTCATGAAATATTTCACATTTATTTCCACATTTTGAAAAGAATTCCCAAGTGATGCAATATTTTTTCTGCTATTGTATTGTTAGATTTTACATAGGGTTTTTGAAAAAAAAAAGAAAAGTAATTATTCATTACTTTATGTGGGATGTTTAAAAAATTAATTAATATTTTCATGCTTTTTGCATTTTGAATCTGTTCTAAATTTTGGATATGCAATGTATTTTTATTTATTATTTCTTTACATTTAACTCATTTTTATATTGAAATTTAGGAAAGTGAAATGGAACAGTATCGATCTACTGTGTATAAAGAAACTTTGTATGAAACTCAGCTGGCCCACATAAAACGAGAAAATGAACAGCTGAAGAAATTGACCGTTGCTTTAGAAAGCGAAGTTTTTGGCTCACGACTTGCTGCAAAATACTTAGACAAAGAATTGGCTGGAAGGTAAAGAATTTAGCTATTGACTGTATTAATGCCAATTTTCATTGCTTAATTTTTCAGTAACCTTTGGACATACCAGAGTTTCATGATTTTTACTGAATACAACACATTTAACTTTTCCTCTGCAACTGTGAGCAAGATGATTTATTTTCTATTATTCTTATCTCTAACATATTTTCTCTTATTGCTGTTTAATAAATCTTATGCAGTGGAAATTTGGGGTTCCTTGAACTCATACTTATTGCTTGCAGCTTTGTATCAAAAGGCTTTGTCAAAACTCTTACTTGCCAAATAAACACTTTCTTCTTCTTCAACTTTGTCTTGCAGAAATTCTAATAAATTACTAGATCCAGTTTAGAGCCAATTTCAGCATCATTCGTTAAATCTGTGTCAGGATGTTTATATAGTTTAGATTCCATATCATTACATTTATCTGATGATTTCCTGTGAGACGATTTGTACTTTTCCCATGCTTTAAGAATATCATCTGTAAGAGACAATTCAATGAGAGGATACAAAATTGCAGTGCATTTGTCTCTAACAACTCCAAGAGTTTCTAATGCTCGCTATTTCTATTCTAATGAATCATATAATCGTCACGACGAATTATGTTTCCCTGGATTTTGCTTTTGCAGTACAAGACCTAACAAATCCCTAACATAATGTTCTATCAAAAGTTCTTCTTGTCCAAAACAAGATTTAAGTTGATTTATGGCTTTGGGCTAAATATTACCACCAGACAGAAAACTTCTAATCAACTCTTCTGCCACCTTTTTCCATGGCTCTTGATAAATACCCAAATTTTTCATGAAAATCTAGGTTAGAATCTTGATCATTTTTTTTAAATTGACCCCAGAATTGCAGCCAGTTCTTAATTTTGCCATTAAAAGCAGGTAACTGTATCTTTGGATAATGAAGCAGCACATTTATTAATTACTGTAATATCTGACTTCAAATCTTCATTTTTCACAATCAAAAGTTGGGTTAATTTCTATTCTAATCAGGGTTCGCAAAGCTGGGCCCAGTTCGAAAAAACCAAGTGGGTTTTTTCAGAATGGGCCCACTTGAAAAAGCCCACTGAAAAACCCATGTTGTGGGTTTTTTCGATTTTCAGAAATATTTAAAATTTTAAACCACAAATACATTTAATGAATTTAAGTCATTTCAGTTAATTTTGAAAAAAATTAATATATAAAAGCCATTACATAAATACCCGAGGTAAAATAAAAATGTATTTTTAGCACATTTAAATACTTTACTAAAATAGAACATAGTAGGCAACATACATAGTACATAATTATAGGTAAAGGCATATCATAAGAATGTCTATAAAAAAAAATTCAAATGAACTATATTCATGAAAATAAAAGATATGTATTTTTACTTTCTTATATCTTTACAAGAAGAAAGTATTTAATTTGTGAAAAATTTCAACTTCCAGTTTACGATGGATTTATATGTTTTAAAAAGGTCATGAAGACGATTTGATGGATTTTAGAAAATATCTGTCTGTATGTGACAAAAATTTTGTGGGTGCTCTATCTCAAGAAGTAATGCACAGAATTTCACAAAACTTAGATTCAGTTAGACCTTGATGTAAACTGATGCTGATTAGCTTTTGGTATATATTGCCCAACAGGTGGTGCTGCTATGCTGCATTTTTTCACGATTTCAGCAATAATTCTTATCTCAAGAACTAATGTATGGAATAAAATAAAAATTTAGATTCAGTTAGACCTTGATATAACCTGGTGCTGATTAGTTTTTGATGAATATCATCTAACAGTGGCTCTGTTGTACTGCATTTTGTATGATTTCTGCAATATCTCAAGAATTAATGTATGGATTTTCATCAAACTTCAGATTCAGTTAGACGTTGACGTAAGCTGTTACTGATTAGGTTTAGGTATAAATTGCACAGCAGATAGTGTTGGTATGCTGAATTTTTCACGATTTCTTGCAAAATCTATATCTCCAAAACTAATGCACGTAATTTAATCAAACTTAATATTTTGTTTCATTTTCATGTAAATAGATCATTATTAGACTTGGATGTAAATTGAACAACAGGTATTGATTTTATACTGTTTGGGTTGGAAATTTTGGTTGTGGACATCTAAGAAGGTGGGTTCCAAAATTCAATGATTTGTTTGAAACAATATGATACTTACATCTCATTGTTAAATGCATCCAATTCAACGAACCTATATTTTACAATCCTCGCGATGGGCATAGATGTGGCACTGTGATAGCGAATTTTGAATTATTAACATGTATGAGGTACAAGAAAGTTTTGGGATTGGCACATCCGACTAGTTTACTCCTTTTTTTCTTCTTACTTATATATATTAAATATTAATATTCTATTCATTATTTGATTTTAAAGCAAATTAATTATATATCTTCTATTATATTTATAAAACTAATTTGTGAGAAACACTCAAACTTAATTTAAATTCATATAACTTATACAATTTATAACTTGTAAAATAGCATTACAATTATATTGTATATAGGGGAACAATGCATTTTTTTTATGTATAGTATATATAATATATAAATAATATAGTATACAATAATGTAATATCGCATATATTGTACTTTTGAAAAAACCCAATTTTCCCCGGGGAAAATTGGGTTTTTCATGAAAAAACCCGAAAAAACCCGGGTTTTTGCGAACCCTGATTCTAATACATGCCAGCGATCAGTATAATCCTCAGATTGATTGATATCTTTGTCTATTATTTCTTCATCAGCATCTTTGCTATACAACATTTCTCTAATTTGTATTCTACATCGTTCATAAGTTTAACTTTCTCTTCTATCATTGTCAATTTTAGAATTTTTTCATGAAATGATAAATTATTTTCATTCATATGAAATTTGTTACATTTTTGAGAAAAAATTCTACAATGTTGCCGTCTAGCTATTTTCAATGCATCCATATTATTCAACAATAACAATAATTTTTCATTTAACAATAACAACAATTTTTATTTGGAACAGTTCAAATAAAATTCTACTTACAAATTCCAAGTCTTGTCAGCAGATGCCAGATGTAAAAAAAATGCAATCAAATGTAAAAACTCTTTAACTAAATAGGAAACCCTAAGACTTAAATTGTTTAAGTATCTATAAAACTATTAAAACTCGGACTCAATAACATTTAAAATTATTAAAGGGAATATATTTCTACATTAATTCTTAATAATGATAGAAGATGCAGAAAATGTTCTTCACATTACTTTATTGGTAACCTTCAAACAAGAACCACAGAATTCTGATAAAAGTAAGTAAGTTTTTGAGGAATAATAAAGATGCAGTATGTCATAAAAATGGTTTGCAATATGAAGGCGGATATCACTCAAATTTAAATGCCCTCATTCGACCCAGCCGCACACAGACTCTGTGAACCACAAGTATTTTGACTTAATTTTGGCCAGTTTCAGGGTTATAGTTTTAACATCATGTCAAATCCAAAAACTTCATCTCCGTCTATCTCTTACCTCTGTGCTCAAGAACAAAACTACTATAGCCAGATTTTGGAACAATAAAGTTGCAACCAGTTAAAATAGTTATACACTAGCACATGACTGGTACATGGATCAAACAAAAAAAGGTTACCATTGTTTCCTTTTTCTATGCAAGAATTGAAGTGACCCGATTGCGACCATTTTAAAGAAATTTTGTTAAAAACTTTTAAAAATAAAATATAAGATTGGAAAAAAAAATTATATATATATTTAAATTGATTCAGTAGAAAGCTCAGAGGCAGATAAAGAAAAGATTTATTGGGTATATATATATATTAAGTTATTTAATAGTGCAAAATGTAGCTGAATATGTGAATCCAAGATATGTTGATTCAAACTTGGCATAGAAGTGCAAAGATTTAACTATTTTTATTTTGAACTCTTTTATTTAGGATTCAGCAAATACAGCTTCTTGGTCGAGATTTAAGGACTGCTGATCATGACCGTTTATGGTATCAGCTGGAAGCTGAAATTTATCTTCATAGACATAAAACTGTTATCCGAGCTTGTAGAGCACCAAAAGGGGAAAGATGTAACCTACAGCTTCCTCCTGGCCATGTAAGTGTTTACCTTATTCTTTAACTTTTTTTCAGTTAAAATAAAAGTGTTTGAATTTTTATTAATAATTTTTTTTTTTACTAACTAGAAATTTTAATTTAGAAAGGGAAAAAGAAAAGGCAGTCATATTTGTGTATGAATAGTTTAATATAGAATTAAATTATTCATTTGAACAGTTGTTGATAAGTTATTTTTCATCTATTTTAATAGGTGTTTTGGTGCCTGAAGAGTGTAATGGCAAAAATTTTATTTCAAATAATAGGCATGAAAATAGACTCTCTAATCTTTCTTTTGGCAGCAGCCCTGCTCGGAACCTTTTTCTTGGTAGTAGGTCAGAAGATATCCATTGTAACAGAAGCCAGGTTATGAATCAGCTCCTATTTTCTTATGGCATTTAAAATAGAACATTTATTTTTAATAATTATAAGGCTACATCAAACATGCAACAATAATTATCCATGTGTTTATTTATAGACACAATAAGATAACATTGGCAAAAAAATCTAAGCAAATACCATTCATGTATAAAATTAAGCACAATTGCAGTTATCCATTCTAATGCTGTCTAATATTAAGTAGACAGAGTTGTAGCTAGGGAAGGTTTGAGTGGTATTTCAAAATCAGGTATTCATCTCTTCAACAATAAGTATGCACTAAATTAATCTTGCAACAATGTTTTAATACATTTATTTAATAAAGAATTATTTGACAGAATGTGCAATTTTGGATTTGCATATTTGAAGCCTCTAGAAATTGAGTTATGTTAAAAAATTCATAGCTTAGAATTCTTTTAAAGAATTTTTTTGAGAATTTTTAAAAAAAAAATAATTTTCGAAAAAAATATGCATTGTAACCTAGAATTATTTTAACAGAAATCAATTTCTAGAAGTTTCAAATATTCAAATCCAGAATTGCAGCTCATTCTGCCAAATAGTTATTAAATTATACTTAAAATACTACTGGCATTTGAATACAAATAAGCTTAGCATTAGGCGCTGCAAACTTCAAATCTTCATAATTCCTAAACTACTTGACCGAATGGCTTCCTGTTTGGTATCCTTAGATAAAATTTACTGAAAAAGACAAATATTATGGCATGATTAGGTATTCATATTGAAATTTTCAGAGTTTGGCACAATTCCCCTATGAAGATGACTTCTCAAAGTTTATTTTTTAAACATAAATTTAAAAAAAAAAAATGTATTTTCTAGTCAAATGGCTATTTCTGTTTTTTATCTGTGACAATTTAGAGATAAAATGTACAGAGAGTTCACTTTTGCAGTTATCCATTCTAATGCTGTCTAATATTAAGTAGACAGAGTTGTAGCTAGGGAAGGTTTGAGTGGTATTTCAAAATCAGGTATTCATCTCTTCAACAATAAGTATGCACTAAATTAATCTTGCAACAATGTTTTAATACATTTATTTAATAAAGAATTATTTGACGGAATGTGCAATTTTGGATTTGCATATTTGAAGGCTCTAGAAATTGAGTTATGTTAAAAAATTCATAGCTTAGAATTCTTTTAAAGAATTTTTTTGAGAATTTTTAAAAAAAAAATAATTTTCGAAAAAAATATGCATTGTAACCTAGAATTATTTTAACAGAAATCAATTTCTAGAAGTTTCAAATATTCAAATCCAGAATTGCAGCTCATTCTGCCAAATAGTTATTAAATTATACTTAAAATACTACTGGCATTTGAATACAAATAAGCTTAGCATTAGGCGCTGCAAACTTCAAATCTTCATAATTCCTAAACTACTTGACCAAATGGCTTCCTGTTTGGTATCCTTAGATAAAATTTACTGAAAAAGACAAATATTATGGCATGATTAGGTATTCATATTGAAATTTTCAGAGTTTGGCACAATTCCCCTATGAAGATGACTTCTCAAAGTTTATTTTTTAAACATAAATAAAAAAAAAAAAAAAAAAAAAAATGTATTTTCTAGTCAAATGGCTATTTCTGTTTTTTATCTGTGACAATTTAGAGATAAAATGTACAGAGAGTTCACTTTTTTGGGGGGGTGGGGGGAGTGAGCACATTTACATTATTTTTCATTTCTATTTAAAATCTTGAAATGTCTAGAATTCAGCAACATTGATAACAAGTTATAATTCATTGTGCTGCCATAATACTATAAGCAGGGGCGGCCGGTCCATTGGGGCCACTGGGGCCAGGCCCCACTAGAATTTTCTGTTCATTTAAAAAATTTTGATTCATATTTTTAATTTAAAACTTAAAAAAAAAAAGAACTGTTTACTAAAAATATATTGCAAAGAAACTCCTTCTTACATCGTGCCCACTCATCCGTTATCGACTCTCAGCATCTATTTCTTTCTCAGAGGCAATAAATCACTTTACTGGCCACTACTTACTTCTGAACACCAAGGTTACTGTATCGGGGCACAAGACATTTGTGCCCATTTGGCGCGATAATGAGTATTTCCCTCCCTCACGTGTCATTCAATTTTGGCGATGTACTGCTCTTTTAGAGCTAAATCTTCCGTATTTTTTTTGCAATGGGGGGCACTGGGCGAGAGTGCCCTTGATCCAAAGTTTGTTATACGGGGATTCTCAAAAATATTCGTCGACATTTGTATTACTATTGCTGCTTATTCGTTGAATTACGCGATCTTTAAGTACTCTGTACTCTCTTTAAACGGAGACACATGTTATTGTTAAGGTGTATTCCAATCCAAACTGCTTATTTTCTGATTTATTTTTAAATTCATTTTTACTCTCAAACGCATCAAACTGGCAAATTCTCTTATTTAGAAACTACATAATGGGATGTGCTTGTCGATTTTTTGAAAAATGCAGAAAATATTGCAAAAAAAAAAAAAAATGCTATCAAAGTGGGAGTTTTGAACCGAATTTTCTGAAGCGGGAGATCTGGGGATGAAAAAAAGGGTCCTAATGAGAAAATAATTGTTTTAAAATCAAATTCTATTGAATTGAGCGAAAAATGAAACCACACGGCCTCTTAAACATCACTTCAAAAATCATCTCAGCAAGTTTCATGTTTTTAATTTTAAAAATGAGTCTGAAAGTGTCCCAGAAAATTTCAAGCTGTTGAGGGTGGAAAAATATTTTTTCGAAGACACCCTTAAATTCTTGAAATAAAAAAATGAATTCTGTAGATGATTTATTATGCCCTTTTCAACAATGAATTTGGAAGAAAAACTTGAAATTAAACGCCTGGGACCTTATCAACTGAAGAATTTTGAAATGTAACGAAAAGATGGGGGAAAACTACGCTATTTCTCTACACAGTGGTATCAAAAATTTCTGTGTATTTCAGCAAGTGAAGAAAAAAAAAGCATTGTTCTTTTTTTATTTTTTGGAGGGATGAAATTATGGAGTATGGCCGGCTGTAACGATTTGAAGCATTTTTCTGAAAGAGTAAAAAAACATGAAATGAATACTACTCATTTAAATAATGCTTTTAACTATAAAACCTTCGAAACTGTCAATATTGTAGTGCAGTTGGATGAAGGTTACAGGATTTCATTACAAAAACATAATGAAATGGTTGAGAAGAACAGGTATGTGCTAAATAGTAAACCGAGGTATGTTTTTAGAATTGGTCACATACGCCTCAAAACTGGACACTATATTGGAAGACCATTTAAACAATGCTACAGTATCTAAAAATACTTAAAAAACTATACAATATGAGCTGTTGGATTGTATATATGAAACGTATATGCATGAAGTTAAAAATGAGATTTCTGCTTCTAATTTTGTAGATTTACAAGCTGACGAAAATATATTGATGCAAGCTGCACTTCGCAATTTGTTATCATTTTACGATATATAAAAAACAACAAACCCTTGAAAAGGTTTGTTCAATTTATTGATGTCTATGATAAAACAGCAGAGGGACTTAATATAATCTTAACTCAAAATTTAGAAAAGTTTTATTTAAAAGATAAGCTTGTTGCGCAAGCATATGACGGTGCGCTGTTGTGAGCGGGTGTCATACTGGAGTTCAAGAGCGAATGAGAGAAAATTTTAAAACATCTTTGAAAAACTCTATGGGACAGGAACGATTAAGCACACTCTTGCTGTTCTTTCAGTCCACAAAGATTTTATTAGTACAATATCAGAATTTGATGTAAAAGTAAGTGAAAGATTTGCTAGTCGAAAAAATCGACGTGCCTAATTTCTATTTAAATAATGCATTAAATTTTAATTTGTGAATGGATCAAATCTCTGCAAGAAAAATATGTATTTTTTTCTATTAAATTATGAGATAATTATTTTTTGTTTGATTTGTGAATTTGTTTTTTAATTTAATAATGTTTGACCAGAGTAAGTTTAATGTGAATAATGGTAATTAAATTTAAAGTTAGTGAAAGATTTGCGCATCTAAAAACATACCAAACTTTTATTTAAATAATGTACTAAATTTTAATTTCTGAACAGTTTCAATGTTTGCAAGTAAAGTTTATATTTTTTTTCTGTAACGTTGTGAGATTGTTATTATTACTATTATTATTATTATTATTATTTTGTATATTTGTTTTTTAATTAAATAATGATTGATCAAAGTATGTTCAATGTTAATAATGGCAATTAATGGTATGTTAAAAATTGTAATTAATTTGATAAATTTGAAATTAACGTTGATTACTTGAAAAAATAATTTTTTTTTTTTTTTTTTTTTTTTTTTACAAAAGTAAGAAATAAAAGTTTTAAATAATAGTTAGTTTTAAATAATTTGTTTTCATGTTTAAACAACAAATATTAATACATAAAAATTTACAATATGTTATGAGGCCCCACCAGTGAAGATTGGCACGAGCCGCCACTGACTATAAGGTAATTCAAAATTTTCATGTAAAAGAAATGGTAGCAGAAATATAACTTTATATGCATTTTTATTGAAATGGGTGTTTTATTTAGAGCAGGGTTCGTTGATATATATCAATGGATATATATCTGCAACTTTCCAATTTCTATCATAAGAAATCTGTCTTTGAACGGTACCTGTAGTTGTCCCTGTCTTGATTCTATTTATAGTCTGTACCTGCTAGAGTGGAATAAAGGAGGTAATTGTTGATTGGATTTTAGCAAACAATCGCAATTTTCTAAGCTTTATGTTTGAAATTGAATACTTAAATGTTGAACCGATAATTTGATTTGATAATATTAAATTTGAACAGCCCACGAAAGATAATTTAACTAATCGGTTGTTTACAACTTCTCAATCAACATCTGTATTAGAAAGAATCTTTCCTAGTTTTGGTTTAATTTAGTCTAAACTGAGCAAAAAAATTAAAAAGACGTCACTGGATAAATTTAAAAGGAAAATTCAATAAGTTTAATGCATTGAAAAGCATGAAGGGTTGAGTTCGGAAACGTAAAGCCTTCAGACGACCGTTGTGGCTTTGAGCTTAATCATTTTTTGCTGTTATGGATTTTTTGTTTTACACTAAAAATCTTCGCTCATAAAAATATAAAAACTTGTTGCAATTAAAACTTATTTCAGAGTAGAAAAAACTCATGTTTTAGTGAAGAATTCTATTTAATTTGGAGCCAAGGGTAGGAATTTTAGGACTTAAAATGAAATATTTTATCACGAAATACAAATAATGACAGCTATTTTCTAATCCTGATCATCCTATTATAAATTCTCATTTCAGTAGCATCAAGCTTTTACATTGTATCTGATTTTTAAATAGCATTAATGCTCTAACTTATACCCTCATAAAATCTGTTCTTTCAACAAAATAAAATATTAAATACAAGAATATCACATTAAAAATGTGTTAAGGTACTGCTAGGGAATGAAAAAACAGACAAACGTAAATTCATGTTCAAATTCTTCAATACAAAAAAAATAAACTTTATTTTGTAATTCAAAATTTGTTGTTTAAAAAATATTACTTTTTATATACTTGAAACTGAGTTAGTGAAAAAGCAACTTTTGAACTGAACAGAAAATTGTGTTTCCAATTATTTGATCATCAATTTTGTGAGAAAAAATAAAATAAGAGATTTTGAATATTGTTTTATTATGTTTTCTTTCTAAATGTAATATATTTTAGATTCTAAGTTATAGTAAGCCTAAAAACATTTATAATCAGCAGTAATCTGACAATTTTGAAAATATCGGGTATATATCGAAAATATCGGATATATATCAAAATATCATGATATTTTCAAACCCTGATTTAGAGTGAATCAGAATTTTTTTTTACAGAAACAGCACTTGATAAAATTTGAAACAAATAAGATAGCCAAATTTTGTTGCTTGTGCATTTAACAGCAGCACATAAAGTTTTATTTGTATATAAAGTGTTTTCTAAGCAAACAAAGAGTTTCAAAACCTATGAATTTGCCATGGTAGTTTTTATCTTTGCAAATCAGGTCATCAGACATCCCATTGTGTGATTCATTTTATTTTATTTTTTGTGGTAATATATTAAAGACCACATGCATTGCCTTCCAGTGGCTGAAATCAATGATTTAAAGATGAGAATAACAGTTAAATTGCAAGCATTCATATATGTATGTTGTAGCATGCTTGGAAAAAATTGGATTACCACTTTGATATTTTTAAAAAGCAATTTTCGGTACTACTTAGTTATCTCGTCGACCAAAAATCTATCACCAAACTATAAGATTAAATGCCAGTAATGGTTGATCGTAAATGTCACATTCACTTTACTTTAATCAAGTTACACGTGTTTACATGATCAAGTGATTTTTATTTCAACGTTTTATTTGTATTTTTATTAATGTTATACTAATTTATTTGTTCTTTCCTTATTTAAAATAAAAATTGCGTCAATTTGTATAATTTGGCGAGTGGTTTGGCGATTTATATAATTTGGCGAAATTGGTCGCCAGGATAACTAAAAAGTACCTAATTTTCTTACAAATAAAATTTATCTGTTATGTGTACAAGTAACATAATTTGGCTATCTTATATCTTTCAGATTGCATTGAATGCCAAAATTGTAAAGATAATTCTCATTTATTTTATGTTTCAGTTAATTTTTTAAATAAAACTTTTGATATGCACAACTTCAAAATTAACCTGATTTTTATTTACTTATTAATGAATGTTATTTATTAAGATTTATATTTCATATATGAAAACTTTTTCTGTTTTATTAGGATTACAAAATGCTTCGTAAAAAACAAGGTGTTGGCACTATCAGATATGTTACTGTAATGAAAGGAGAAAATGAAGGATTAGGTATATCAATAACTGTAAGTTGCTTGAATATACTTTAGACTATCAAATCTTCACAGTGCTTATATTTATTAAGATTTTGGAAATTGCCATGTGAAATCTATTAATTATAATGAGTTTTCTAAAACTTTCTTTTTTTTTTTTTGAGAAAATTTTTAATGTCTAAACTTTTTGTACATTTCTTTCAATTTTGTTTATTTGTGAAGTCTCTAGATACCTACTGTTATAAAAAAAAGCATTTTTCCTTGTAGTCTTAGAAATTCTGTAATATATAAGTAAAAGCCTGTGAGCTACACTTGCCCAGTTGGTAGTGGTGTGTGTGTGTGTGGGGGGGGGGGGGGGGGGAGTATTGTTTCATGAAACGCTATCACCGTAGAAATGCTTGGAATGTATGAAACCCTTGTTACATATTTTATTTATAAGCATATATGCAGAAACTATATGAAGTGTATATTTTTTATATAATGTAGTACATTTCATTCTTTGGAACTTCTTAAACTTTAATTTGGTGTCATTAATTAGGAATGTATGATGAATGTAATAGATTATGTGATATTTTTGTGTTAGGCATAACATATAACAATACTAAATAACACATACGCTAAATAAAAATATATTGCTGTTTTTTAAATTTTTTGTAATATTTTTTTCATGGAGGTGTAAAGGTTAATCTTATATTATTCTTATTTCATTCGACAAAACATTACAAAGATTCATATTTTGACTTTATTCCATATTTTCGTATAGCTTAGTATAGTGTTTCTTCATATATTTATTTAGATTATTTTTGTTCTTGAAGGCTGTCTGTTACATCAGATGCAGTGTAAAAATATTTTTAATTTAATCCTCCCTTTTTTTTTCCTAAATAGAATGCAAAATAGGTTTAAGTCTCTTGTCAAGATTCATTAAAAGTTGTTAAGATTTTATGTTCGTCTTGTATGCTACTACCAAAAACAATTGTAAATAGATAAAAATGTTCATTACTTTCTTTTTTTTTTTACTTTTGGTAGTTTTAGCAGTGTATTAATGTTATGTCAAGCCAATGAAAAATAAGCAAATATATGCATTTAAAGGTAGCCATTTTTCAGATATTAAAAGTTACATTTACTTTGATTTTTCCTAGGGTGGCCAAGAACATGGCGTACCAATAGTTATTTCTGAAATTCATCCCTATTTACCAGCTTGGCGTTCCGGTATGCTTTTTGTTGGTGATGCAATTTTATCTGTTAATGGTATCGATCTGGGCAATATGAAGCACAATGATGCTGCAAGAACTCTTTCTACTCAGGTATTAAACTGCTAAACATTGCCTCTAAAAGTGAGAAATTGTTTATATTATTAATACATGCAAAGTAATTTTTAATGTAATTAAATGTATTCCTATAGTATTATGTAATGTAATAGCAATATGTAAGTAGTATAACGTAATATGTATATTCTTGTTTAATTTGATCATGATATTAAATTATTATTTTGTAGAATAAAAATTATGTAAGTAGAATAATCAAATGCATAGGTGCCAAGCTTTCTGATTTTTGCTTACCGCTACTTTCGACTAGAAATAATCATGTTATTTTATGACAAAAATTCTGCGATTAAAAAAATATGAAGGTTATCATTTCGAAATATTGACATCTAAAACATCTGGCATCTGTGATAATGTAAATAATAGATTCATTACAAGCAATTGTAATGAATTAAAAACATTTGTAACAATAGACATTACAAACATTTGTAAATGTCTATTGTTTAAAAGACAGAAATGTATAATATAAGTTATAAAATGCTTGTATGATGTCTTACATTTGAATTGTTAATTTTTATATATGCATGATAAATTATCATGCATTCATGAATAATGTTGAGTGTTGACCTTCTTAAATTATCATGCATTCATGAATAATGTTGAGTGTTGACCTTCTATTCACCTTTGATTTGCTGACTCATAAACCATATGACTTCCCATGAGCTCATTTGTTAAATAAGATAAAAATTGTTTTTCATTAAATAATGCTCTTTCTTTACTACCTATGTCATGTTAGCCATCTTTTTTCCTCTTTAACACAATGAACTTCTCCAAAATCAAAGAGCATGTCAGAGCTAGATGATAGATGGGCAGTAAAAGTCTTTATATCAAAGTTAGCGTGAATGTTGGCTGGCATATGCACTTTTAAGCAAAAAAAGATTAAAAAAAAAAAAAAAAAAAAATTATGATTTCATGGCAACATAGAATTGTGAAATTGCTATTTTTCTTTAGTTTTGCTTTTTGTATAGGAAGTGTATTAATTATATTTCTTTATAATAGTCCCTTTAAAACCATAATTTGATACTCATCTTGGTGTGATTTAAACATTTTCTTCTTTTTTTTTTTATTTCATCTGATATTTTTATACCATAGTGTGCCAAATTGATTTTTTTTTTTTTTTTTTTTTTGTGCGTATGTGCGATGTTGTTATAACCTATATCATTCATAATGTCATAACAAATCAAACAATCTTAAAATTCATGCAGTTATTTGATTCTGCGGTGGAATTAATGCATTCCAATGAATACAGATGCACAGCAATTTTTTACTCTCTGTTGCCTGTTTAGCTTCGCCATAATTAGTTAATAAACTGCAAAACTATTGTTTGGAGCTAAAGAAAAAAGAAACAGTGTATCTAAAACATTAAAGAAAGAAAGGAAGCAAAATATTTTAGCTTGTACTACATTTTCATTTGAAAATTACTTCAAAAATAAATGTATAGAAATTACATAAATGTTGAAATAATTCAAGTTTTTTTTTTGCTGTATGTATAAAAATGCTCCATTCTAGTTTAAGCTCAGTTATAAAACAAAATAAGAAAGAAAATATCTCATGAATGTTTACCAGCATGTTGATAAGTTCTAACTGCAAATTTGTGAAAGCGCATTGGAAGCATCTGATAATGTTTTAAGTTGAATATAGTAACAGTTTAGTTTAGAAGAAATGTCCTTCTTTATAATTTGTAAATACAGTCAAGGGTCGCACCCATAATCTGCAAACTTCTAAAATTCCCATTGCTTAACAAAAGTATATATCGCAAATTTCGTCTATCTGTCGCAATCTTCGACCAGATGATCGCAAAAAGAATTTTCTAATTTCATCAATCGATCATGGGAAAAGGCACATATTTGTGTAAGCAATCGAGGAAAAATATCGCAAATTTCATCAAAAGTTCATGGAAACTTGTGGCAAATTTCATCTGAAGATTGTGGAAATGCATAGCTAATTTTGTTGATTGGTCATGGAAAAATATAACGAATTTTGCCAATGCCATGTAATATGTGACTTTTGTGCAGTCCCTTGAAACGCATCGTAACTACATTCAACTGTTCCAACTGTTCTTGTTGAAAATGCTCCTGAAAAAAAGACTTAATTCTCATAATATAATACAATTATCAGTGTAATTATTACTCTTTAAATATAGAATTTTTTTAATAAAATAACTTGACAAATTGCTTTTTTTTGTACTTTTGTAGTATATTAAATAATTAGATTTTATATTTATCTTATCATGTTATACTGAATATGATATTAAAATGTTGCCCAGAAATAACAAAATGATTCATAAACCAAACAAAAATCTATAATCCGCAATCTATTTATACAAAATCCAAGTCTGTGTGTGTACCTCACAATTCCAGTTGGACCGCCTCATTATGGAGAAATCAGTATCAGCTTCAATAATAAGTAATTGTTAAAAAAATACTAATGGTAGGGTTACCAGAGTATTGCCAAATGTTGACCAACTTGGCAAAATATCGCTAAATTTGGGACAAAAATAAGTTATATATGAAGCCAACTTGGCAATAGCTGACTAATTTGGCGTAATTCCCATTAAAACCCATTAATCTTAATAATTGAGCTCACCGAATTTAATTTAAACTTTGCGAATTTAAGTTATTTTTCAAAATCTATGAGTCAGAATTTAAAGTGCAATGTATGAAAATAAACGTCTTTATATCTTCATCCTGATGCTACTAATAACATAAACACCACAAATGGCACTGTGCAATCTGAGCTACTAAGTGCCCAATTTTAATGTGCTTTAGATACTTTTTCATTATAGAGACCTCGGCGAGAAATTGTAATTGGCAACATATGTTCAAGCAAATTATTCACTGTTTCATATGCACTACTAATTTTTCAATATTTATACAATTTATTTAATATAAAGAAGTCATTTAAGTATTTTTGTATACAAACAGAAGTAAATTGTATATAAAAAACAACAATGATATAGATATAAATAAAATGTTTATAGATTATATGAATTCACATATAAATAAACTTAAAAGTTCAATATTTTGTTTTCATAGCTGTTTATATAATTTGGCAACAAATCTTACTTTCTGAAGCCCAAATTATGCCAAACTTTTAAAAAGTACACCAAGGCCCCTATACTGGAAAAGTACAATCTTTTATAAAGCCTGATGCAGAAATTAAATTATCGGTACTTTTCCAGTATAGGGGCTTTGGCAAAAGAGAGAAAACAGCCTTGGCGAAGAACGAAATTTGGCAACAGATTTTCTGGTAACCTATTCACTGTTTCATTTCATATACACATGCATATTTTTCTATATTTATACAATTTATTCAACATAAAGAAGCTATTTATCTAATTTTTTACAGAACAAAGAGAAATAGAAGTAATATGCACATAAAAAACAACAGTAATATACATATAATTAAAATGCATGTATAAACAAATAAAAAAGTTCATCAAGTTTGTTTTCATAGCTGTTTATATCATTTGGCAACAAATCTCACTTTCTGATGGCCAAATTACGCCAAGCTTTGAAAAAAAAAAAAATCCAATGCACCTATAGTGGAAAAGTACCAAATTCTCTATTATTTTGCACTATAGTCTGTACTATATGCAGGGGAGAGGATGAAAAGTTTGAATATTGAATTTTAGATCTTCTATAAATCACTATAAGATTAAAAAATTAAGAATAATATAAATGTAAAATAAGACTAACAAAGAGCTGTATGATGAAAAAATTAAAAATAAAATAAGTGAATATTTTTTGAAAGACATGCTTTCATTAAAATTCACAAATATGCTTAATTTAAATATATAATAAATTTTGCTAATGTAAACAAGTGCTGAGCTGTCATGGTGAGTCTATCATTTTTGAGAATCATTCATATAAGAAATTTTGTGCAATGAATATCTATTTCGCGTCCCTCTAAATACAATGTTAATGACGTGACCACCGGTCATAGCGCCACAAAATAGTCTGCATGAGAAAAAGGGAACCAAGGCTGACATTCATCCAACATTAAATTGCCTCTATGGTTTTTATAGTGTTTATGTATTTTTCTCATGCAAACGATAATGACAACTCAAATCGGCAACAGTTTTTTGTGGTTTGTTCTGTTCTTTGAGTGGGAAAATAATAATGAAGTAGAGATGTAATATAGAATATGTTGTTTAACAAGGGTAATACTTTTTTTTTCAGAAATTTATAGTATTTTTCATTTGAAATGAATGAGTAGTGAATGAAAGGAATTGATATGAAGGAAAGTTCCAGCTATACTGTCATTTGCAATTACGATAAATAAGTCACAAGGACAAACATTTTCTACAGTTGGACTGCATTTAAAAGAACCGTTTTTTTCTCATGGACAGCAATATTTAAGTATTTCAAGATGTAAGGAGGAAGGGCAGTTACAAATTTATGTCGAAGATACTGATGATCAAGGTCAGCTTTTAAATAAGGAAAGAACTTTTACAAAAAACATCATATATACTGATATTTTGTAACGAAATTTTAATTCATCCTTAATTGCATTTTTTATGCATCCATTTATGCAGTTTTTCATAAATGTTTTTCATTTTTAAAATGTATTATTTTTATCTATCACTGCGGAACAAGCGAGAAAAACTCATATTCTTGCACATGTATATATCTTTATATATCACTAGGGGGCTCGGCCCCCTACGAGCTACGCTCGCCAACCCCCCGATCAGACACTGCAGTCTCTAAAAGCACGCTAATTTGATCGGCTTTAATTGAATTTTTTTGGAAGATTGAATTATAATTAAAAAAACAAAGGTGATCTCCCTATAAACGGGTTTCTAATAATTTCTCTTTGATTGGGGAATTTTACGGAAAAATCAGCTGCTGTTAAAAGATACAATGGCATTTCAAAATCATCTAATATAAAAGGAATTAAGTAAACAGAGTCTTTGTCTCCCGGTATTTTTTAACAAAGCGAAAAGAAAGTCCTTTTAAATAAAACATTTTAAATATATCGTTTTAATCTGACGTAATTTTCACCAAACTTTTCTTTCCCTTTTTAATATTCACGTGAAAATGCTTTTATTAGAAATGAAATATTATTTGCGCTGTCCAAAAAAAAAAAAAAATAGTTGAAAAGTTCATCTCAAAATATCAAGTAAATGTCTCGCGCTATTTTTAAATTTAAACTACTATTTTGCAATATTATTTTTTGTTCATTTTACGTAATAAGTGTAATGTGACGTAAATGTGATGTAATTTCTCCTATTTAAGACTTCTAACGCATGTTAATGAATTTATTACTTTACAATATCCTTTCTCTGTTAAAATTCACGTGTAATTATAGATGAAGTAATTTTCAATAAGTTCCTGCTTTTTATACGTAATTATTTAATTCTAATTTGAAAGTTTTTCTTTTCTGTTTATAATAGTCACGTGTAAATAAATTTTTAATTTGAAGCAAACATTATTGTTTCCGTTGTTTATACAGTTTGGCAACAGGTTAAATTAGTACAATTTTCTGAAATAAGTAAAAAAATATCTCTCGAAATGCTGAAAATTTGAATTTAAAATAGAAATGAAACCTCGAAAAATGAGTCAAATTAAAAAAATAAATTAATTCTGCACACCGGGAAATTATAACGTATAAAATGATCTAAAAAGTATTAAATTCCGATGTATAGTTTTTGCTCCTATAAAACTTTTTTAATGGAACGATTTTGTCCAACTTTAGCATTAAATATCTCTTAAAATAATTCTTCGATTTGAAAACTGTCTACATCAGCGTGTTTATCAAACATTTCTGTATAATACTACCAATTTTCATATTTTTGTATGCATTATTTTTCTTAATATTAACGAAGAAAGACCCCCGGTCACAAAAAATTCAAAACCGGCGGCGGCGGTGACAGCGGGAGTTACTTTTTTTTAGAATAGAGAGATTCTCCATCATTTTTGACGGGCTATCTTTCTAGTATTCTATAATCCACACAACCTTTGGTACCAACTTGTGCCGATTAAAGAAATTTTTCTGTACTGTTATATCATTTTTCATTATATTGCTCATTTGAATATATTGTTTTGTTGTTTTTATGTGTGTACATGTCATGGTGGGAAAAGTTTTTCCTTAATTGCTTTTTTTAAACTAACATTATATGTGTGTCAAGTGTGTCAATTACAATAAATATAATTCTCTATCATTAATTGCATTAAGAAAATTGTAATATGCATATTTGTACTAATGTTTTAGAGACAAATGGAAAATATTTACTTTTATGTTATAATCTTTCTTAATTTTTGAATACCCTTAATCATTTTTTTTTTTCGCTCTCTGTGTGTGCCTTGGGATATAATAAGGGGCTACTATATACTATCCAAAGAAAAAGTATTTTTGATCCTGTTTTCATGCCACTTGCTTTTTATTGAAATGTATCTACCTTAGCTAATTATTTTATGCTTTCAGCATCAGAAGACTAATCATTTTAAGTTAATAGTATTTTTAACTAGAAGATCTAAAATGAGTTATTGATTTTGCTAAAACTGCATTTTGATTATTTTCCCTCTTTTGCTCAAAGTTCTTATATCTGATTTCTTAACATCATTTTTTATAGAAAGTATCTCGCTGTATTAAGTTTCTTTGGTTAGTCTTCTTTCACCTTTTATTCTGTTTTATGATTTTAAAAATATATTTAAGTGATTATTATTATTGTTATTAAACATATAAATAGTTCCTCTTATATTATTTTTATGATATCAAGATGTGATAGTAGTGTATAATTTGTTTTTTATAACAGAAAGGTGAAATAACTCTTGAAGTTGTATTTGTGGCTCCAGATGAAGAATTTAATGCTCATGGGGAAAATAGCAATTTCCAGTTTAGGTAACTTTATTTACTCTAGTTAAATTGAAATTTTAATTTTCAAAGAAATGGTATTAAATATGATATTACTAAATTAAACGTTCTAATGTCATCTATGAATTGTTTTATCTTTTATAATCTATCTTCCAAAAACATATTTTACATTTATAAATGTTGAATAATGTTTACATAAGTTTGAGTATATAGAACAGCAAATAATCTGGCAGATACATAAACTGAATATTTTTAGTTTATTGTGTTTTAATTGTTAGTTTGGAAATTTTATTAATAAGCATAATCAATTGATGGTTTGTAATTAATTTCATGTTTTCAGTTTTTGTATAAAGTTTATAATGTCATGTGTTTATGTAAGAAATAAATTTAACTACAAAGGTTCTTGTGTAGTACACCTGTACCACCACAACCTTTTTTTCCTCCCTCTTTCTTTTAGTTATACAGGATGTGCATGATAAATTGGCAATAATTTTGCATCTTCTTATTTCACAAGTTTATTCATTTTAAAAAACTATGGTTAGAATTTAACTTTTTTTTTTCAGATAACAGTAATAAATGCTAATAACAATCATTATGTCACAGAAATACAAAGTTAAAGTAATCATAATTTCTGGACTCTGTGTAAGGCAAATTGCTACAGGAATTAATTTCAATAACATAATCCGTATTCATATAATTTGCAACATGAAAAAGGTGTCTGTCGCTGATCCTGATGTTGACGCAGTAACAAGGAAAGAGCATAAGGTACCCAAGGGTAATACATAATTGTCATAATTCAATCTAACTCTAACAAATCTAAGTCTAAATCACAATCTAAAATATTGTGTGATCTTTGCATACTTTTCTTGCTGATGTGGTACCGTCAGGATCTTGCACCTTTTTCGCACAGAAACTTTGTGTAAATTTTTTTTATTAAAGTCTACTACTTCCATAGCATTTAACCCTGCAGTCTGGGAATTATAGTTGAACTAATTTTGTCTTTCTTCAAAATAAGATTGCTATCAGTTTTGATATTTTTATTTGAAACAGGCCTTGAATTTCAGGGCGGGATGGCGGGGTTCGCGCCCAAAATTTTGAAATCCCGCCCAAAAGAATATCGTGGGCGGGAGGCTCCCGCCCAAAAAAGTTCACCATTTTCTGGAGAATTTTGTATTTTGAAATTGCGATCAATTTTCACGAACGCCTTGCGAATTTCCTTATATTTTCGCGCGACCGATTGACACATTTTGCGGGTTTTTTTACCTTGAAAGAACGTTGAAATTCGCGAATTTTTCATGCGATCGATAGACAAATTTCATTATTTTTTTCTCGTGATCGGTTGACAAGTGTCCGTGACCGACTGGCAAATTCAGAGGTGATTCTGTTCCGAATTTTCCGAAAATTATGAAAAATCGATCATCAGTTCAACAGAAAAATATCGCGAATTTCGACTAATGATCACCGGTCACCGAAAAAATCAATTTCATAAATCGTTCGAGAAAAAAAATCGCCAATTTCGTCGTAAAGGATTGCGAATAAAACGTAAATTTTATCAAAGGATCGCGGAAAAACGTGAATTTCGTCAGATCGTGAAAAAAAAAACCCTCAAAATTCATCAAAGGATCGCGATAAAACGCAAATTACATTAAAGGATAGCAATAAAATCATAAATTTCGGCAGAGGAACGAGGGAAAAATGCGAGTTTCGGCAAAGGATCGCGAAAAAAAGCAAATTTCGTCAAATGATCGCGGAAAATGCAAATTTCGTCAAAAGGCCGCTGAAAAAACGCGAATCTCAAAGGATCGCGAAAAAACGCGAATTTCATCAAAAGATTACGAAAAAACCCCCGCAAATTTCGTCAAAGGATCGCGAAAAATACGCGAATTTCGTCAAAGGATCGCGAAAAAACGCGAATTTTGTCAGAAGATCACGAAAAAAACGCAATTTTCGTCAAAAGGGCGCGAAAAAACGCGAATTTCGTCAAAAGATCGCGGGTAAAACGCGAATTTCGTCAAAAGATCGTGGATAAAACGCGAATTTTGTCAAAGGGCTGCAGAAAAAAGTAGGAATTTCATCAAAGGGTCGCGATAAAAAACGCTACGTTCTCTTTAGAAAACAGCACACACACAAATATCTATATTTATTATTATAGGTATAGTTTTTAATCTAAAATAATATACGGAACTAACTTTTGAAAAATTGGGTTTAACCCAAATCCAATTTACAGGAATGTACACTCAGCCTGAAATCAAACTGAACCAAAAAAGAGTTTATTCGACCTGCAACAAAAATAATTAGTGTCTGGAAAGGTCCCTTCCCATCCCTTGCTGTAACCATTCAGAAAATTTGCTGTGAATTTCAGTTTTTTTTTTTTTTTTTTAATTCAGAAACACCCACGAATTTTACGGTTACTTTTTGCGACAGACTGACGAAATTCGTCTGATCGATGAATTTACATCACGTCGGTTTGTCATGTCAGTGTTAATACAGACATGACAAAATACTTAATGTAAATCTTTAAATAGCACATAAAATAACAGTGGGTTTTAGATTTTTTTTCCTCCCTCCCAAACAGCTCTACTCCCCTCCATTTATAAATGTTGGTAGGGAGACTCCCCTCCTAGGAAAAATTGAATTTCAAGCCGAAAACAATAATATTAAATGATTAGAAACATAGTTTTTCAAAACTAGCATATGAAATAAATAGATGCAAAGTTATCCCCAATTTATCATGCATGACCTATATATTTTCTCTTTTCTGTATTTTTAAGTAAATATTTTATTCAAACGCTATTTTCTTAGGAGCATTCTTATTCCTAATGTAGCAGTCGAATTATTAATAAATGAAAATAAGTGTATCATCTCAGAGTTCTATTCAATAGAATCAGGTCTCCTGTAAATCTGGGTATGCAGTCTTTGTGAAAGTGGCAGTTATTACAAATTTTGAAACAATGTCTTAATTTTTAATATAAATTATTCTTAAAAGAGTTTCCCGCATAAGAGGTTGCCTGAATTTTAACCTCCATGCAATTACTGTATATTAGAGATGTGCTAAATTGCATTATCAAAGTTTGATAGAATAGAATTTGAATATTAAATATAAACTCATTTTTTCTCGATTTATTATCCACTAGCGAGCTTTGCTGGTTGGTTTATCCCAAACGAACCTTGAATTAAATTAACCTAAGGTTAGGGTCTTCCTGCCTTCGACAGCATACACCCATGCGAACCACATCCACTCGGGTCTCAGATCAAGCTAACCTTTTCATTTTGATCCAGATTAAATTTACATTTTCAGCATTGTCATTCATCGTCCTGTAGATTTGGTATTCTTACAGCGTGAATTTTATTACTGCTGTAGCAAATTTTATTGGATAGTTCTTTTCGTTTTAGAAAGGAGTACCTAAAAATCATCTCAAAATGCAAGAAACACTAAAAATCATCGGAAAATTCGGAGAAAAAATATTATAAAACAAAATTAGCTATATTGGGTACATATTATATATTGATAAATTTCAAAATAATCAAAATAGAAAAATTTCAGAAACTAATTACTACTTCTAACAGAGGTTACACAAGGTAAGAGAAAAGTTACCAACAGCAACTTAATTTAGGGATTTTGTTCTCCTCATATGTTAGGAATGATGTTTATAATTTATTGCAATATTATTTTTTTTAATTAATTAAATAAACAGCTAATTTTGAAGAATAGCATCTGTAATCTTCGTTATTTAGTAACAGAGGTTACATAAGGTAACCTCTGTTACCAAAACCAAATTAAAATTACCAAAATCAACTAAATTTTGTTATCCTGATATCTTAGAAATGATGTTTTAAGTTCACTACACCAAAAGTTTTCTTAATTAAATGAATTTATGACTAATTTTGAAGATTAACATCTGTATCTGGTAAGAGAGGTTACATTCAGAAAGAAAAACAAAATTTTCTGAGAACACATTTTATTTGTTTACTTATCAGTGTAATTATTTGAAAGTAGTACTAAATGTTACCGAGTAGGAGCTTGGTGCAATATAATAAAAGCGTAAAAAATAGCAACGTAAAAAGCACCAAAATTTTAAATTTTAAGCATACCGGTTTCGGTAGCATATAGCATACCTTCCTCAGTGGTCTCTTCCTCTGAGGAAGGTATGCTATATGCTACCGAAACCGGTATGCTTAAAATTTAAAATTTTGGTGCTTTTAATGTTGCTATTTTTTACACTTTTATTAGTACTAAATGTGAATTGATTTTACTTGTAATCATTCTAAAATCAGCAAGAAAAATACAAATTTGTTCACTATATCTGATATTCATAACAAACATTCAAAATAATTATTGCCACTCTTGCTTACTTATAAACGTCATTTGTGCTGTGTGGTACACATTTTTGACATGAATGGAAATAAATTATATGTGGCAACTGAAGTTACATAACAGATATTTCAAAACCCTTATCAGTTATCGGATTTTTTTTTTATTGTTATTTTTTAGCAGTTTGTGGCAATTTCCTCCTGTAAATAAAAGGAATCTGGTTTCACCATTTTCGTCCAATATAGTAAATTTTGTTATGTTTTCAATAAAGTTTATTTGGAATTTGTACAGCAATTTTTTTAATGAGATTTTTAGAGTTTTTTCATGTTTTAAGAGATTCTTTTTTTGACAGTCACAAAAGGAATCCATTTTCAATAGTAAATTTTGTCCTCTGCGAATTTTGAATTTTTAGTGTTTTTTTATGCAATATTTTGCATTATGTAATGATTTTTTGACATTCATAAAAGTAATGCAATTTCAATATTTTAGGCCAATATCAGTATAAAGTTTATTCCAAATTAGTAGAAAGGTTTTTTAATTTTTTGTGAAATTTTTAGAGTTTTTTCATGTCCTGTGGCAAATGTTTGACATTAGTAAAAAGAAAAGAATGCAATAACACAGTGGCACATAATAAGTGGACACACAATCACTAAATACCCATTTTGATCTAGTGTAATTTTTTAAACCGTTTCAAAAAGTTTTAACTTTAAAATTTGTAATTTGGCAACAGAGGTTACATGATCATTCTTTTATTCATTCTCTTTAAACATATTTTAGTCAGTATGCAGCATTAACTTGGCTAAGGAAGTCTATTAAATACAGTGGTAAAGAAAATTGTTTGGCTATTTGTTCTTATAAGATGATAATTGCATCTTTGCGTCCGGTAACAGAGGTTTCAAATTTGTACACTTTGGCATCTTTCAACAGGTCTGCTATCTTAAATAAATAACATTAAGCGTGGCCTTCAGTTATTTGCTACACTTTAAGCCTTATACAACTGCAAAATGCAATTATTGTGACCAAAATGTAATGAAAAAAAAATTACTTCTGTAAAAGTGAAAATCTGCATGTAAAATTGAAATGACCCAGATATTTAATGTTAATGTTTGTCAGAATTGTTTCATTAAAAAGTTTTATAGGAGAAAAAACTATATATAGGAATTTAATCATTTATTCTAAGGATATATATTAGAAATTCACAGTGTCCAGACTGCATTTATTTTTTTAACTAATTTTTTGAGGTTTATTTCAATTTTAACTTCAAATTTTCAGTACTTCCAGAGATATTTTTTACATATTTTTGAAAAGGTTATTATTTAAAATTGTTTCCAATTGTAAAAACAGCCCAAAGAATAATATTTCCTTTAAATTAAAAAAATATTTATATGTAACTATTATAAGCAGAAAAAAACCCCTTTCAAATTAGAATTAAATGATTGCATGAAAAACATAAAAATATTGAAAATTACATCATAAAAATTGTAGTATTAAAAATGAAAGAAAACTATAAAGTAATGAATTATTTAATATGTGGTAAAAGCAGTAAATGGAAAGAATTATGTCCTATTTCAACTGGCCAAATAATAGCATTGCCAAACAGTTTAAATAAAAAAATATATTTATGCATACATGCAAGATTTATTTCATGATCCTGGCCTCATATGCAAGCATTACTTTGTATTGGCAAGCCATATATTAAATATTAGCCCCCCCAACCCACCCAAATGTACCAAACTTGGTATATAGTTTAAACATACTAAAATATAACCCTATTTCAAAAATCAAGCTCATAACTTGTTTCAATAATAACATATAAGCATTTTTTACATAGGGAGAAAACAATTGCGCCCTCTGGCGGTGAATGACAGGTACTTTTCCCATTGACTTAACATTAGTGGCCTGGGACACGAGGACGGGTCCATGAGGTAATACTACTCTCCTGGCCTCATATGCGAGCATTACTTTGTATTGGCAAACCATATATTAAATATTCGAAATGATCTTTTTAACTATCGCTAATACTAAGACACTGAAAATAATAATATTTTCCTTCTAACAATAGAAATATTTTCATGTGAATATTACAAAGAGAAAGAGAAGTTTGGTGAAAATTATGTCAGATTTAAAACGTTACATTTTAAATTGAAGGAAAGACTCTGTAGACTTAGTTCATTTTCTATTAGCTGATTTTGAAATGTTTAACTAATCTTGTTTAATCAAACATAAAAACAGCAATTAATAGCAGTTGATTCGGCCATAAAATCCCTCAGTAAAAGGGAAATGAATAGAAACTCATTTGCAGGAGATCGCCACTATTTTTTTTTTTTTCATTATAATTCAACCTTTTTAAAACCGATCAAATTGATGGATTTTTAGTGTGTTTTTATTCTAGAGCATAGCTCATAGGGGCAGAGCTCCCTAGTAATGTAAAAAACACAGAGTATAAATTAAACAACCTGTATTTCCTCCTTATTAAATTTCCTATTTAAATTAAAGTATTTAAAGATGTGAAAACTTGTCAAAATCCAAAGTATGATTTCGCAATAATGGATTGTTTACTTTTACGAATAATCAGTAGCTACCCATTAATTAAGTCATAAATAATAATGTTTAAATTTTTCTGTATAATTCCTGGTCTCTCTCTAATTAAAATCCTGACTACAGCCATGTAGTAACCATGGGTGTCTGCAAAACAAAATCCAGGAAGGGCCAAAATTTTGGAACAAATGTGCCAAGGCCATTTTATTAAATAAAATAAACTGAGATTTTTTTTTGTCAGAATCCACCTTTCAAGATAATTTTTAAGCATTCTAATATAAAAAACAATACTTAAATGTAATAAATGAGACATATATAAAGAAAAAGTTTCTGGCAATCTTCTTCAAAATAAAGAATTGAAACAGTCATCTTTTTCATCAGAATGGCAGAACCTCGCATTTAAGATAATTGCCCCCATGATAAAAAATTCTTTAGTTCCATTCACTCTTAGTGTTTAATTGTTTTAAATCATCCAAGAAGATTTTTTTTTTCAAAATCACAAGAGGAAAAGAAAATGTAATTAGCTATAAATCCACGGAAGGAAAATGGCCTTATTCTGCACATGCACTCGTGGTACTGATTGGTCTTTAAAGTGTAGGATTAATTTTTACTATAAATAATAATTTATATATATTTTTTTTCTTTTTCTAGTTATCAGTTTTTTGATTGCCAAACAACTAAGCAGTTATGTGATCTGATGAACAAAAAGACAGCTGATTGTGGAACAGATCCGGTAGACTTTAAAAACTTGACTGGTGAAAATAACTCTGCTTTTGTGATTGAAGAGAATGCTAATGATGAGTGCCATATATCCTGTGATACAGATAATGGTGAATTCAATAATAACAAAATCTCTAAATCACCAGAAAAAGTATCAGAAACAGAATGCAATTCATCTGCTCTTCCTAGCCTTGTAGATAATATGAGGTTTTTGAATACCATCATTCCAGACAGGTAGGCCTAAGATTTCTTTTCCCTTTACAAAGGAAACAGATCTCTGTAATTATTAAATTATGTAGTGTAATATGACATAAATGTGTATCTGGTAAAAGGTTTCTCTTATTTAGTTTAGGTTTTTTTCCCTCTATAAATGAAATATTGCGTTTGTGCATCAAAATAATTGCATTTTTGCTTTATAATGATATTTTCAGAGACAACCTTAGAAGGTATCAAGATTGGATGACCTCCTGAGAGTTAAAATCTAAAGAATAAAAAATATACAAAGTGCATGGTTAATGTTTAATAGTTCCTTTTGAAAGAAGTAATCAATCACAGAGCTGTTAAAAAAAAAAAATCACTCTAGAGCACTACTGTAAAGCTGTTCTTGATTTAATTTTTCTAAAATTATAAGGATTTCAAGCGAGTGTGTATGAAAAATATGTGGATTATTCAAAAAGTAAATTACACTTAGCAGTTGTTAGTGATACATTGTAATGAAAGCAGAAATGTTTGTCAAGTAGTAAAAATACATCATGAGACTTCGAAAGGAAGTATTTGTGTTGTTCCTACAATTGTGTTTGATGAACAGTTCATTATTTTTCATCCACTATATTTATGATCCAAAGTGGAGATTTGATGACCTGTATAGGCTTTGTGTGCTAAATGATTAAATCGTGCAGACATTCTTGGTAAATTGATTTTTCTGCTTTCTATGTATTGAATCAACTGTGCTATTACGGCTCCATTATTCAGGAGCAGTGAATTTTAAATGTCGCCCTTCACAAAATTCACCAGTCAGATCTGTACATCGAATTTCAAATTGTTACTGCCTATTTTCAGACCAATATATTCCATGTTTAGTCTGAAGTGTTAATTTCATGATGAACGCCTTGCCAATTTAAGCGTTTAACACACAAAATAATGTACAGTTCATTGAACCTCCTATTTGGATCATAAATCCAATTTACGGTTCGTTATGTATTGCTAACCAAGCACATATGCAGTAACCATAAAAATAACTATATTTCTTTTAAAATCATATAATGTATTCTAAATCATTGCCAAATAAATTCGTTCTCATTACATTATATTGATAAGTGTAATTTACTTTTTCAATCATCTTACTTATTGTAAAATCCAAGTGTAGGAAAGTATCATATAGGTCAAAACTGGGAAATTTCATTAACGGCCACTGGCCGGTAAGACTAGTTTTTTAAGTGGCCACTTTCTTTAACCTAGTGGCCACTTTTTTATTTAAAAATACTAAACAGTAAAGTTTCTATAAGTATTAATCTAAAACTGAATAGCCCAAATAAATACATTAATATTAGAACCAAAAAAAGTAGAATCCTTGATGAAATGCCAGAAAATTTTATTCTCTCCTTGTAAAAAAGCGGCCGGAAGGTGGCCGCTGATAGACATTTTGCACTAGCCACTTTTTCTCATTCACTGGTCCTGTGGCCGGTGGCTAGTGCTAATTTTGACCTTTAATGTGTCGGTAACCATTCTGAGGTAAATCCATGCACGTTAAAATCAGACATTTTATTTTAATTTTCAGAGATTGGTGAAATAGAGAAAAGTTTCTTGGTGAGAAAAAAGTTTGGCAACCTATTTACTGTTTCATACTCACAAGCAATTTTGTCCATATGTATACAATTTATTTAATATAAAGAAGTTATTTATTCATTTTTATAAAGAAACAGAAGTTATTTGCATATAAAAAAAATACAATACAGTCCACGCTCGTTTTTACGAACCCGTAGGGAACACTAAAATAGTTCGTAAAATAGAAAAACACCAAAAATGATATGAATACATACGTTATTCTTATCGAATTTTATCAAACTGCCCTTTCTTCATAGATGAAGCAGTATTTCAAGGTTATTTATTATTTAATAAAGTTATACATATACAAGAAATAAATGCAAATTTATACACAAAAGATAATTTTAGTACACTGAAACATACTTTGAAAATATTACATATGAAAACACAGACTGGATTAGTTCATAGTAGGTGAAAATACATAGATGAAAACATAGATCAAAAATTAGGAATGGAAATAATCACTTATCTTTTTTTTAATCACATTTTGGAAAGTAAATGTTTCCATTTTAACTATGCTTGAAATCCTTTCACAGTTATTGTTCCCTTCAAAAAAGTGCCTTAGTCCTGACAACCACTACTTGGAATTGTTGCTATGCCTTCTCCCTCCGAAAGAGATTGGGAAAAACAACACATTCTTGGAATGCACCTGATGTCTCATTGCACCTGTTGAGAGTTTAATTGACGTAACACTGCGTTCAGATATATTTTAAAAATGAAGACGTATGAAAACTGAATTCACAAAAAAGAGATTTTCATAATCCGTAGTTCGTAAATGGGAGCGAAAAATTACATTGATTCTATGGGAGTGTATTCGGGACCACTCTATAGTTCGTAAAATCGCAAGTGTTCGTAAAAAAGAGGTTCGTAAAATCGAGCGTCTACTGTATATATTTAGAAATAATTTTTATATATATATATAAATATATATATAAACAAAAAGAAGTTAATCAGGTTTATTTTCATAGCTGTTTATATATTTTGGTAACATATCTAACTTTCTGAAGCCCGAATTGCACCAAGCTTTTTAAAAAAAATACCCTATAATGGAAAAGTACTTGAATTAATAAATAATAGAAATAACCAATAACATAAACCAAAACATTTTATTTCAAGATCAAAGGATTGTTTTTAATTTAGATTAAAAAAATATATATCCTATCATTCACAAAGCAAGTTCTCCAACAATGAATATACAATATTCTTATGGTGTCATAGTAGGTAAAATGGTGGTGCCATTGTTCGTTTACGGTTTCCATTCAAAAAGATGTTATTTTGCAATTTCTCTTAGTTACTTATTTTATTGCCATCTTTATGAGCTCAAAAATCAAACTAATAAAAACAAAAGCATTATTTAATTATTAAATAATGAAAAAAATTATAAAAGAATGATTTGAAAAATGTAAATATATGAGGGCCCTAAAAGCCAAGGGATATAAGTGACAAAATTTAGATTTCGAGTAAATTGAGTTCAAAGTTGAACATCAATAGTAATTAACTGAATTGAAATATGAAACTGTTGCTGATTTCTTAGTGGTCTATAAACTCTTATTTCAATAACTGTGAAAAGAAAAGTGGAGTACAATTTTTTTTTTAAATTTATAACTAAGCAATCTTTATAATCATTCGGCACTTGTGCCCTTTGGCTTCCAAGCAGTACACAAGAAATGAAAAATTATGAAATGAAAAAATGAATTTATAAAAGTTTTAAGAACAAAATTGATACAAATGAATAAAAGAACAAAATCTTGATTTAATATAAGTTTTAAAAATAAAAAATTATGAAATAAAAAAAAAATGATGAAAAATTTAAGGACAATGTTAATACAACTGAATGAAAGGGCAAAATTTTGTTCTAATATAAGTTTTAAAGTTTTATTATAATTTTTGAAACAACGAAATTTTTTTAATTCTTTAACCGTTAAAATGCATTTATTTAACGTATAAGAAAGTAATTCTAAAAATAAAACAAAGACGCAAAACAGTTTTAAAATATGGAACAATACTATTCTAGCGATAACATGGGAACAACACATCTACATTATCTCATCCTCATCTGTTTTATAAGCACGAGAGGCTCATCAGCCTGATCTTCAGAAGCGTGCGGGGTTTCTGTCTGTCCTGGTGCCACTTGGTGAGGAAGATCTCGATAGAAAAAGTGGTACACTCGAGGTACAAACTGCAATAATTTAATGAGATTTTTAAAATAAAGTTACTTGATTTTCGACTTTTCTTGTGCTATGGGAAGGTCAGGCAGAACTGTAGAGCATCTTCCGGCACGGCAGGACTTCACCTTTAGCTTGTGGAAAGATTCTAATTCACAGCCAGCAGTTTCTTTGTAGAAAAATGTGAAGGGTTTTTTTTTCTCAAAATGCAGTCACTGTATAATTCGAGATACGTTTCACTGACTTTATAAAGAATGGTGCACGTGGCTCGATTAATAAAATTTTCATCTTTTAGCACTCCTTTAGTGAAGTTTTGGCTAGAATCATTTACAAGTTCAGCCCAGTGCTGTGGAACATACTGATCCCTTTTATTCCTCATCTTTCTGATTTCTATAAGCTCAAAGTCTTGGTCACATTCATTGTAGGAGTGTCTTGAAATCAAAAAGTGGTGATCGACTGTTTCTGCGTGTGTATTTTTTATGATGTACAGCCAGAACTGCACAATCAAGTGGCTGTTATTCTGTCCTCCACAATTGTCACTAAAAGCCGTAATATACCTGACTTGAGAAGAAGAGTCTTTATAAATTTCAAAAGACAGAATGCGATCTCTTGACATTCGCAAAAAGCCTGGCCTTCATTCTACATGTACGTGTGGGCAGTTCCGCTTTTAAGGTTATGAACGTTCAAGTTGTACGTCCAAAGTTGGCATAGGTAATAACCTTAGAATTGGTTACATGTGGAGTTGGCATGATATTTTTCAAGTCAAAGCATATCGCGACCTTTGAATCATCCTTTAAATTTTGGAAAGTGTCTTTGGCTATTCTGGCAGCTTCTGCTTTGCAGAGATGTAGTTCCTTTTGAGTTTCTGCTTATTGTTTCTCATCTGCATTTCCATGGTCTATTTTCAATTGTAGCTTATCACACATAACACATGTATCAGTCTCCGGTCAGTGAAAACTGAGATTAAAATGGGTATTAAAAATGTGTCTATAGAAACTTTCCTTAACTGGCTGTACGCGCTTTTCTTCTAGGTAAATGTGAACACAGAGTTTGTACATCTCCTTTAAATTGAGTTTTGGATTCAGGTATTTACGGTTGGGGGTCTTTTCTCTAGTGTAATGGCTTGTGTATCGAGGAAACTTGTTTATGTTTTCTTTGGTGACATTAATACGGTCTTGTGTAATTTTATTCGATGGTTCTTTTCTTCCTCTTTCATCACAAGAAGGTGCGGTAGAAGTTGTTTCTTCCTTTTTGTTAACTATGTTCTGCAACCGTTTGTTAGAAGGATCTGCGTCTTTGCCAATCGCCATTTAAAGATGATTAAATTCGTGTGGCGTTTTAATAGCCATGAACTGACCTTGTATGTCGTTAGTCTCGATTCAGCTATGTGGATGTCACCGGATACAAGTGCACTTATACCCCTTGGCCTCCACGTGTTTCACGGTTCGGGGAAAGAGGTTAGGTAATTGACCACTAGAACGCAGCGCATAATTAAAAAATCACTTATATCTCTTTACCTACAAACAAATAGACTTATTTCCAGATAGCCTGTGCACTTAACTCATTTTTTTTAATTTTGTCACTTATACCCCTTGGCTTCTGCGGTCATCATATATATTTTTTCTTAATACTAAAAAAATAATATTGAAGTAACAGCATGTTTAAGTTAAATAAGTTTAATTTAGATAATTTATGAACAAATCTCAGTTTAAACACTTAAAATTTCACAATACTCGCCGATAGTTGTTGTTAATTTTTGCACCTGTAAATTAGAAACAATGCTTTGGTACTGAAATAAAATGTCTTTCTAATTTACACTACATATTTATAACTGTAGAGTTACAATATCAAAAGAAAAAAAAGGTTACTTCAATGAGTATTATAAGTGCTATTATTTGCACAATGTATTTACATGGTACGGATCTTAAAAATCAGTAAAAAATTAAGCATAAATGCCGAAGTCACTAAGTTACGCTGTTATAAAAATTGTAGTATACTGCCGATTTTATCACATTATCCAAATACGATTAGATGATAATAATGATATATTTTCTAATCTTCCATAATTGAGTCTACTACCAAGGTTAGGATGAAACAAACAGATATTAGCAATAATAATTTTAAATGTAAGTGTGGATATCATTAATCGCTTTTGACAAAAACATTCCATTGTTCCAAATTGTATTAGCTACAATAAGCCAATAAGCAGTGGTCCCAGTTACGGAAGATTACTTAATAGGTTTAAAAATCGCTGCCTTAGTTAATGTATGGCAACTGATAAGCAGACTTAAATAAATAAATGCTTAAATGGATTAAGTGGTATTCATCAAAAAGGATGAAATACATAAAAACAAAAAAAGTATGAAGAGCTACCATGATCGCAAAGAGTTGTTGATTTCTTTATCAGAATCTTCAGATTTGGCGAAAGACTGAGCAAGTAAATTAGATTAAGAATGAAAGTAACATGATGCAATGCTTAGCATATATTTAAGGTAGACCAAACTGGTCGCCAGAGGTCTACATATAAGAAGAGTATGAAGTTTACTCTAAATAATTTTCAACTAACGTAAAAAAATTTAAGGCCAAAAAACATTAAATGAAAAAATATGTTCATATTTTAAATTGTAAATTTTAATTTTATTTTTTGTACATAATTAATCTGGTAAGTAGAAATTTAAAAAAATGCTCCAGCATTGATTGCTTCTTGTTTAAGTAGCGCTACTCAAATATATCAACTTTAAAATTCTACAGTTATTCTTTAAAAAAATGTTGGTAAATCTCAAAATCGTTTGCATTTTAAAAGTATTTTCAAATATTGTTATTAGTAATTCATACCTTTTATTATTATTATTATTATTTTGTGTGTGATCTGTATTGATTTTTATCTTGCTTTGAGGAAGAAAGTTGTAATGAATTTACATAATGTGGTTTTTACCTACTAAGATCTTTTAATTGGAATATCTCATTTATTGCATTTCTCCTAATTCTATTAATAATAAAAATTTCATTTCAGGTAAAGTATTTATATTAAGAAAGAGAAACAATGTATAAAGGCACAAATAAAATATGTTTAAAAAGCATACAGCTGTTTCAAAACCTCTAAGGTTTCCTCTTCAGTGCTTAAAATAAAAAATAAAATTAAAACATTGTGTGAAAAAAAAAGGGGGGGGGCAGAGAGTCAGAAAGGTGTACCTTTCAGCTCTACTGCCAACGGGGAAATGTGACATGCGGCTGACAAACAACTACGGAGTCGAACACACGCACATACTCAGGGAGACCAATCAAAATCAACCAATTGCTCCGGAAAAGTTCAAACTTAGAAGGAGAAAAAGGGGGGGAGGGAGTGAAGAGAACGAATTATAGAAACTTAAACCATATCTTTGAAAAATTGGACGTACTGGATAAATCGTTAACTAAACTGTTTGAATTTTTCCATATGTGATAAGCTTCCCAGAAGTCAAGATTGTAGATTGATGAACATTTCTGTATTATGGAGGCATTGGAAAATTTAAAATTATGGTTGTTGGACCAGCAGTGGTTGGCAATAGCGGAACGTTTGATATCACAATTTTTAACGCAAGTTTTATGCTCCCCCAGATGGATCTTAAAGGCCCGCTTCGTTTGACCAATGTACATTTTGTTGCATTCGCAAGATATACTGTAAATACCCCAATTTGAAAAACTATCACTTGGATGTTTCAGATTTGTGAATTGAATTTTATTAAAAGGAGTATAAACTACTTTAAAGTCAAATTTTAACAAGATTTTAGAAATTTGATGGCTTATTTTCAGAAAATATGGGAGTATAATTAAATTTTCATTACCAACAGTATTAACCTTGGATTGCATACGTTTACTTAGTTTGTTATGAATGGAATCGACGATTTCAGCTGTAAAACCCCGATCAATGCCAATGGATTTAATGTAGTCTAATTCTGTTTTTAGTAAACTGTCGGAAGAACAAATATTTAAAGCCCTGTAAACATAACTGTTAAAGGCAGCCAACTTTTGATTAGGTGGATGGGATGAAAAGCGATGTGGGGGTAAGGATACTGCGAATGGTTTACGGTAAATAGTAGTGTGAAACAAGTTATTTTCGCGAAAAACCATAACATCAAGGAAGGGCAAACGACTGTTATTTTCGAGTTTGGAAGTGAACTGGATATGTTCATCTATAGAATTCATAATATCGAGAATATTAGTAAGATTAAGATCATCAGAGTTCAATAATGCAAAGCAGTCGTCGATATAGCAGAAGTAAAATGGAAAGGATAATTTCTTGAAAAGGTTTGATTCGTAATAGTGGATGTAAATATCACTGGGTATATCATCATGTAAATATCACTTTCTATTTCTATCTTTTTCCTTGCATCATTCCTTCATCTGTTTACCTACAACATTAGGAAATTTAATCTATCTAAACAATAATTTGAATACCAATTTTAGACTGAATATCTAAGAAAAAACAAAGTAATTTTATGTAATTTAAAACTGAGATTTGTCTTATATAAATATTGTAAACAAATTTTAAATATCAGTCATCTTAAAAGAAAAAAACATTTTCCTATTAAAAGAAATCTGTTTATTGTATACGTTAAGGATTACCTGTAAAATAAATGAATAAATTCATAACTAGATTTCATCTTTTTATATTATTATTTATTTATTTTTGTGTTTTTATCTTGATATATTAGTATGCAAATTAAATTGAACAAGATAGATAAATTTTGTATTTTAGACTTTTTTTTAAATTTCTAGAAGAGTATTAAACTAATTATTCTTCATATTTGACCATGTAAAGATGTTTGAACTCACAGTATCCTGTGAAAATTCAGTCAAGATTAGCTAGCTCAACAACAAATTCAAGAAGAAAAAGACAATATTTTTGATCAACCTGTGCTGCAAAAAACTGAAATTGATCTGTAATTTTTGCAAATACTTTATCTTGCTATAGTGCAATATTTGTATGCATATGCATAATATAAACTTTTTAAAAATTCCAATTAATTCTGAATTTTTTTTAACTTTCTTTTATCTTTTCAAGAAGAAAGTATTGGATTCATAAAAAATTTTGCCTTCCGGTTTTCGACAGATTTATATGTGTTAGAAGATTCTGAACACAATTTCACTGTTTTTAGAAAATATCTCTCTCTATGTGACAAAAATTTTGTGGGTGCTCTGTCTCAACTTTGTATTCAGTTACACGTTGACATAAGTTGATGCTGATTAAGCTTTGGTGTAAATAGTGCAACACGTGGCACTGTTGTGCTGCATTTTTCACGATTTTAGCGATAGTCATATCTCAAGAACTAATGCACAGAATTTCTTCAAACTTAATATTTTGTTAGACCTTGACATAACTTGGAGCTGATCAGTTTTTTGTGTAAAATCATATAACGGGTGGTGCTGCTATGCTACATCTTCCATAATTTTTTCGATAGCTATTTTTCAAAAACTAATGCATGGAATTTAATCAAGCTTCATATTCTGTTACACTTTCATATAAATAGATCCTTATTAGGCTTAGGTGTTTACTGCCCAACAGAACATGTTTACAAAAACATGAACATTTTCTCTTTGGGTTGGGAATTTTGGCTGTAGACATCTAAGAGGATGAGTGCTGAAATTCAGTGATTTGTTTGATAAATATGATGCTTATATCTCCTTTTTAAATGCACACAATTCAACAAACCTATACCTTTAAAATCCTCACGATGTGCATACATTGTCATTTAATTTTGGCACTGTGATGGTGAATTTTGAAGGGATAATGTGTATGAGATAGAAAAAAGTTTTGGCATTGGCACATCTGACTAGTTTGCTTATAACTTGTAGAGTTTTCAACAAAAATTTAAAGGAATTCTTGACTACTCAACTAAAAAATATTATGCTGAGATGTGCAATGAATGCATTAAATATCTGATGAGATATGAGCCTTTATAGGCAAATATTTAGCAGTGCAATCATAAAAGATAGCATTTTTTTTTCTTTTATAACTTATTAGCGAACAGTATAGGGCAACCGTTATGTAAAGTCTCGTTAAATATCATGCAAGTTAAGAAAGATATTGACGATATAGTATGCTGAATTTTGGTTATTTTTTAAATTACTTTCTCATTAAATTTGTTCTTGGCCGCCTAAATGCACTTGAGGTTGAATTTTCACTTTAAAGTATGGGTTCAAGCAAGTTGTTTACATGGCTGAAGATGGAGAACAACTTATCCGGCACTTTTTAAGAAATTCAAAAAGTCTGAACTCAAAAGTTCATTCATCTTATCCAAATGTCCCAATTAACTGGCACACTGCTATAGTTATCAGTTTTATTTATTTTGTTCTAAACCTTTTTTTTTTTTTTTTTGAGTTATTTAAAATATCATTTACTATAAATAAATTGAATCTTATTTCGTTTATTTGTAATTTTGAACTTTTATTTTTTTTTTTGTTCATTTATTTTACTTTTTTCCCTTTTAATTATTGTTTTAATAAAATATTTAGAAGAGCTCTTAATACCTTTTGGCAATCAGTGATGTCAGAGAAGCTTGAAATCAGCAGGTAATTTTAAAATGACATGTATTTGTTTTTATTATTTATCCTAATGGGCATGTATAATTTGTAAGTATGTGGAGAATAATGCAATTGGCAGTGTTTGTAATTGTTGAAAATTTAATTGGCTTCAATTTCGATTTTTTGATGTTACTATAAAAATTACTTTCTTTATTAAGTAATCTAAGCTAAAAATTGAAATTTAATATTTATTAATTTTTGAATAGTTTTAAATTTTATTTTTGTCTCAGTGGTTCTTTAGACCGTTTTACCACATTGTCATTTGTTTAAAGCTTAAGAGAAGTAATTTTTATATAAAATTATGCAATTTTTTAAATGCTACTTCACATTTTATAAAATGTTAAAGTACTAAATAAGCACATAAATTATTTAAATGTTATATGTTTTCTAAACACTTCGTTAATGTATGGAGAATATTTATATAAAAATCAGTTGTGTAGTTGTAAAAAAAAAAAAAAAAAAAAACCCAGAGGTTTATGTAAGATAGTATACATTATAGCTTTATGTGAGAAACAGAGTGTGTATGGAGCTTATTTAAAATATCCAGAGGATATTCGGTCTATATCCTCCATAACACCCCTGATAAAAATTGTGCAAAAATTGTGAAATGTAAAATTAAGTAGGGATGTAATAAGACATACTTGCTTATATCTCAGTATGTCTGTCAAGGTATATATATATGTCAGATTATTTCGTATCTTATACATGTATGCATGTTCTGTTATAAATGATGAAAGAAGCAATAAATTATTTGCTCTGTCAACTATTGTATTTCTTTTTCTGAGTTTATAGAAATTGTACTATTTTTTTTACCTCTTCATTTACACCATCTAATACCTTGTGTATCTTTCATCGATATGATTTATAGTAAATATGTGTCAAGCATTTAATTTTTTTTCCAAATATTCTAACCTTTATTAATATATATATATATATATGCATGTCCCTGAATGTTTTAATTGCTTCATTACAGGGAAGAAAGTCATCAACTAGATAGTGGAACATGAATATTGCATTTTCCCTCTTCAAACAGAACTGTGTATACCACTTCTTAAAATGAACAAATTTCTTGTTTTAGTATGTGAAAATGTTTTTAAAAAGATAAAAATTTTATTTCTGTTTTTCCTTGTATATATTCTTTTTTATCAGTTGAAAGCAAAATATTACCAACTGTAATATTTATTAAGTAATTTTAAAGAAATCAAAATTTACATTTTTGAAAATTGGAGCAATAAAGTAAAATATTGCTCATTTTATTGGTGTCTGCAATTCTTCAACTAATGTAAATGATTAATTTGGGGGAACTTAGCAGGCTATATTTTGTTAGACTGATTTGTATATCCTTATTTCTTGTTCAATTCAATATGTATCATTTAAATCAAAGTATTTATTATTGTTACCCTACTTATATATTTATTTATTGAGAGAGAAAAGTATATTATAGTTTTTGTTAGAGGTGCTCTTTTCTAAGGGCAGTTATTTAAAAAATATATTTCTTCTTTCATTCTTAGGAAATAAATTAAAATACTTAAATTTTAAGAATATTGAAAAATGAATAAAGTGATTTAAATAATATATCTTTAAAACTACAAAACTTCCATCGTATTTGTTATATGTATATAAAGATTATTAATTGTAGTCTCTCATATTATAACTTATGTGTTCAGCAGCATTCATACTTGCCAACCTTGCGCTTTTGAAAAATATAAATAATAAAAAAGACATTCTTTGAACCAGATTTTTTTTAAAATGCAAGCAAGCAGGTTTCAAATGACTATCATATAAAAAAAAAACACACGTTTAATTAAAAAATATACCTGGTTCAATATATATTTGTTTTCTTTTAAAAAAGCTGGCAAGTATGATAATTTTCTGCTGTGCCTCATTATAATTTAACCAAAGAGCTTGTGTCCCTTATTTCTAAGAATGTTATTGAAAGGTATTTTAATATATCTCATACTTTAAAAGGAATATTTTGCCTGCCCTTGCACTTCCATCTTTGTAGTGTGATATATGTAATAGTATAAAAATACTAATTAACAAGATTTACTTAATATGAGTACATAAAAAATGTTTCCTACTTTAAAAATAAAACTATGTACAACAAGAAAGGAACCTTGTTTTTTTTACGAATACTTAGATGTAACTAAGATATTTTCCTGGTGTGTGTGTATAGGGGTGGAAGAGGTCAGCATAAAAATCTTTAGTATGAAACTAATGAGAGTTAGCTGTTTATTAATAATGAGAAAAAAAGTGGGTTAAGTGAGAAATAATGTGATCTTGGAGTTTCCTAAAAATGCAAAAATATGTACAAAATGTTGTAATTCTTACATTCGGTAATTTAGTCTTCAAACTTTACATGATAGGTAAGCATGAGTAAGACAAGACATTTACTCCATACTTTCTAATCTTACCAAAAAAAAAATTGTATTTCATCTTTTAACAATTAAAATCACAAATTCAACTAAATTTTCTCCTGCCTCAGTACAAATATAGTATAGTTTGTTAAAACCATGCAGCTTTTCCAAATACAATTGTACATAAAAAATTATGACTCTAATAACTGATAGGTTAAATGATTGCTCTGTATGTTTTTTTTTTTTTTTTGCAAAGATCCATCATGTATGCTTTTATTTTAAAGATTAATTTTGTACTTCATTACATACATAGTGAAATTAATAGTTAGTTAAATATGAAGTAGTGATCAATAAAAAGCAGCTTTTCAAAGGATTTTTTACACCAGAAATTATTAATCTAGTGCTAATAGTAAGTTATTTTTCTACTAATTTATAACAATCCAAGTTTTATGCATATTTGTGTAAGAATGAAAGACATAAAAAGTATTAGATTTCTGAAGCCTTTTGTGTATTCAGCAGTTTACATTTATATATATAAATATGCTTTCCATAAGCCACTTGTAAATTTTTTCTGTTAAACTGAAATTTAATTATGTTTGCTATTCACATACTCAGACGATTCCTGACTTGTAAAATTTTATTATACCTAATTTTTGCTCAACCTATATTAAGAACAAAACTGGTGCTATCTAAAAAATGAACTTGAAATGTGCTGCTATATACATCTCTTTACTATTTAGCACTGATCTATTTATTTCCTAACTCATCTTTTCTCTGTTATTTGATCTCTGCATCTTTTGTAAGTGAGAAAACTGTATCCCTTAAATGTAGCTGATGGATATGACTTATTATTTAAAAAATGTATTTGCATTCCAATAAAATATTTGTTTTTATTTTCTTGTTTTGTTGCTGATTTATTATTTAGTAAGTGTGCCTCTTATAAATAGTATGGTATATAATGGTACGTTCATAGAGCTTTAGGGAGGTACAGTTATGGGCCATGAAAAACCAGGCCCACAGCAAAATGTGTTATTGTAAACTATTTAAGAAGAATAAAAAGTAACAGAGTAAATGGCCTTTAGTAGGTATATAAACACACTTGAGTATGGATTATCAAGTTCAGGTATACCTTCGTCAATTCTGCCAGGATAAGACCTTTTATACATGTCCTGATCTAAACATGTCCTTATATTTTGAGATGGTATGTACATTTTGTATATGTATTCATCCTTCCAACATTCCCCATAAATAAGTCACAAGTCGACAAGCCCAGTGACTGGTGGCCATAAGTCTATGTTCATGAATGCAAACAAATGACTTCCAAGCATCAGTGTATCTGGAGAAAGGGGGTGTGTGGAGTGTGGACTCCTGGGCACTATTGGCAAGAGCAAAAAAATTAGAGGTGTTTTTTTTTTTCATTTTTCTTTAAAGAAATAGCTTCCTTTTACTTCTGTTATCTGTTATACCATGTTGTCTTTATCATCTAAAATGATGGTAATTTAAAATACGTTCTTTGTGATTATTAATTTGATTTTTTTTTTTTTTTTTCGTTGAATGAGAACATGCTAAATTAGATCCTTTTCTATGATCTAATAAGAAATATTTCAGAAAACATTGACAGCTTGCCTAAAAAACATTTTTATGTTAATACATCCAAACAATGATCTCTTTGTCATACATATGTAGAATATTAATTGGCTACTATTAAGCTGCAAAGAAAAAAGAAAGAAAAGAGATAGGAATAATAAGATCTTACTTTTTGTTGACTGCAGTAATAAAATCTGAATAGGGGAGGCAATAAGATGTAATTGGATCTATTAAAAATGCTTTTTAATCTCTCGTGAAAAATAGGAACAGGTGATTTTCCTGAAAACAGGACAGGTGGTCTGAGCAGCGCACATTGGGAAAAGGGGTATTCCATACTTATCAATCAACTTATGGATGATATGCGGTTGATCCCAATTTTGGTGATGTAGTTGAGTTCATTTTCTAAATACTCCCAATAACAAATATGGGCTCTCTAAATGAAAGATGAGAATGCAGAGATTTTAAGAAGCTATAATATGGAATAGTACTATCAATTTTTTCAGATTTTCTGAATGCTCTATGTTTAAGTGAACTATCAGAACATCCAAGAAAGGAAGGGAATTAACTTCATTTTCCATCATAAATTTAATATTGCTGTCTAAATTAATCAAGTTTTAAAAAACAATTCTAAAGCTGGCCTTCAACATCAACAACATACCTTACCCATATTCTAGGCTTATACTGAAAACTGTTAAAAATAAACTCCTCCAATGGTCCAAGTTTAAACTCTGCGAGAATACTTAAAATAGTTGACCCCAATCGAGCACCCTTCTCTTGTTTATAATATTTATTGTTGAAAATACATTACTCTGATTAAGTTTAATCCTGATTTTAGTGACATTTTAATTTCTTGTTTAAACTTATGCATGGTTTGGTTGATAGATAATGTTACTTCAGGAATATCTATAGAAGGCAAAAGTGAGGTGATATCGAATCTAGCTAAGATCAACAGTGAAATTTGGATTAACAGTTTAAAAGTGGTTCATCTATAATGTAAAATTCAGTCTATTCCAAACTTAATGAAGTGAAACATTGTTTTTCCAGCAGATGAAGCAATGTCCTCAGATGCTGACAGTGAACCTTTAATGGAATTTTTGTTTATTGCATGTCAATGTTTATACTCAAACAACCAATTATTTGAAGTATCCACAGGGTATTTTGCAATAAAGGTCAATAAATTTTTTTACGTTTTACAAGGCCCTGAACACATTTTCACTGTTTTTAGAAAATGTCTGTCTGTATGTGACAAAAATGTTGTGGATGCTCTATCACAAGAATTAATGCACAGATTTTCATCAAATTTCAAATTCGGCTACATGTTGACATAAGTTGATGCTAATTGGATTTTGACGTAAATAGCGCAACACGTGGTGCTGCTATGCTGCATTTTTCACGATTTTTGCAAAAGCTGTATCTAAAAAACTAATGCATGGATTTTCATCAAATTTCATATTTTATTAGTCATTGACATAAGTTGTTGCTGATTAGGCTTGGTGTAAATAGCCCAACAGATGGTGCTGCTATGCTGCATTTTTCAGGATTTATATGATTTTAGCAATTGCCATATCTCAAGAACTAATGCACGGAATTTCTTCAAACTTAATATTATATTAGACCTTAACATAAGTTGATAAACTTCATATTCTGTTACATTTTCACACAAATAGATCCTTATTAGGCTTGGGTGTATACTGCCCAACAGGTGTCTTTTATGCTCTTTGGGTTTGGAATTTTGGTTGCAAACATTTAAGAGGGTGAGTGCCAACATTCAATGATTTGTTTGAAAAATGTGATGCTTATATCCTTTTTAAATGCACACAATTCAACGAACCTATACCTTTAGTATCTTCATGATGGGCATAAATTGTCATTTAATTTTGGCACTGTGATAGCAAATTTTGAAGTATTAACATGTATGAGATAGAAGAAAGTTTTCAGATTGGCATATCAGAGTAGTTTCACTTAACATTAATTCTTTTTGTCTTCAAAGAAGCCCACCTAATGATAATGTCATCTAGTTTAATAAAATCCCCTATTCCACTTTCACATTTCAAAAATATTAAGCTGTCAAGTTTGTCATCACTCACAGTAGTTCTCAATACATTTTTTATAAATTTTAATTGATTTAAATGTTCTTTTATTAGATGCAACACTATAAGGATAAGCTGCTGTGAACATTAAGATACATACGTAGTTTGAAGGCATGGTCCAAATAGTCTTTGAATTTCATGGTGTTATGTTGTAAAAGCTTTACATAACATTCATCCTTCTTAAATTTACATAAACTTAATTTTGTATATTCTGTTAATTTTAATAATCTACTTCCTTTTACCATCTTTCAATTTTGACAGCAAAATTTTATTAAGTTTTAAATATTAAATCCTAAATCTTTATTTTTAATTATTTCATTTAAAAGTACATTTATTATATTCTATTATCTTTTTCCATTTCTCTGGTAAACTTTCTTAAAATTACTGAAATCGTTTGCCAGAGAAAAGAAATTCTAACTCCTATAGTTTCCCTTAATTTTATTGCTTTCCATTCACCTCGCATCCCAAAAGATGCAATTTTTAAGAAGGTTTTGTTCCTTATCTCAAAACAGACAGGAAATTCCTTTCGACGTCATAGGAACTCCCACATAGCAAACATTCCTTTCTCCCCGCTTCTTAAGTGCGTTGCCATTCCATGGTGATAATCCTACTACAAAATCTTTTTCGCCGGAAGTACTAGCGACAGGCCATCTTTAGAAATATTCTGATTGGCTGACGTTGCCGAGATCGTTTCCAGATTTCGGCAGGCATTTGAAAAAGTTTTGAGTCCGTTAGTTTTGTTAAAAGGACTAACATCTATCCGAGGTGCGGGTTTCTTCCCTTGTTTTCGCCGTGGGGCCAGGGGCCTTACGGGCGCATCAAGTAGACTATATGCACGTCTCTTGAACGTTTTTACTATTGATATCATTTTGCAACTCACTCAAATTAATCTTCAAGCTATTTTAGTAATCCTGTGCAAGCTGTCTCCAATCTTAATTTTTTGTACTGGCCTTTAAAAAATCTTCAAATTGCTCAAATAATTTACAGTACTATGTGAGTTTTTTCCGATCTTAAATTTTGGTACTCGCCTTTGAAGAACCTGCAAACTACTGGAAGTATTCATAGCTGTTTCCGATTTTCAACATCGGTGTTTTCCTCTAAAGAAAATTAATATGAAAACGATAATATCATCCGCAGATCATTCATTGATGCTTCTTCATTATTCCCCAGGAATTCGCATTCACAATCAAGTAATAACTTTATAGAATCCAGTGAAGATTTGACCCTTTTTCTACATATCGAACTTAAGATTCATTCGTCCGTTTACTAGGATTTGCAACTTGTTACATCTACCATTAAAACTTCTCTTTTTTCATGATTATTTTAGAACTTCTACCTGAAAATAACAACTTTTCACATTTACATTGAAATATGTCAAAATGATCAAACATCGATTTGAAGCATAATTTAAGAAAATAAAATGATTCATTATTCTATAAATATGTATTTTTAGATAATTCAAAATAATATTTGAAGATTTTCCTAATTTTATTATGTCATACCGGATCCGGAAATAAAATGCTCAATAATGTTTAATAAATAATATCTATGCTTAAATCGCTCTTATTATTTAGTGTTGTGTGCTATTTCTCTTGATGTGTATCAAATGGGGTGAGTATTATTATTTGTTTTTCATTTTCAAATTTATTTAAATTTGTTTACATCGCTATTGCACTGGCTACTATACGATCAAAGCCATAGTGTGATTTCGGGGAATGTGAATTGAATTTGTTTCGATCAGATTTTCTTTTCGAATTTTCGTTTCAATTTACATATCCCGGAATCTCACTTAACACATGGCATGAGTGAAAAGTTTGCTAAATGAGCTAACATTTAGTTTGAACATAAATATTGTTTCCATTTGACTTTGCAAATCATGTACATCAGGTTTCTCAGATCCAGGAGGAAAAATTAGTGTACTCAAATTTTATTAGATGTAAATTTCCAACTGGGCGAAAAATGTCCGGACCAGGATTCAAACCCGGGACCTCTTGGCTGAAGCCGATCCTGGTCGAACTTTTTCACCCAGCTAACCTTGATGATTACAGCATCTGGTCTGAAACCTGGTTCAGCTCAACAGAATATATCTCAGGTAATGGAACTCCAGAAAACGCTGGATACGAAATTACACTAGATTAATTTTAACACAATTATTCTAATTGGTAAACAAATCATATTAGATGTAAATTTCCAACAGATGTAAATTTCCAGCTCAGATGGCAGAGCACTGGCGGCTTCAGCCAGGAGGTCCCGGGTTTGAATCCTGGTCCGGACATTTTTCGCCCAGTTGGAAATTTACATCTAATATGATTTGTTTACCAATTAGAATAATTGTGTTAAAATTAATGTAGTGTAATTTCGTATCCAGCGTTTTCTGGAGTTCCATTACCTGAGATTTATTCTGTTGAGCTGAACCAGGTTTCAGACCAGATGCTGTAATCATCAAGGTTAGCTGGGTGAAAAAGTTCGACCAGAATCGTCCGGGATAGCTCAGATGGCAGAGCACTGGCGGCTTCAGCCAGGAGGTCCCGGGTTCGAATCCTGGTCCGGACATTTTTCGCCCAGTTGGAAATTTACATCTAATATGATTTTTTTACCAATTAGAATAATTATGTTAAAATTAATGTAGTGTAATTTCGTATCCAGCGTTTTCTGGAGTTCAATTACCTGAGATTTATTCTGTTGAGCTGAACCAGGTTTCAGACCAGATGCTGTAATCATCAAGGTTAGCTGGGTGAAAAAGTTCGACCAGAATCGTCCGGGATAGCTCAGATGGCAGAGCACTGGCGGCTTCAGCCAGGAGGTCCCGGGTTCGAACATTTTTCGCCCAGTTGGAAATTTACATCTAATATGATTTGTTTACCAATTAGAATAATTGTGTTAAAATTAATCTAGTACTCAAATTTGCCTTGCTGAATTGTAATTTAAATATGGAATGTATTGGTACAATATTCTCCTGTATATATGAAATATTGTCATTTAAGCCTGTTGTTGAAGTGTCCAAAGTTTCTTTAAATTCTTTCATGTAAACTATGTATATCAATGTTCATTGATGTGCTATTATTTTTATGTATTCTCTTTGGTGAACCCTTTTCCTACGGTGCTTTCGGAAGTCTGCTTCCTCAGTCACAACCAAATATTTATCAGTGCTTGTAAACTTTTCTATAGTGAAATCTTTTATTTCCTAATTTCAATTGCTAAAAGGTGTAAATTAAAACTTTAAAAACAGTAAAAATAGGTTTATTGAACTGTTTACATGTTTTGACTCTACCTGAGTTATTTTCAAAACAAATAAATAAAAATATTCTGAGATTGCACGGTCTATTAAACACCATCATTCAATTTTTCACATATTCTTTCATATTATGCACGTTATTTTTATTTTATTTTACTTGAATGTTTATTTTATTTTCATAACCATTGAGTAGCTCAAGCCATAATCTTGGTAAGTGAAATGATGCTGTATCGTTACATATTGAATTTTTGCGTGTTACAATCTCTATGGTTTCTCTTGTAATGGATGGATAGTATAGACTGGAGGGAATTTACAAAAATAAAATGAACATTCAAGTAAAATTTAAAAAAAAATAACGTGCATAATATGAAAGAATACATGGAAAATTAAATGATAACGTTTTATAGACCATGCAATATTACAATTTTTTTATTTATTTGTTTTGAAAATGACTCAGGTAGAGTCAAAACATGTAAACAGTCAAACATTTCAAGTCTGTTTTTAAAGTTTAATTTACACCTTTTAGCAATTAAAATTAGTACAGTAGAATCTCAAAAATCCGCACAGCTTGGGACCAGAGGCTGTGCGGATTTTGGAATTTTGCAGATTTTAGAGTTTTGTAAATTCTGGATTAAATTATTTATTTTTATCAACTTATCTTTTTTAATTTCCAAAAAGAGCATGTAATAATTCAATTTAAGCAAATCGAAACCTTAATCTTTTTTACTTACCTGTACATTATCATTTTTATACACAAAATTATTTTTTGTTACAATTTTTAAACATTTCTTATATAATAAAACACTCATACTACAATATATATTAAAACACACATACACACATAAATAACGCCTGCATTCAACAGTTAAAGAAGTAGTAGCTCAGTGGTTAGAGCAGCAGTCTTGTATACTGTGGTCCCGGGTTCGATTTCTGGCTCTGGCTAATTTTTCACTGCAGTTGGGTTTATTGTATTTATTGTTTGTATGTCTGTATAATATTTATATATACCTTTAACTGTTGAATGCAGGTGTTATTTATGTGTGCTTTAATATATATTGTAGTATGAGTGTTTTATTATAATTATCGTAGATTGATGTAATAGTAAAATCTATTCATCGTTATCCAGTCATCCAAGGCTGTCGATAGATGGCTGATGACTTCCCCAACATGGTTTATTAGTGAGAAATTGCAGACTCAGGCATCGGCTGGAGTAGCTCAGTGGTTAGAGCAGCAGTCTTGTACACTGTGGTCCCGGGTTTGATTCCTGGCTCTGGCTAATTTTTCACTCCACATGGGTTTATTGTATTTATTGTTTGTATGTCTGTATAATATTTGTATATAACTTTATTTCTTATATAGTCCTTTGGTTGAGAACTTCCATTTTCTTTTGTTGAAGTTTCTTTTGAATTCTCTAAATAGTCATTATTTCCTGTTGGTTTCCAACTGTGCTGCTCCAAGAACTTCAAAATTTTCACCTAAAACCAAACCTTCTTCAAAAAATTTTCTCAAGTCACTGTCTGACTCAGTTTCACTATCTTCAGGTGGGTTCATTCTTGAAGAAATAATTTCTTCATCTGCAACATGATTTTAAGACTTCATCTTTATTATTCATTCATTCAACAATTTCTTCTTCTTTAGAATCTCTGGTTGAAATTTTTTGCATAATTCAACAGCATTCAGATGCTTTAGCTTGTGGTAAGGTTAACGGAAAAATCTTTATCTTCTTCCTCATTTTCGATAAATAAAGAGCCAGGCCATATTTTATGTCATGCATTAAATAAAAGCCTTGCATGAAATATAATATAAATTAATTTGCTATTTTCTTTAGCGGCCAACAGATAATGCCACTACTAAAACTTTTTTTGTTTATATCTTTCGTCGATTACTATTATTTTACATTTTGTTGCGTGTAAGTTTCTGTGAAATAAAAGCGTTTTATTTGTGTAATATCCTGTGTCATTACTATTTTCCCATAAATTTATGTTAAAAATTATTTTATTTTCTTCCACTGTTATTTGGAATAAAGATTATAAAGAATATTTCTTAATTGCAAGTTTCATTGTTTACATTTTAAAATGCATGCAGATTTTAGAGACTCTACTGTATATCATTACAAAGTGTTAATTTGCTATAGCGGAGGGTTGACCCACCCTTCAATTTTCATATTTAAAAGAATTTCTGAGTTTTAATAACGGGGCAATGAAAGCTACTGGAGTGCTCAAACAAATGTCTTTGTTTCATACAGATAATTGAAACAGGTGTGGAAAAATCAATTGTAATGAGTTTTCAACTTAAAAGGTGTATTTTTTTTAGAAAGATTTTTCTAGATAAAATATATCATACAATATACAAATTTAAGTAATGCAGAAATATTGATCTTTAATTTCAGGCATAAAGATTATACAATAAATTAGGCTTAACATAACAATGTGCTATCTTTTAAAAGTAGCTATGTGGGGAGGCTTGAACCAATCAATGTGAGGGAGGGTTGACCAGATGATCAAATCTTCCTTAAATATTTTTGGAAATCCCATCCCTTTATTATAAATTGTACATAATGAAGGGTTAATGATTATATTTGTAAAATAATATAAATTTATTCTGTAAAGCTACAGTAAAATGGTCTGATAGAAAGGAAAGGGTTTAAAATATATTAAAGGATGATGTGAAAAATTGCTATAAAATCAAGAAAATATTTAATGTAATATAAATGGGAAAGTTGATAGGAACTTTTATTTCATTTAAATTGTGCACATAGTAGGTAAATAGAAAAGATTTGAAAGGAAGAAAGCTGCAGCCTTAAGAAAGGTTAAGTATTTGTGCTTCTGTAAAATAATGCAGCATTGATCAAAACTTTAGGAAGGTATGTAGACAAATTTCACCAAGATGAACACAATGAGATGAAGCCAAACTATGTGGCAGCTAGTGTTGCCATCGAGTGTCACAAATAGTGAGTGTTTAAAACGAATTTTTCTCCAGTGCCTTGTATTTTGTCTAAGCAGGTTTGTTTACATATCACATTTTTCCAAATAAATTTTAATAATAATTAAACCATTTAGCATAACGTTATTCTGCCTTTTTTTAACTGATTTTATTTCCCTGAAAAAATATTTCCGTATAACATAAAGTGAGTCAAGACTCCCATATGTGGGGATCCTTGACCCATTATTTTCCCATGATTAAAAACAATCATTTTTCAAGTTTGTTATGAACTACATTAATGTTGCAATTTTATTTTCATAACTGATTGTATAACAAATAAAATGATATATAAAACTTTATTCTAGGTTCCATATTTAAAAAATAAAATATCATTTTGCAAAAAATTGGTCAACCCTCTCCAGTCTCCCTTATATCTTTTATTTCTTCGAAATTTTTATTCAAGTGCAACGTTTAAGTATTGCAGTGCATATCGATTTTTTCTTCAGTTAGTAAATTCTTTCATGGTCATATTTCTGTTCCAATTTCACATCTTTTTCAGCCTTGGATGGAATTTTAGATGACCCAAATTCTTGAACGGAAACTATTCCCATAGGTTTTGTGGTGAGATTTATATTAATTTTATTTACCCATCATACGTAATATAGGGTAAGTCTTGTAATCGTTTTGAAAATCGAATTTTTTTTTTTTGACGGATTTACACATTTCAGACACTGGAGATTCTGAAAAACATTTTTAGAAAGTAAAAAATTTCCGTCCGTCTGTGTCTGTAAACGCTCTATCTCCTGAACAAATTGAGATAGAGACTTGAAATTTGGTGTGTACTTAGTATGTAATAATGAGAAGAAGCCTGTTGAATATCAGTAATGTCGATTATCCCGAACTATTTTCTTCGGACTCTCAAAATTTTCATTCTGATAAAACGTATATAAAAATTTTCAAAATTGTTTATTTTAAGGAGTGGATATAAAAGACAATGAAAAAGAAAACATATGAAGTCGATCGGATAATTAGTTGCCGAGATATTTGTAAACATATTTTCTACACTCTTCGATTTTTCAGGACCCTGTATTTCATTCATATTTCAATTCAAAGATGTATTTTAATTGGAAATAAGACGCTTAATCCGATGCAATAAACTGTTAGTTAATATGATTATAATTTTTCGAGTTATAAGGATGTTTCTTTTATGCAATTTGGTACTACTCGATTATCCTGCCGAACAAAAAACTATCGCCAAACTATAAGATTAAATGCCAATAATGGCTTATCGTAAATGTCACATTCACAAACACATTACACGTGTTTGTTACGTCATCAAGTGATATTAATTCGACGTTTTATTTGTATTTCTATTAATCTTTTACTAATTTATTAGTTCTTTCGTCATTTAAAATAAAATTTGTGCCAATTTGTATAATCTTGCAAGTAGTTTGGCGATTTATATAATTTGTCGAAATGGGTCGATGGGATAATCAAGTAATATCCGCAATTCAGTAATAGAGCATTACTTTGTAATAAAAATATTTAAATATACATTAAAATTTTATTTTGGAATTGCAATGCATTTTTACACATATTTTATTTTTATATTTTATACTACTAGGGGTGCTCCGCCCCCCCCCCCCACCCTGCTTGGTATGCTCACCAAACCCCCTGCATAATTGTTTTGTGATTCCATTCGGTATCATAAGGCAATTCCTATTTTCTAGCCAACCACAGACGTAATTGTTTTGCGTTTCCATTCTGGATCGCTTCACGATCCCTTATTTTCTATGTATTCAATTTTTAGATTCCACTTGATAAAAACATGCTCCTCCCCAACTTCTGACAAATTTATTTCCTTATCTCCAAGTGCATAATCATTAGAGCTTATAGAGTTTCATAATTATCAAAATTATTAAATATAAAATTACATATATAGTGTTACGAATATTGTAAATAGTATTTGTGCTTAAAAATAATGTAAATAGTTCAATTAAGCTCTATTCATAAGCTAATATTAGTTTTTGTTGCATTGAAATATCTCAATTTGTTGATTTTCTGCAAGCAAGTAAACCCTATTGGATTTCAATGGGAGTCTATGGAAATTTGGCGAAATACTGGAAATAGCGCCAAGTTGGTGTCACTTTTGACCACTAATTTTGTTTGCCAAATTTGGCGATATATCGCCAAGTTGGCGACAGAGCTGTCCACTTTGGTAACCCCCCTTATAGTGTCAGAAAGCTCTGACCAATCAGATGAGTTTCGCAGTATCTAGGCAGATTTTTATTGGTCTATTTCCAAATCGTTACTTATTTTTATGTAGAGAGAAATGCATTTCCATGATGGGTAAGTATTACGATGGCCCCCAACGACTAGTTTAAATAGCTTTACAGGCACAACACTGGACTTTTCATTTCAAATTTCAATAACACATATAAATAGAAATGAACAGGACTGGTGTATATTTCTGCACACAAATAAAAGTAAAATGTAACAAATTTATCATGACCAACAACTTTTCGTATTACTTTTTCACATTTGCTCGTATAACGCTTTTTTCTTGACAACAAAGGGTTACCAAATTCCTTTTCTCGCAAAAATCGTGAGATAAAAAACGTCAGTAAAAAATTGTCTGAAAGTCGCGAAATTAATTAAGAAATTAGTCCAGTTGGTGAAAACTCATCAGATTTGTTGCTCAGCTGTGTTTTGCAGGTGACTAGATTCTTTTCTATTGTGCTACAAAATCCCTTTGATAGATACTTTTAATTATTATTTTAAATCTAAATGGCATATAATTATCTACATATGAGTGACAATAAACTACTTTAATATAGAGTCTTTTCCATGGGCCATGGTAGACTAGTGAAAATCCTTTACCACAATGCATTGCATATATTCACAATACCTACTCTGTTAACCTTTTATCTACTGACAGTACTTATAAGTACCATTAAAATAACTTGTTATAAAATTCATTTATTACATCGATTAATTGTAATACAATTTAGAATGAGTTATAGATACATTATATTATCTTGTTCCAAAAGCATTATGGCTTACACAAAACAAAAATATTTTTAAACGGATGATTTATTTTGCCTTTGCATCTTTTCAGCTTTCTTGGCATTGGAGGGTGAGGGGGGGGGGGGGGGATTTTTCGATTTGGAAATATTTCCATTGTAAGAACATTATATTTGTACACTTCCTAATTCTAAAAAATAGTAAGAAAGATATTTAAGATAAGATTTGAGTGGGGTTATAAATATTGCACAAAATTTCTATAAATTCAAATTTAATTAATCCTTCTAAAATTTATTAAATAATTATGTAAATCTTGTAATGTAGTTTAAAATTTTCATGAATTAATAAATTAGTACATAAAGGGTTAAGATCCCGAGCCATTCTGATAGGCTTGCTAGATTCAGACCATGCAGATTTTTAATGTTTATGCATGCAGTTTAATGATGATTCTGAATAATTTTTAAAATATGTATATAAATAAGTTACATACATTTACCAAATACTTTTTCAGTTTTTACAAATACAATAAAGCAAATTGCAGAGTTAGTATTGTTTCTGTGAGGGTTTCTAAGCTTTGTAAATAAGTATATTTTTTTATCATGTATATGTGCTTTGCAGCCATGAAAAAATAAATCAATGCATGCATCAACTTCTTTGTGTAGCAATCGCCAACACATGAGTGCTTCACGCCCATAATAAAAAAATGAATGGATGCATTAACCTTGCTGTGTAGCAATCACAAATGCATGAAAACGTATGTTTGAGCACTTCACAGCCATGAAAACTAAAACAAAAAACATCACTGTATTCTTCAACCTTGCTGTGTAACAATCTCAAAATGCATGAAATTCATTAACTCCAACCAACCAGTATAATGAACACTTTAAATTTTTTCATTATATAAATTGCTAATATTGTTAAAAATTATTTTTTCTAACTTAAATAAATATTGAAAAATATAAACTTTCAACTTGTTTCATTCAAATTATTTTTTATAATTTAATTAAATACCATCAATTGGAGTAACTTTGGCCCAAATTTCTCTGTTTCATAGCATGTTAGCATCTCCATTCTCTTATTTTATTTAAAAAATTAATATCATGTTAATTTTTGTTTGCTAAGAACATATGGAACCACACCATTATCATAAATTTGTCAAAATTGAATTTTTTTTTTTTTTTTTTTTTTTTTTTTACCAAAAAGTGTTTTGAAAATTTTGGGCTAATGTTACTTTGAATTGGGGTAACATTGGCCCATGTGTTAAAACAAATGTTATAGCGCCTACAACATGATGTGGACCAATATTACCCTATAGAAAAAGACGAGGGAGAGAGGGTAAGAAGTGTAAACATATAAAAAGACAGTAAATTCACATATATTTTAATTAAAAAATTATTACAAAACTCATAAATATTGCTTAATGTGGATTGTCTAGGTTTGGGACTGAATACTGGTTTCTCTTAGAAGTTTAGGTGGACTAATTTTTTCAGCAATATCATTTCATTTATACACCACCGAGTATAGCCGCTGTGGCCAACGACAACACTTTAACTTCTTTCCCATGCAGTCAACAACACAACCCTCTTTTGATTTCAAAATAATCCTTCCAGGATTACTGCAGTACTGGGAGGGGGGGGGGGGGGGGGTGCTGAGCCAAAGCACCACGACCAGGGGTTTATTGTGCTATCTCCCAAAAATGAAAGAGGAAAAACCATCCTCACTTAATCCCTAAATAGATCAGTAGCTGACATAAAATTCAGCAGATATTTGATAGGAATATCCTGAATTTTCCATGGCTCAATCAAGTGTCAACTCAGGTGTTCGAAACAGTAAACAGCATATGTCTCCTCTTTGTACTCACAACCAATATAAAGAGAGTCTTTAACCACCTTCATAATACTAAGGTATCCATTAAGTCTATAGTGTCCTGTTAGCAGTTCCCCCACATTATTCTTCCAGGATAGATATTGCCATTAAACAGCACAAGTACAAAATTTCTAATGTTACAGTCATCTTTGTGAATAGATTTCTTGTTTGGTTCAGTTAAAATCAATACCCCGGATGAATTTCCAGCAAAATTATTGTTTGTACAAGCACAAATGTCTATTTTCATAAGTATACCAGAAATAAATAAAAACATTACCTCAAAAACAACAATGCTTAAATTCAACAAAATAAGAAAAAGCTCCCCTTCAAATATAACATTTTTTATGCCTTGACAGGAAGTAAAATTTAAATGATAATTGGTTGGGCCAATGTTGCCCCAACATAGAAAAACGCTTCTCTTTTTTATCTCGGGAAAGATAACGCATAATCCTACATTAGGCCTTGATCTACACTAATGAGGTTATAATAACATGTACTTACCAAGGTCAAAATGAATTAATTTATAGCTTGGCAGACAAAAGTTGTAAGAGCTAAATTCGCACCGTCTTCACACATTTTCGTTTGACTGGTGCTGCCACATTTAAAATTTGACAAATTACTTACACTGAGCTGCCAACCTCAAGCTAATGCTACCACCTATAATTTGAGAACAAAACTTTGTCAATAACTCAAGCGATGTGGAAAATATAGCAGATTTAATCTTATTTCTCTCTTGAGCCAAAGTTACCCTTAATGGACCAAAGTTACCCCAGTTGATGATAATAAAAAATAAAATGTTCCATTTTTTCAAGCTTTCTGCTGCTTAGATTTGAACTGGTGTTTTACAGCACTGAAGGCAGACAATATACCAAATAGCTACTACACACTCACTTGGAAATAGAAGAAAATTTTAATTCACTGATCACCGCTTCCAAGACATTCAAAGTCAGTATAGTCTGGATATCTAAATCTGGTGAGCTAATCAGAACAGTTTTGGATCTGAGCCAAGTAGGTATTGTGAACATGCATGCATTATGCATGTTTTAGGGGAAAAAACCTAACTTTTTATGTAACCTTGTTTCTTTCTATGAGTGTAGGACGGGATGGGGTAAATCTGGTTGTTTTTATGTAGAGAGGTTAGTCTTCTTGCCCTGGGTGGTCAAAACCTTATCTATGTCACTGCTTTCAAACTATGTGAGATGTGACATACACATAATTCACAAAAGGGGTTGAGTTTCCTTCCACATTTACCATATTTCTGTATTTCTCTTCATTTCTTATTCTATATTCCAAGGCCTGTTTTTCTTAGACCACCCTGCATATTTTATGTAAGTTGTGACAAAATCAAACTGTACTTTTTGTAACTAGGGGTTTGTATGAGCTACGCTTGTCAGTCCCCACGTGAGCTAGAATATTTTTTTTACCCCCACCCCCTCATTAGAAAAAAAAAAAAAATTATTTTTTGTTTAAAACTTTATTTTTCTCTTTGTACAATAGAACCTTGATTAACCTGCACTAAGAATAAAATAAAAAAAAAAAAAAAAAAAAAAAAAAAAAATGCCAAACACCAATTAATTAGAATTTAATAAGGTAAAAAAAAAAAAAAAGTTAAGTATGTAAAAAAAATTAAACTATTTAGGAAGTACAATTAATGATGAAAAAAGCTGGTGTGATATGACAAGGTCAAAATAAACTCCTTAAAACACCATAAAATTTAGAAATGTGTAAGGCCTATTAAAAGAACTTAGCCTTCCTTCAACAGGTGCAAAAAATACATGCTTCTACTTTCAAAGCAGAAGCAACACTGAGGGAGAAAATGTAAGGGAGAGGGACAGATTGAAGGAACAGCCAATCACACAAGGGAAGGTTCTATTGTACCCAATCAGAAGAACATGGAATAGAAGCAAAATTATGAAGCAAATTGAATAAAAACAGAGTCAAAGAATACGAATATGTAAAATATAAAAATGAATGAAAAAATAAATAAACCAAATAGAAATAAATAAATAAGTAATAAATAAATAAATAAGTAATAAATAAAAGGATTTAAAAAAAAGGAACTGGAGACTTAGCAGAGGGAAATTGGAATTTATTGACAGGTTACATTAAAGCTGGTTGACAGGTAACATTAAAGTTGAAACGTTTTAAAACTTTAGCTAATTTGAAATATAAAGGGGGATAAAAAAGCAGAACAAAAAGTTGGTACTTTCTTGAAAATTTAACTATTTATCTTAATTGTGAAGTTATTGTTAATGAAAAAACTGATTCTACCATGCTTTATGCAGCTTGAAAAAACTTGTTCACACCTACCATATAATATTTATTTTTTAAATACAGTCGAGCCCTAATTTAACGAATCACGATTTAACAAATTTCTCGATTTAGCAAATTTTTTTATGGTCCCGACGAAAATGGAACAAAAATACTTCGATTTAATGAATTTATAATCCCGATTTAACAAATAATTTTCGATGTAAAAAGAATTAAAAATTGAAAATTTATAATAAATATTAGAAAATTTCTCCAATGTCCCTGATTGTTAATTTTCTAAATTTGTATCTAGTGATGCAGAAATATCAACATGCCATAATGCACATTACACCGAGGTTATTAATATCAATAGTAATGGATCGGATGAAATAGAGATGAAGCATGTAACGTTCAAAAAAGCTGTTAGAAGTTTGGATACTTTGAAATGATAGTTGAGGGCTCATGATGTTGATGACACTGTTTTCACAACTTCGGAAAAAAATCGATAAAGAAGCTCAGAATACAAAATCGAAACAAAGCAAAGAAACATCTATAAAAGATGTCTTATATTTTACTGATAAAGTTTAAATAAATGAGATTTTTAGCTTAATTACAATGTTTTTGATTTATAGTAGTACATAAAAAAAGAATCAATTTTTATACGGAGTATTTTCTTAAAGCAACAAATGTTTAACATGATTATTAAGGTAAATGAGCATTGTTCTTATTTATTGCCATTTTTTTTAAAACTTGTTCTGTTCTACAAAAATATTCCTTTGATTATCCCGATTTAATGAATAATTTTGATTTAACGAACAAAGCTGCTAGTCCTGAATGATTCGTTAAATCGGGGTTCGACTGTATGCATATTTTTTCCTAATTTTCTGATGAAATGATTCTTCTATAATTTTTATTTTTGCATACATTATTATTTTTAAACCTTTTTATTTATTACTTATTAATTTACTTATTCATTTATATATTTTACATACAGTCGGACCTCGTTATCCCGACACCTGGTTTTCACGTCACTCTGCTTATCAGGTCAGTTTTTCAAAGTCCCGATTTTGCGTACATGATTTTAATATAAATAAACTCCAGATTTTACGTCGTCGTATAATGCTCAACTCCGGATATCCCGACGGTTTAGGAAAACTGCCCGTTTTTCATAATCCATCTTATAAGCATGGAAATTAAGCGGTAAGAAATATCTTAACCAAACTTTTCAAAAAGGTATCTAAAATACCCATTGAGACAAATCAGAAATTTTACTTCAATCCTTTATCCGAATAAATGAACCCAAACTCTACGAATGACCCACTTAAGCTCCAGATAGACGTATCAGTCTACTCGTGGTCTTTTTGTTCTGGTCAGGTGGCACTTTCTTTTGGTTACAAGGCATTTTTCATCCGACTAAAACCGAAACATTGCATTGCATTGAAACGATCAGAAATTATCTAACATCCATTTCTGAAACAACGAATATTGATTACAATTCATTGCATAACATTGAAAAAAGAATTGTAGGACGCACATCTAGGGATAAGCAAACCTTAATTCATTAATATTTCATGTAACAATAAAAAAACAAGTCACCATAAATATGATTTTTATTCTTTTCAATTTTGTTTTTGTATTTATTTTGTTTAATAATAATGTTTTATTACTTAAAACTGCAAGACCAGTTATGAATTTCAAATGGTCTTAAATTACTTAAAAATACAGCTTTTTATAAACATTTTTCTCCAACTCCGGTTACCGCGACACCCCGCTTATGACGACACTTTGTTCTGGTCCTTAGAGTGTCGGCATAACGAGGTTCGACTGTATTTGTATTCCTTGACTCAGTTTTTATTCAATTTGCTTCATAATTTTCCTTCTATTTCATATTCTTCTGATTGGGTCATACTCTTGTGTAATTGGCTGATGGCTTCTACTTTCTATTGGCTGTTTCTTCAACCTGTCCCCCTTCCTTACATTTTTCTCCTCAGTGTTGCTCCTTCTTTCAAAGTAGAAGCACATATATCAAGGATGGCGAACCTTTTTGAGTATGCGTGCCAAAAATTTCAAAATTATTATGTACCAACAGTCTAACGAGCCAAAATTTTTTAACTTAGATAAAATCCAATAATTAATTTTTTATAGAATTTTTTCTTAAATATTTTAAAACTTATTCTAAATTCGATTCCTAGCTTATTTATTATGCTGCATTTATTCAAGAATATAGCCATGTCGTATTGAATTCGTTATTATTAATCTATAAATGAGTTTTTCCTTTATTGTGCACTTCCGAATCAGATCATTTTTAGTTTTCCAGGCAGACGCAGGTTCAATAGGCACATAATTATTTATACTGACAGTTAAAATTCAATTTTCAAAATTAAAACCTAAATAGAATAAAACCTAAAATAGAATAAAAACAATAAATCTAAATAAAATAAAACCTAATCTGAAGTATAAAACGTGTCAGTTGTATATTACTATGCAAACTATATCTTAAAATGCCATTTTCAAAAATAAAACCTTTGAAATTTGATAGAGAAGCAAAATGATTTGGAAAACACTACATGTTGAATGGTTTGACGATAAAATGACGCTTTAAGATGCTTTTATCAAAATTTAGTATCTTAGTTTCTTAATTCATTGAAAAGTAACGGATTGTTTTAAAGTAAATTATATACCTGTTACACAAAACTATACTTTTTGTAAAAAAAATTTAAATGAAGTGGTCTCCATAAACTGAATATGATGTATATGTTTTTTAGCGTGTCAGAGAAATTTTCTTATGTGCCAAGTTCGGCATGCGCGCCATAGGTTCGCCATCCCTGACATATATTTTGCATCTGATGAAGAAAACTAAGTCGTTGCACATTTCTAAATTTTATGCTGTTTTAAGACGTTCTTTTTGACCACATTTATTAGGGATGCACCGAATATTTGGTATCCATTCGGTATTCGGCCATGTTACCGAATATTTGCCGAATATTCGGTTTGGCCGAATATCGAAATATTCGACCAACCGAATACTTAAAAAGAACTTTTAAAACATATTTTTAAAAACCATATACCACTTATACATTTAACAGTCAACTTATAAAGATATTCAGAATAATTAGAAACAGAATCATATATTTAAATAAAAGAGAATGTTTTTACATTATTTATTTGCTGTTTGTCAAGTATTATTTAAGAAAATTAACCAATCACGAGGATTTTCATAGGAATTATATAAAAATGCAAGTTCCTGAACATTGTCCAGTCAATAATCTGTTTCTTGCTAAGATTTTAAGAACAACATTTACAATCTCTGAAAATGATCGCCCACTCCAGGCACCGATCTAGGATGTATTTAAAAACTTCCTTGCTTAATAAAAGGGAGTAGAAAGTTATTCTTGCTGAGTTGCCACCCTATAAAATTTGAATAAGTTGTATTATTTTTTTACTTTTACTTTAGTCTCTTCCTGACAAACAAATAATATAGGATCCTTTACAATTTTTCTTCCAATTTTTTCATAATTTCTCTTTGATTTTAAAATGTTTGTTTTAGAATTTAAGAAAATTTTATTTATTTGTTTTAATTCACAGAAGAAGCCATGAAATTTAAAATTTTATTAATTAAAAGAGTTTTATAACTATCCTCTTAAATAACTCAAAGCAGATTTTTTTCAGCATAAAGTTTACTTGAAAAAAGCTCTTGATTATCAAAATGAAAGTTTCTTTTTTAAATATTATGTAAAACTGTTTTAAAATTTAATGTTTTAATGCCTTTAAACTTTGAAATATAAAATTATTTGACAAGCCGAATATTCGGTATTTGGCCGAATAGTTACTATTCGGCTGGCCGAATATTCGGTATTCGGCCTAGCAGTTACTATTCGGCTAGCCGAATATTCGGTATTCGGTTCGCCTGTAGGCCGAACATTCGGTATTCGGCATTCGGCCAAAATCACTATTTGGTGCATCCCTAATATTTATGAAGTGTTTTAAAAAAATAGTTATGAGTTCGACAACCTTATCAACACCAAACTGATTTTTAGTTTTGCTTTGGTCAAACTCAGATGTAGAGAATATCCATTCTAAGCTTGCAGTTGAATATATTGTGTATGCAATTGAACTGTGGCTTGCATGTTTTTTTTTTTTTTTTTTTTTTTTTTTTTTTATGTCTTTCACAAAACATATCAACTAAGATAAGAGATGCAAGATGTTATATTTATATAATTGGCAAGTTCATTTAATTCCTTTACAGAGAGTTTATGGCTTTGTGTATTCTTGACTGAATAAATGGTTGTGACACAAACTTTCTATGCATTTTTTTTTTTTTTTTTTTTTTTTTGTAGTGTGTCACTACTATGTAGATTTTGCACTCTTTTTTGCATCACCCAGTATAATATCTGCACATTGTAAAAATGACCAATGTTGAAAATCGGCCTATGTACACCAATTATTTCACATTAATCCCACATAAAATAGGAAAAAAATCTAATGTTCTACTTTTAAATATATTTTGTAAGGAAATTTTTTCCAACCAGTTTTTACAAAGATTTAAAAATAGAAAAAAAAAAAAAAAAAAAAAAATGCAAATGAGATTTTTCTGAAAATCCTAAATTTCTTATTGACCTTTTTTCCTACAAAACTACTTGGTATATATAAAGTGTGTGTGTGTTTAATTTCAAGCATTAACTGTTGAAAAAGTAATTACTAAATTCACATTACAGGTCAATTATAAGTACTTGTAACTTTTTCATTATCAAGGTACTGGCTTTTATTATAAAGCTAATTCCTTTTTTTCCAGCTATTAAAAACATTAGCTATTCCATCTGCAAAAAGAAAATTTCTCAAACATTCCGATATGCTTTAAAAAGTAATGGATTTGTTTTAAGTGATATTATAATACATAAGCAGGGCTGGCTAATATTACTCAGGGCCCTGGCAAAACAGTTAGTAGGGTCCAAAGCATACTGCAATACTGGACTAATACAATTTATATTTAAAATTGTATATATCAAAGAATATATAATATAGATAATACAATGTGTAAAAATACCACTTTCACATTTAATGTGCATAATTATTTTTTAAATTGACCTCCAAAATTTCATGAATCAAAATTTAATTCTATCCTTTACAATATTTTAAATATTTATTGTTTATTTTCAGGACATCAAGCACATACATTTCCCGACAATTATGTCAACTTTGCCTGTAAGAAATAAATTTAATTACAGACTTTTTCTCATGAAGAAACAATTAAAAACAAATCTAGAGCAAAAATATTATTTTATTTAGAGAAAACATTATTTCAAATTGTATACAGAGAATCGGGTCCCCTAAAAAGACTCCAACTGGCATGGGGCCCTGGGCAGTCACTCCATTTGCCCGATGCTTGCACCGCCCCTATGTATAAGCCCCCATAATCAAGACTGTGATCTTCAAATGTCTTTTGGATATCAGATGCTTTGCTAATGAAAAGAACTGTTAAATTACTGTTCTCAAAACCAGCTCACAGAACCTTTTTAAAGCACATCTGAATATTTAAATTTTTTTCATATTTAATTGTTACTTTTGCAAGTTTATCATATTTTTGAAAAAAAAAATCCTAGAACTTTTTTTTTTTTATTTAAAGACAAATCCTTTCAAAATTAAAAGAAAATTTATTATTAAAAAAAATATATCAATATCATAATGTTACAATATATTATTAAATACTATAACATTCATTATCACAAAACATGTTGATATCTGATCATATATTAAATAATTTTTTATATACAAATAAATATTTCTAGACATACACCATAAGATAACTCTCAATAACTTATGACAAATTCCATAATGGGATTATAAATAGCACAATTGACATCCACTGATACACAACGTTCAATTTATGCATTAATATTACAAATTAGCCGCTTACCTACGGCTACGCCTGCAACAACTAATTAACTAAATTATAAGAATAACTAATTTTTAACAGTATTTAAATGTATACCACAATTAAATGAATTTCATCCATTTCTAAGTTTTCCCAAAATATTTAATATTAGCTATGGAATAACATAATGAAGTCACATTGGAAATGTCACTCACAATTCCAGTCTACTTAACTTTTTATTATACGCTAGCAAAGTATGAGATCCCAAAATGACTGCAGACCCAACCTGAACCTGTAAATTCTATTTAAAGTTTACCAATCTAATACTTTTGATCAGTAACTAGACCCAAAGGTGGAAAAAAAAAAAATTGTAATTTAATAGATTACAATGACCATTTGGAATTTATTTCGTCCACCAAATTCCGTCGCATCCTCTTCAACAACAGATCGCAAAAATCAAACTTCAGACGACCAAAACCTTCATCGATAAACTCTCCAAGTCCCGTTTCGAGAAGAAAAACAGCTTACAAATCGAAAACTGTTCAACTGAATCATCCACAGATTGTGACAAATTACCTACATTGAGCTCAATTTTTCCCGGTTAGAATCGACCAATTGTAAAATGCTGTGGCTAGTGGATTGGAGCCCCTCGAGACATGGCCTTTTACTACCAATCGATTAAACATTAGATTGTTTCCTTTTTTGCATTCGTCTTTTATTCTGTAATCGATCAGTTGAAGACCTCGATTTTCATGGCCTACATAATGAATTGAAGTCCTCGATTTTTGCTTTGCAAGACGATTTTCATTTCGGCGTCGCTCTTTGACTTTGAATTTTTCCATATCTGATAATTTGCGCCTACCCATTTTGTAACTTTTTCAATTTTTAATGATTTTATGCCTTCCGATTACCTATTCAAACAATTTTTAATGATTTTATGCCTTTCTATTACCTATTCAAATAAAAATTCTTCTAAAAGTAAAGAACATCGTTGAATTTCGTTAAAAAAAAATAAAATGTGAGCATCATTTGACCCCATCCTCGACCGAAAACAACAAACATTTCCAAATGGTTAAAAAAAAAAAAAAACATTGTTCCGACCACCCACAACCCACCTTGAACCTGAAATACTTAAGCAAAAATAAAATATTTCAATCTTAAACAAACAAACAACAACAAAGTTGCTCCCAGATTTATGCAATTATAGAAAAATAGTCTATAATCATATCTTTAATAACAGTAAGTAGAAAAATAAAAATTTAAAAGCTCATTCATATTCAAATATATAGTTTTTCGTCTGAAACAAATATCCTGGACTTTCTTTTGAAAAATTGAGTTAACCTAAGCCCAACCTACAAGAATCAAATCTTGACCGATAGCTTCAAAAATTAGAATCAATCTGATTTGAACCTAACATACAATGAAAAAAAAATTAGTGCTCACGGGTCGGCTTAGCTGCAGGTAAAATAAGATTACCTAACTCGATGCAGGACTCTAATAGGAAATTGGATATTAAAGTTAATGTTTTGAACATTTAAATGTTTCTTTAAAATGCTTTAATTGAGGAAAGTTCCATAATCAGTTGAACAGCCAATTGGCATATTTTTAGACAGTGTAGTTTGGTGCAAAATTAAATTCATTGTTGCAAACCAAGTTCCTTCCCCCCCCCCCCCCAAACATTGAATAGTATACTATTTTAGGTGCTTATTTCCTCACTCACCTCACCTTCTAACTTTTATCTGAGTTACGTCGATTTATATATATTTTTTTTCTGTAATTTTGTTCATGCTATTTATTGTCTTCATAAATTTTGCTCTCTCCTTCTCTCTACATTAGGGTGGAGCGAAAAAAATTAATTTTTTAAAATCAAAAACGGGTAGGTACCAAAAGTTGCCTTTATACTAGTACATCATCTGCGTGCAATATTACCGCTGAAAAAAAAATGGCTTGAGTCTGCGCTTTTGGTCCAAAAGTCGAAATTTTGGGTAAAATTTGACATTTTTTCAAAAAATTTAAAAAAATTCTATAGAGATGGTTATTAATTAAAAGTGTTATTTAAACCTTTATTATTAATGACTTAACATATTTAAACGATATCTTTGTTCTGTATAACGGGAACAAAACTGACAACTTTTGGGGGGAAAAAGGCGTTGCCACTCTGTTGTGCCGTACAACTAATTGTTGTTTAGAATATAGCTCTTCCCTAGTTGCTTTCAAAACTACCCAGGAGGTACCACGTGGAGGTGACTGCATTTCATGTCACAACAGTGCATAGCTCGACCACCCTACCATCTGAACTCAATGTTTTATTTATACATTGAATTGTGATTTTTTTATCAAAGACTGGCATGAGTTTTCTATTTATCAACCTAGTACATCTCTTCTTTGAATCCACAGACTTTGTATGCTGCTGCTGTGATCTCCTTTATGTATTTTTGTACTGTTTGTGTAAGAGAAGACAAACAGTGTAATTCAGTGCGGATGATATTCATGTAATCTATTCAGCCGTCTATTATCTTCACCAAGATTGCACTCGATAAATGCATATTGATTAGAGGTTCTGTTACCACAACACTTTTCCAATGAATTAGATTTATATAATTATCCGCTTCAAGGTTGATTGTCGATATTTCAGATTTGCGTATGCCATCATTTACTCTCATTTTTCAACTATTATGTGCTGAGCAGCTAGCTGTTTATTGTGATGGCAATCGTCAGAGAACATTGAAATAAGAATTTCCTTTGCATATGCAAAGCAACCATTTTCCTAAATAACCTTTTTTTAGTATTTATTTTATTCCGTTTTGTGTGTTGTTTAGTAGCCGAGTAATTTCCCATGAGTTTTTAGATCCCTTCTTTAGCTGTGGATTACATTTGATTGTAAACTATCCTGGGGTCAAACTTGGATAACATAGTACTTTTTGAGTGAACGTAGGAACTCTGATGGGCAGTGAGTGCCCATCGAAGGCGGATAATTCTGTTAGTTGTTGTCATCCATTCTGCGAGGGACATGTTTAGAATGAACCATTACAATTGATCATATGCCACCTCCAAGTCCAGCGAATTTCCTCTGCATCATTTATTAGACAAGGTCGTTGGCAAAAATTATATTCTAACTTACAGGGATTCGCCAGACCAATAGGAAAATCTTTGTCTACGTGCTTATTCCCTTCTTATTTCAATTTTTGAAGCCATAGAGAGTAACTCTCAAACATTATTTCCTGAATTCAAGAAAAGTGTACTTAGCACATACCTGCTAGACATTTGCAAAATTATTTCATCAAGATATTGCTCAGAAGAACTAGCAAATAGGAACCCAAGAAACTTGTCCTATGCAAGATTGCTCACAAAGGCGCATAAAATTATTCGCCATTATATATGCACTGATTGATCATCAGAGTCTGGTTCACTCACAAAGTATAAAATCTTAGTTTATGCCCCAAGATGGTTTATACCAAATATAATCCACATCTAAAAAATTGGTCTAAAAACTTATGGGAAATTACTCGGCTACTAAACATCACAGAAAACAGATACTAAAAAAAATTTTTAGGACAATGGTAGCTTTTCACATCGAAAGCAAATTCTTATTGCAATTTTGATGACGATCGCCATCACATTAAACAACAAGCTTATCAGCATATAAAAAATGCAAGAGGTAGAGTAAATGATTGCATACTCAAAGATGAAATACCTAAATGTTGTAAAATGTTGTTGGAACAGAACTCCCAATCAATATACAGTAACTGGATGCTATTTTGGTGAATATAATAGACAGCTGAATAGATTCCATTAATTCCACTGCATTACTCTGCTTGCCTTATCATACACAAGCAGTAGAAATATACGTGAAGGAGTGTCACAGCAGCATCACCGAACGTCTGTGGATACAAAGAAAAGATGGACTAGGCTGATACATAGAAAACTTATGCCAGTCTTTGATAAAAAATCACAATTCAATATATAAATAAAACATTGTGCTCAGATGGAAGGGTGGTCGAGCTATGCACTATTGTGTCATAAAATGCAGCCACCTCCACGTGATACCTCCTGGGTAGATTTGAAAGCATATTCCAAACAACAATTAGTTGTATGACACAGACCTGCCAACCTTTGAAAATGAGAAATCGTAGCACACAAAATCAAAATTAATCTAGAGGTTGGTTGGTTGGTTTTTCGTGTTTCGCAGCCATCTTTTGATATTCGTAAAAGGAATGAGGTTTCAGTCTTTCAACTCAATATAATAAATTTTTTCCTCTGAAAATTTTTACACACGATTTTTAGAGTTTCTTCTCGTTTCGAAGCGTTTTTTTTACATTTATAAAACGAGTTTGGTTCCAATTTTTTAGCCAAGTGCAGTAAATTTTGAGGAAATTTGCGATTTTTTTTCCTGCGATCATTTCAGAATATTCAAATTTTTTTTTCCATAATCTTAATTCACATTTTTCTATCACGATTCTTTGTTGAAATCCGTATTTTTTACCACAAACTTTTGACGAAATTCACATTTTTTACCATGATCCTTTGACGAATTTTGCGTTTTCTTTCCGTGATCTTTCGGTGAAATTTGCGTTTTCTTACTGATCTTTCAATGAAATTTGCATTTTCTTACTGATCTTTTGACGAAATTAGCGTTTTCTTTCTGCATATTTTTAACAAAATTCGCATTTTTACCACGATCCTTTGACGAAATTAATTTTCTTCTGCAACCTATTAATGAAATCGATTTTTTTACAGTCATTTGTCGAAATTCGTGATAGTTTATCGCAACCGATCGGCAAAATTTTCGATATCTTTTCGTGACCAATTAACAAAATTCACTACTCGTTTTCCGTGACCTTTTGACGAAATTTGAAATATTTTTCCCTCTATAGTTTACTGAAATTCATGATTTTTTGCGCAATCTTTAGACAAAATTCGCAATTTCTTTCTGAACTCTTAACGAAATTAGAGATTTTATTCGGCGACCAATTGAAGATAATTACTATTTAGATTTTTGAAGAAATACCCGATATTTTTACACGATCATTTAAAGAAATTCTCAACTTTTTCCGCGATCGATTCATGAATTAATTTAAGGAAATTCCATAAAAGAAAAAAAAAATCACAGACTTGCAAGAAATTTCAAAATATACTCGCAAAAGAATCATAAGTCTATGGAAGAATTTGCTGGGGGGAAATACTGCACAGCATTTTTCATTATATAGGACTTTTCTTTTCCGTGTGCAAATCGTGCGATTTTGCACACTATTTCAAACCTTGCCCCTCAAGGATCCACCTCCCCACCTCCAGAAATTCTTAACATGGCACCCCGTTTCTAAGGAAGGGAATTCCTGTATAAATATTTACAGAAAATCGATTCACTCGTGGTTAATATATACATAAAGAGGGTTTTGTGTTAAAAAAGTTTGTTTTGCAGCACAGATTTTTTTTTTCCCCATGAGCATTTTTTAATGTCTGAATTTTTGGACTAATGACCAATTTTTTAAAACTTTCAGAAATGAATACTTTGAAATTTTGAAACAGAATTACTCTGGAAAAATATGTTGCGCGGGATAAAAATTGCAACTAGAAACAAAAAGTGCGTTTGTATTTTTTACAAAAAAATTGTAGTTTAAGACCGATTTTCATAACATCGTAGTTTATAGGTCCAAATCGTAGCAACTACGATTTTTTCGTAGCAGTTGGCAGGTCTGATGACACAACAGAGTGGAAACGTCTTTTTTCACCAAAAGTTGTCAGTTTTGCTCCCGTTATACAGAACAAAGATATCGTTTTATAATTTAAATATGTTAAGTCATTAATAATAAAGGTTTAAATAACACTTTTAAATAATAGCCAACTCTAAAGATTTTTTTTTAATTTTTTGAAAAAATGTCAAATTTTACCCAAAATTTCGACTTTTGGACCAAAAGCGTAGACTCAAGCCATTTTTATTCAGCGGTAATATTGCACGCAGATGATCTACTAGTATAAAGGCAACTTTTGGCACCTACCCGTTTTTTATTAAAAAAATTTCATTTTTTTTGCTCCACCCTACTCTACATAATTCAATATTTTAATTGATCTTTTTTCCGTACAATTACAGTTACATATTTAAATTCGCTATGACACATACACTCCATCATCTTATAAGTTATCTACCTTTAGATTTCAGATTAGTAGAGCTTTTAGAATATCTTCCGAAGAAAATTTGGAGGGTGAGTTAGATAAAATTAAACTTATCGCTATTAACAATGTGTATCGCGTAAAAATTGTTAATCAATTAATTCAAAACTTTATTAATACAGTGAACACATGTGTTATTGAAACTAAAATTGATAGTGAAGTTAATATGAAAGGGTTCTTACGAATTATTATCCAGGTTTCTTTGAGTTTATAAAAATACCTTTAAAAGTGTTTGGTTTGAGTTTAATTGTGTGGCCTCCTGAAATTAAAGCAGTACAAAAATTGATCCAATTGATAAAGGTGACCTTTCAGGAGTATATATTATTCCACTTATTAGGGAGGGAGGATGTTAGACATTATTATGTAGGCATGACCCAAAGGAAATTCAGTATTAGATGTAGGGAACATGTTACAGATGTAAAAAATAATAGGGGAAATACGGCTTTATCAAGACTTAGTAAAAGAGATAATATCAACATCCTATTCAATGAAAGTAAATTGATTTAGAGATCTGACTTTTATTTACAACTATTTGTAAGGGATCCAATAAGAGGCTCAAAAGTAGGGTGTCAACGATTTTAATCAATTGATTTAAATCAGCGATTAAATCGTGATTTTAATCAACTGATTTTTAAAAAAAAATCATTGATTAAAATCAAAATTTTCTGAATGTTTAAAATGACGTAAAAGTATTAAAATCTAAGATTAATATAATTTGAAAGTTTCTACAGGTATTTTATCTTATGAATAAATGAAAAAAAAAGACTTTAAATAATTGTTTCTTAAGCTTAATTCTTGAGTCTTGTAAAACATTAAGTACAGTAAGTTTGTAAAGGCATAAAAAGCATTTCATTTAAAAATTATATTTAAATCTAATATAATTTGCAATGTCATAATTTCCTTTAAGCAATCAAATTATTCATTCTTTTATATAAAACTAGACAAAATTTGCAACAAATAGGACATATGACATTATGACGTAGGAGAGTGGGGGCTGCCTCGGAACATTCCCCGCGCTTTTCTCAAAAAACAAATTTTTTTGGGTGTTACCGGGTGAAATTTTGGTGGGAAGTTACAAATTCGGATTCAGCGACCCAAAAAACATAAAGTGAGTCAAAATACAGAACTAGTATTAATTTTGCCAGGTAAAATCCCCTATTGCCTGGACTTCATAACTTAGTGCACGTAGCGCCACAGTGGCGTAATTACGGTGAAAAACTTTTTAAGAAGTATGGAATTATTTTACAATATGTATGTGTGTCAGAAATTCACACTAAAATTCAGATATTTGATTCCATTTTTAAAATATTAACTGATATCTATATAACTTATAATTGAATAAATAAATGTACTCCAAAAATGATCTTGGTCAATTGAAAAAAACACCATTATTGCAAAAATCCAAAAGCTAATGTCATGCTTATGCATTTTTGGCTTTAAAAAAAAATGGCTAAACATTGTTTGGCGACAAATGCAAATTAGAAATCGTAAAGAAAGAATATATAATTCACAATTATAGTAAATCTTAAAATTACATCTGTTTGTTTATACTGTAAATCACATCATGTGGAGTTAGATAAAAATAAAAGGAAAAGAAATGAAAATAAAAAAAATGTAATTAAAAATTAGTCTAACCAAATTTTCAGATTAATTTTTTTAACGTAACGCAGGCGATAATTCGCCAAATATTGTATCAATTGTAAAATTTCACAATAAATTATATTTAGAGCATTAAAATTATTTATTTCATGTTTAAATTAAATATTTTCGTTTTATAATACTGTGTCTCATTAAAACTTTTTTTTGCTCTTTTTTAATTAAATATCAGTATTTTTTTTCATTTATTTGAGAGATATTTGTATTATTTTCTAACGGATATAGCCATTTCAATTCTCTAATCAACAAACTTTTCGCCAAAATATAATCACTGGCAACCCTTTCCTTCAAAATAGCAGTAAAATATGAAATTTATTATAAAAATTCATAGCTATCCCTGTATATTTTCTCATAAACCACCCCGGGAATATTTTCTATCGAATGATACAATTTGGAAAAAAATCCACCGGGTAGTTTTCGAAAACACTCGAGCGGAACTTTTAGAGCTTACTGCTTTATAATATATATGATAAGCAATGCAAGTTTAATAAATTTCTGCAAAGGAAGAGAGTAAGTAACCAGAATCTCATTTTCTATTTTGCAATAATAAATTTCTATCAAATATTGGAGCTAAAGGAGAATGGAAGAATAACATCTTCTCAACAGCTGTCGTAAAAGTATGTATAAGAGAAAAAGAACTAATTGGATAAAAACGTTAAGCACAACTAGAGATCCCCACTGGGAGGTAATAGTGCTGCTGTTTAATATTTTGAGGATTTCAGATATAACTGGATATTCATATACTTACTCTGTATGTGTGTATGAATGGTTGTAACTTATTTTTATAATTTCTTTGGTTAACATACGCATACATAATGTAAGTTACAATTTAGACAAAATGCATCCTGCTTTTTTTTTTTTTTTTTAATAGCGAAATTTACCAGTAGTTGTAGCCAGAGATTTTTTGTAAAAAATTTCGCCATACACAGTATTTCTAAATATGTGTGCTCAAGACCTTACAAAAATGATAAAATTTTATTTCTTAAGAAATAACAGGATATTATTCAAACATGTTATTTAATTCTAATATCAATTTATAATTCATAAAATTATTAAAAATGAATGAATTTTTATTTATCATATTAAAAATTATATACTTTTTGCTCCTTATTGTTACTAAACACATTACTAATATATTTTCTTGTGAAATAGTGCCCTTTTTTGGAACTAGCATACTGCCCCTTTTCCTTCTATTTCTAGAATGAATACTAAATTATAAATTTACAGTTTAATAAATATAAATATCACTAGTATTTAATATAGTTTTACATAATTATTATAAAATATTAATGTGTATAACTTTATTGTATTCTACTAATCAATGAAACTACTAATTTGCAGTTTTTATGATTTCTATAATTACTAACTAATAATTAAATTTTATTAAAGTGTGAAAACATAAGATTATGTTAGCAATTAGAGGTTTAGTTGCTTTGGTAACCTAAAACTCTTGGTATCTATTCAATATTTTAACGCTAGGAAAAAAATCATAAAAATCCGATTTAAATCAAAAAATTTTGATTTAAATGAAATAAATCCGATTTTTTTTTTTTTTTTTTTTTTTTAATCATGATTTTTTTACACCCTACTCAAAAGTATCTAATGATGTTTCAAATGAAAATCAAATTTCAAATTATTTTTGCTTAAAAGGTGCCAAGACCAACTTAGTGAAAAAGATTCCATGCCGGGAATCGAACCCGGGCCATCAGTATAGCGCACTGACGTTCTACCGACTACACCACATGGAACGATACCCAGCCTGGAACTTCTCACTGTTACATGTTGGCAAGGCTACAAACACAGCACAAGATGGAATATTTTCCGTGAGCCACCAACATGGGGCAAACACAGACACTTAATTAAATCCAGCATCGATTGAATCTATATTAATATTTGGAAATTTTTACAGAGAGAAACATTCGCCTTGAATACAATATTTCAAATGAAAATCAAATTTCAAATTATTTTTGCTTAAATCACTTTTGCTTTTTCACTAAGTTGGTCTTTGCGCCTTTTAAGCAAAAATAATTTGAAATTTGATTTTCATTTGAAATATTGTATTCAAGGCGAATGTTTCTCTCTGGAAAAATTTCCAAATATTAATATAGATTCAATCGATGCTGGATTTAATTAAGTGTCTGTGTTTGCCCCATGTTGGTGGCTCGCGGAAAATATTCCATCTTGTGCTGCGTTTGTAGCCTTGCCAACGTGTAACAGTGAGAAGTTCCAGGCTGGGTATCGTTCCATGTGGTGTAGTCAGAAGAACGTCAGTGCGCTATACTGATGGCCCGGGTTCGATTCCCGGCATGGAATCTTTTTCACTAAGTTGGTCTTTGCGCCTTTTAAGCAAAAATAATTTGAAATTTGATTTTCATTTGAAATATTGTATTCAAGGCGAATGTTTCTCTCTGGAAAAATTTCCAAATATTAATATCTAATGATGCATTGTCATTTCATATTACAAGTATTTGGGTAGAATGGTTGAACAACTTTGGGAAGCAGATTGAGCAAAAGACAGCGTTGAAAATATAGAGGGCATTGTATCTTCACTTTATAATAGGGACTGATCTCACATTCCAGTGTTTTATGTACATTGTATTTGTTTTTTATGTGTTCTAATGATGATTGAGTGGATCAATTGAGACATGATAATATTTTAAAGTTTTTTTATTGATATTTGATGTCTTTTAAGCAATTAATGTATTTTTAGTATATATTTTGAAGTTTTTGGAATATATATATTTTATGGTGTTACTATTAATGGACATAAGTTAAGACTTTTTCTTTATATTTAATATAATATTTGAGGAATTAAGTTTAAATAATATTTTGAGGTTCTGTTCATTATAGATTTTATTCAAATTCAGAATTTTATTCTGATGCCTCAAGGTGAGTTTTTTTGCAGTGCATGATTGATATCTGGAGCACCTTTGTCATGTTCAAACTCTTTGTGACTTGCAAGGTTCAACACTACACCAGAATCGGCCAACATGTTTTTAACAAATCTAGTCCAAAATTCGCATTCCTTAAGTCTCGCAATAAATACATCAACCAAAAGTGACAAGTTACAACCCAATCTTCTACCTCTGCCAGAGTTAACACTTTATTTATTGTTTTCTTTATTGGACAGGTATCTTCAGATAAGAAGTTGCTTAAAACTTCACAAATCAAAAATAGCAAGAGCACCAGAAAAAACAAGTAAATTTGAAAGAAAATAAATTTTGTTGTGGAAGTTACCTGTCTTTTTTCCAAATGTTTTCCCACTACAAATAATGTATGAATTGTAAATTTAAGAACGGGGAACAGAATTCGAAAAATTAGTTTATTTTGGGATTGCCAGTTATCATACTAGCCTCTATTGGTAAAGAGCAAAGCTTTTTAAATTAATTTTTGGGGCATTTTTAAGCTTATCTTATTTTTTCTTAAAATAATAATATTTATTCATTTTACCCTAATATGTAAAATGAAGAAATACAAGATTATATTTATATTTATTGAAAATTTTTAAGTATATATGCAGGGTTCATGCTAGAGGATGGGACTGGATGATTCCTGGAATATTTTACTTAAAATTACTCTACTTTTCAAACTTTCAACTTAAAATTTTAGTTAGGATCTGAAAATCCCACTTTATTATTTTTCCTAGCAACGTTGGTTTGTACTTATATTTGAGCATATCCTGCACTTGTTTATAATACAAGTATAATTGAAGAAAATTAAAAGGTTTAAGTTCTCATTTTTGACACAAATATTGCTAAATTTGGTACTTAATCATCTGCATTAAGAGTAAATAAGTTAAGTTCAGTACCATATTAAAGTTCTTACTTCAGATCAGATGAATCAATTTCTCTTGGAAAGTAGCTGACAGAAAACGTTCAGAATAAACATACTACTTAGTCATAAAAAAGCTAGTAATTTTTCCTTGTCCCTGAATCTGTTTAAATTTCTTAGGTCCTCTATGTTCTTTTTTAGCTTTTTTACCACTAGGTACTGAAGAATTTTCCTTAGCATTCTTGTTGGGAACTTTGCTGATTTTCTTAGGATCTTTCTTAGTGCTTTTATCATTTACAGAAAGATCTTCATTAGTGATTTCACTGAGAATAGAACGTTTTTGACTTTTCTTTGGTGGTACTGAATCCTGTGATTCATCTGGAAAAATTCCGGAGATCTTGATTTTCTTTTCACTTAAGGATTGCTCCACACTTTCTTTAAGGCAGTCTTTAAATGTCCTGAAATCATATTAATGCTATTCAATGGAATACAATGTGACTCGTTCATACTGATATAAAAAAGAAAAGAACAGAAGAAAATGCATTTAAATTCAATATACAGATTAAAATTTTGAATATTTTTTATATTTTAATTACATACTAGAAAGCTTCAATTTCAATAAAATTTAATTAGTTTTTATTTTTTTCTTTAATAATAAAAAAAAAATACTTTAGATATTTCCGTATGTAATAACAAATTGTAATAATTTGAAAGTGTCACATTACAATATAAAATAAGTTTTTAAAAAAATCTACTGAATAATCCCAAAACATAAGATCTAAAATTACTTTTGAAATTTTAATAGTACTGGGTCTTTTTTCTTTTTTTTTTTTTCAAGAAAATTAGTTAAGATTTTTTCTACCTAAAATAAAATCCTCAAATAAAAATTGAGAAATATTTGTGCAGCTTCAACATATTTCATCATCATATAAAAATTTAGACAATGTTTTTCAATATTATATTATAAAATAGTATGTTTCTATTTTAAACTAGTATTTGGAATGATTTAAAAATAATATGTGCAGCTAGGTTTACTTATACAGCAAACTTATATGTAAGCCTACAAAGTAGTTCAAAAAAAGAAAGAAAAGAAAAATAACAATAATAATAAATAAGAGGGGAAAAAAGTATTTATTTTTGTTTAAACTTACGTTTTTGATGGAGTGCTAGAGTTGATACAAGATCCAGCACTGCTTTCAGAGTTGTGAAAATAAGATGTGGATCCTACACTTTGAACCTAAAATATAAAATTTTATTCATAAACAGTGTATTTGAAACTGTATATAGAGAAGTGCAGTAACGATTAGGGACCATCCATTAATTGTGTCACACTTTATTTCAGAGGAATATGCTTTTTAATTTCCATTTATACATTGGTTCATGTACTACTCATAGTATGTTATTGAAAAATGATCTTTTATTTTAAATAATAAAGAAATAAGAAACCATTTTTAACAAAATACTGAGGCATAATTGACTATGGAAAATGCTTATTAATATATACAATGAAAAATATAAGAAATACACATGAAAAGGTATGATTTTGCTCTCAACAAAATTTTAAAATTTATAAATCTTTAAATACAACCAACACAAAAAAACAACTAAAACAAATTACATTTCTGAAGATTTTAACAAATGCATAACATCACTATATTTTTATAAAAAGAAACATACAAAATACCAGCCCAACGTGTACTCAATTGGAAGGAAGAAGTCCAGGGACAGCTCAGGCTGAAAAAAATTGAAGCCTAGCACAGGCCAAGTCTGTAGAAAAAAATAAGGTCCTGTACAAAAAAAAAATTAAAACCAAGCCAGCCTGAACAAAGTCTGCTGAAAGAATATTAGCCCTAGACCAGCCAACAGGCTGGACTATATACATATATATGTATATATATTACTATTTCTAGTAGCTTTAGTGATTTCCTACTATAATTTTGATTTTAAGTAATTTGTTCACACACAAAAGCAAATAATAAGAGTGATTAAAATAAGTTTTTAAATCTGAAGAATTTTAATGAGAATTAATTAATATATATTTTAGACCATAGGTTTCCAACGGGGGTATTACTGACCCCCCCCCCCCCCCCCCCAGTGAGCACTGGAGCCTTCCAGAGGGCCGGTAGAGGGTTCAGAGGCAAATGGAGGGAGTGTTAAGACAGTCAAGGGGAAGGGGGGGCAGCATGACGTATCTATGTAATTTAGGTAATTAATATAATAACACTTGCTGACCCCTCTCCCTCCAGGCATTGCCTGGGCCCTTGTTAAAAATCTGAAATATACTTTTAAATGAAAATCTATGCAAACTTTGGGCTGGGTGCCCCAAATCGAATTTCTTTTACGAATGTGAAAAAATCGCCGAGCACAAAAAACCGCGGAAGACAAAATTTTATTATAGCGGGCTAAAACATTGTAACTGAAATTCTTTCACAAATGTTAAAAAATTGCTGCAGAATAAAACGCTTTAAAAATCACTAAATATTCAAAAATTCCACAGTGCAAAATTTGCTATATTAGGCACTAAATAAAAACTAAAAGTAAAATTTAGAAATGGATACCAAGAGTTCTGACTTCAAAAATCAATACCAGCCCTCTAACACCTGGATTGTGGGCAAAAATACAGAAATTTTCAATTGTTTTTCTTTCCTCGTTTTTGGCTGAATAGGGGTTCAGTGCAGTAGATAATTTACTGTTTAAGAAAAGTAATAGACTGTACATTACTGAACTAGACAATTTGGACTGACTTTAATGAAATTGGAACGTGAGTTTAAAAAACTAAACTGTTAAAACTTCCCCAGTCTCAACCATTTTTCATTTTTTTTAAATTCCTGATTGATTTTGTGTTTATTTAAAAAAATTTTATAAACGGTTTTTATTACTTCTGATGGTCGTTTTAATTAATTTCTAGTTTGGGATTCTTAACAGACAGGCAGATAAAATGGGTACAGATAATATGCAACAATATTTTAATATTTGGTATAATTAATTATTATAGAGAAGGGGCGTTGAATTTTGTTTTCTGATTAAGGGGGGGGTAGTCCAGAAAAGCTTGGGAACCTATGTTTTAGACAGACTTAAATAAGCAACTACAAATTATTAAAAAAAAAATAAATAAAAAAACTTGGCTTTCAGTCTTTGTAAAAATGCAAGAAATTTATGAATATTATGCACAAAAAGTATAAAAATTATTATTTTAAAATTTTAATTTAGTTTTCTACAAAAATAAATAAAAAGTATAAGCATATAGAAGATAAATAAACAATAAAAAAGCAAAATTAGTTCTCACTTTTGTCACAGAAGCTATTGAAAGTACACTGTCTTCATTTAAAGTTATTTTAGACTCACAACTAGATTCTTCATCAGGAGATCTGAAACCAAAATACTTAGATTTAAACCCTTATTATTATTATTATTATTTTTCCAAAAATCAACTATTTTTATTTACTGGCTTACACAGTCAAGTACAATTAGAGAAAGAAATTGATGTAATGAAAAACCTATTGTAAAGAAATCTTTTCAATCCCCAACAAAATTGCTACTGACAAAATGTAGATATAATTACATACAAATAGCCTAGAAATACCCAGATGCAACAAAATTCAATCTAAAAGTGTCTTTGTGACAGGGTTGTTTGATTTAAATCAGCTTGATTTAAATTGCGATTTAAATCAAATGATTTTAAAAAAATAGTCTTTGATTTAAATCAGTTTTTTTTTTTAACATTGATATTTACAGGTTAAATAAGAATCAAATTTATCATTTATGGTATAAGAAAAGTCATCATTCATTTCAGATTAAAAAATACCTTGTAATAACATTAAATAAAACTTTTATAAGTTCAAAATACTATTATTTAAAAAAAAATAAATGCAATTGTATTAAAACATATTATCAATCCATAGTGTATTCCTCAAAAATCTTGATAAATGCTCTCTCATTTTTAAATTGTTTTCTTTTTTAAATGATCAGGTCATTTTTGCAAGTTAAATGCTTAAGCTATAGTTAGTACCTTATTCATGGGTCTGTCCAGGGTTTGTGTCCTGTTTTCTGTGAAGATTTTTTTATTGAAAAATCTAATCACAATTCTGTGAATTTGAAAAATCATTATACATAGGTTCTTGTTTATGTTTTTAACAAGATCGTTTATATATATATATATAAGAGTATGTAATAGGTACTTTGTTGACTTCCAACTGTTTTGTGACAAGTTAAATTTTATTTTAAAATAATTAATTTGTGAAAGTTTAAATCTGACGACAGAAAAGTTTAGAAAAAGGTCTATTTTGAAGACAAAGAATTTTGTGAAGGGCCATGTTTTAAGATGAAAATTGTGTGAAGAGTCCTGTCTAAATATTTAAAAAATTGTGAAAGGCCCTTTACAGGACCCAATTTTTTCCTAAACAAATCCCTGTTATTTCTAAACTAAGCAGAGATTCCTACTGTCCAGTAAGCATGATTGATTGTTGAAATGATCAATGGCTGAGGAGATAACACTGACAATTGATAGTTTTAGGCTTTCAGTTATGTGATTATTTTTCATTTGGTAACTATTTTGTCAATCATAAGATTAGTATAGTATAATGTGAATCAAAAGTTGAAACAATAATGTCATTTACTAATACAAGGTACGGTTACGGTTTTGATACATAAGAAAAATGGTTCGCTGAAAATGTGTATGAAAATGCGCTGAAAATATACATGCGCTGAAAATGCGCATGTATATTTTTAAATATACATGATTTACATTTTTATTCATTTTCCTTTTAAGAATTCATTATATAAATATATGTAAAAAAAAAAAGAAATTTGATTTTTCAAAGATTTATTTGCAAATTTTTTTTCATACACTGAAAAAACAAAAACTTTATATATTATGCTTCGAATTTATAATGATTTGTTGTTGCATGTTTTGATATTTATAATTATTGTGTTCCTTTTTTTTTTCTATTTTGGGGGATTTGTACATTTTTGCATATATTTATTTAGTTTAACTGTATTGCATATTAATATGCATTTTTAGAAAAATTTTTTAAAAAAGTAATCTTCCATTAAAAAAAAATTTTTTTTCTTTCCTTCATCATTTTAACAAATTTTTCCCTTATTATTTTTCTATTTCCTTTGCTTTACGGTAATTTATTTGTCATACATCAGTGTTTTAGTATACCTTTTGATTTTTCATGTGTATACAAATTATTACGATATGGCAAATGATTTGCAATTAAACGCGCTTATGGCAGCGATTCCCACTTTCCATGGAAAAGAAGGGGAATATATACATTTTTTTCATTAAAAACATTAGCAATGTCTGTAAGATACAGAATTGGAATGACGAGAATCATATTCTCCTCTTCCGCCTGTATTGTAGGGACAAGGCGCAGGAATATATAGCGAGCGATCCAGAAATTAACAATATTGATAATTTTGAAAATTTTGTGCGTTTATTTAGAGCAAAATTTAGCAGAGAGAAGAATTTTCAGGAAACCTCTTATCAGTTCTTAAATACAAGGCAAAAACCAAAACAGACAGTGAAGTAGTTGGCTGAGGTAGTAAAAAAATTAGTCGATTGGTTCCGAACAATGAGGATATTCCTCAAATGATTATTCTTAACCAAAAATTGATGTTTAACAAATTTCTCGAAGCTCTTAGACCGGATATTAAAACAGAGGTACTTAAACTTGGAAAGGAAAATTTCGATGATCTGGTTTCTAGTGCTATGGATTGCGAAAAAGCTTTGGAGCAGCAATGTTCTTTCTCAGTCAACACCATCAATGCAACGCAGGTTTCAAATAACAGCAGTCAGGACTCATTGATTACGATTTTGTTGAAACAACAAGAAAATTCAAATAAATTATTGCAGAGTATGGCGGAGCAGTTAAAAGGATTAAAAGAAGAGCGGACTGTTTGCCATATCTGCAACAAACAGCATAATACGTGCGATTGCTGGTATTTTCCGTCTTTGCAAAATAGGGGATTTTTTTCGCCGCAGCAAAATTTTTCTGGTCAGGGTAACAGTGCTGCTAATCAAGCAAGTAATTTTTTAAGTCCTAACAGTAATTCTCCAAGTAATGATAGATATTTTGAGAATCAGGGCAGAAACTTTGCTGGAGATTTTAGAAGAGGTAGCGATAACAATGTGCAGCGATTCAATAGGGGCAGAGGTAGAAATAATTATCGACCATATCATGGCAGAGGCAGAAGAAATAATTTAAACTTTTAGAGGGTTCTGATGATATTTTGCACAATTTTTCCCCTCAATCTCACAGAGCCCTAGATGATAATCTTTTGCACGAGGGTAGGAATTATTCTGAAACTGGTGTTAACATTCCAAAATCACTTATGTCATGTTTTTCTGAGGATTCTCCACTTCCTTTAATTAAATTAACATTTGGGAAACATAACTTTATTGGTCTTCTGGATTCGGGGGCAAATCTTTCTCTTATACAACCTAAAACTATTAACTTACTTAAACAAAACAATAAACTGAACTTTTTATCTAGATCTGTAAACATCAAAACCATCAATAATTCCAGTGTTCCTTATTTTTCTGCTGTACAATTAAATTTTAAAATTCGTAACAAATGGTTCAGCAATGTGTTTTTCGTTACCCATGATAATTGGCACTCTAACTACCAAATTATTCTCGGTTATGATTTTTTAAACAGAAATAAAGTTTTGTTAGACTCTGCCAACTCTCAACTTATCATGGGAAACCTCACATTTCCTTTCGAAAATAGAAATCCTGATTCTACTCAAACTTCTAATGATAACAATGAAAATGTAAGTTCCAATGACAATAATGCTATTCATGATATTTCAAATTCCAATGCTGAATCATATGAAAATATTAATTCTCTCTCTAATGATATTAATCCAGAAGATTTCAAAAACTTTGTCACACCAGCTAACCGTGTCATTATTCGGCCAAATCATGGCAGGATTATAAGACTTAAAGCTTTACATAAAATTAACAATTCATTTAACTATTTATTTGTTCCATTAACTACCAAACTGCCACTAAACTTAGATCTTAGCCTTCATGAAGCAAATGTTAACAATTCTATTCTTCTGTATGTATTCAATAACAATAGTCAAAAAATTGTCCTCAACAAAAATACTAAATTAGGTTACTTAAAACAAATTTCTAAAGATCAGATTTCTACGCATGATAACAGTAAAACATACCAGGTAAATTCGCTAATTTGTGATGATATTTTAGAACTTCGTAAAAATGAACTAAAAGCTAATAATTTTCAAGTTGATCATTTACCTGAATCAGATAGGAAAAGAGTTCTCAAACTTCTTATGAATAATTCAGCTGTTTTTTCTTCTTCATACAGTAACACTGGGTTGTACAGATAAAGTTGTTCCTCAGTTTAACTTACTGCATGATTTTGCTTTACAAACAAAACCATATGCCATTCCTAGAATTGCCAAGTAGTTTGCTAGAAATGAAATCGCTGATCTTCTGAAGGCTGGCATTATAGAAAATTCAACCTCAAACTACTGTTTCCCAGTCATTTTTGTTAAAAAGGATACGCTACCTACTGATGACCCTAACAAACTTAATTTTCGTATGGTTATCGACTATCAATTACTTAATGCAATAACTGAACCTTATAAAATTTGTTTACCAAAAATCAACGACATTATGCAAAATATATCGGGCAAAAAATTCTACACTGTTTTGGATTTAAAAGCCGCAATTTTTCAAATTCTTCTTCAAGAGAAGGATAGGGCCAAATTAGCATTTGCAACGGAGTATGGGAATTTTCAACCTAAACGCCTGCCATTTGGATGTTTGAACTCAACTTCTTATTTTCATACTTTAATAAATAGCTGCCTTAGCTCATTAAGAGGTAAAAATGTTCAATATTTTCTCGATGACATAATTGTTGCTGCTGATGCATTGGAGGAAATGTTAATATGGTTGCAAAAAGTCTTTGACAAATTGAGAGAATTTAACCTCACTTTTGATCCTAAAAAGCTTCAAATATGTAAAGAACAAATAACATACCTAGGTTTTAAATTACACAAAAACGGTCACTCTCCTTCTACTGAAAATGTAAACAAAATCAATAGATTTCCCATTCCTACAAACCTGAAACAAGTTCAAAGTTATCTAGGTATGATAAATTATTTCCGTTATTTAATTTTCAATTTTGCAAAAATAGTACAACCTATTGTAAATTTAACGAGAAAAAAGGTAAAATTCTTCTGGAGCAATGACTGTCAAAATGCATTTCTCAAGATTCAGGAAATTTTGCTTACCAATTCAACAGTTAAAAATTTTGATGATAGTAAGGATGTTTATTTGGTTACTGATGCATCTATGGTTGCAATTTGCAGAATTCTTATGCAAAAACACAATGACAAATTCTACCCCATTGAATTTTATTCTAAGCAGTTAAATCAGGCAGAATCTAAATACCCTTCAATTAAACGTGAATTTTATGCTATCTATTCCTCTGTTAAACATTTTTCTGAATTCTTATACGGTAGACAATTCAAAATTCTAACAGATGCTAAAGCTTTAACTTACCATTTAAACCTAGAAAAACAGGCTGAAATTGTAACTAGATAGCTTTTATATTTGCAGAGTTTTAATTTTAAGGTTGAGCACATTCCTGGGCTTGTTAATCCAGCCGATTTTCTTTCTCGTGTCATGGACCTTCCTAATAACCCTAATTTATATGGAAATGCCTTAAATATTTTTATACCTACTAACGACTCACTAACTACCGAAAATATACTTAAAGAGCAGCTAAATGTTGAAAAACTTAAAGAAATCAGAGAAAAAATAATTGCTAAAACATGTTCTAACACTAATTACTCAATCAATCCTAGTAACGATCTTTTAATGTTTGCTAAAAAGAAATCTGGTAATGCCAATAGAGTAAAGAAAATCGTTATTCCTAAAACATTAATCAATAGTTGCATTGCCCTTGCTCACCAAGCTCATTTTGGAATGATGAAAACGGTTGAGACAATTTCCAGGAATTATTTCTGGCATGGTATGGTTCAGGATGTTCAAAATTTTGTAAATAACTGTGAAAAATGTCTTCCCTACAAAAGTAAACAAACCAACACAAAACCTTACTTCATTTCCAAGTGCGAATTAGATCCCGGAGAGATGCTTGCGATAGATATTGTGGGTAAACTCCCCTGGTCACATGGCGGTAAATTTTTTATTCTCACCATCGTTGACCACTATTCATGCTTTCTGGAAGCTATTCCGCTTAGAGATGCTACGTCCCCATCTATAATTAAAGCTTTAAAGACTACTTTTCAAGGTTTGGTATACCAAAAATTATATTATCTGATAACGCCAAAAACTTTACCTCTGATGTCTTTCTAACCTTTCTTAAATCTCTCAATATCAAACGTAGAAATTCGTCCATTTACTTCCCGAGGTCGAACGGTGTTGTCGAACGTATTCATCGATCCCTTAAAGAATCAGTTGCTTCACTATCTAATCAAATAATTGAATGGTCTGATAGATTGAAATTTTTTGTGCTTCACTACAATAATTCTAAACATTCTGTAACTAATTTTAGTCCTGCAAACTTATTTTTTGGCAGAGATTTAAACTTACCTATTGATACCTTCTTATCACCTAAAGATGCTGAAGAACCTTCCACATACTTTAAACAACAACAAGAACACATCAAAACAACCAGAGATTTAGTTAAACTTAATGAACAGAAATATTTTAAAATGAATGCAAAATTTCTTAAAGGTCGTCCTGCTCCAAAGTTGAAAATTGGCGACAAAGTTTATTTAAAGAATTTCCATCATACTAATGCTTTTCATGCAAAAAATTCAGGTCCTTTTAAAATTATCCAGATATGCAATAACGATAACTATCAAATTCAACATATGACTGATCCAACAGTAAGTATCAGTATCAGAGAATATTGTCTAATCATCATTTTTTTTTTTTTTTTTTTTTTTTTATGATTATTTGTAGTATTTATTTTGCTTACATTGTAAAATACCATCCATTTCTTGAACAAAAACAAATGTACATTGTCCAGAATGATAGTTGTGCCCATTAAATTAAAAAAATTTTAAAATCATTAAACTGTAAATTTTAAAATAGATCACATGTGATCTTGGACACTGAAATTTACAATTTTAAAATGTTATTCCCCTTAGTGTCTTCATATGTATATATATCTCTTTGAATTAATTTTTTTTAAAAACAATACAGTGGTAACATCTTTATCAGTTGTATGAGTTTTCAATATTTTGCTGGCGAAATACTAGTGGTCACGGAATGTAAGCGCTTACATACTGCCCATTTCTGTTCAGTCATAAAGTTGATTAAACATACTGATTTATTGACTTCATTATTTTAAAATTCTATATTTTATAATAGGTACTATCCTTCATCTACATTTTTTCTAGCTTAATTTTAATGATGGGAATTCAATATTATGTTGCCACAGATTTTTTTTATGTGTGTTCATTTTTGTTAATTTTTGAACAATATATATCCATATCATATTGAAATTGAGGGGTGATCTCAACATATAAACTTTTACTGCTTATCCATGTGATGTTTTATTTTAAAATTCAATTATAGGATCCTATATAACTCTTATTAAAAATTATAAGAAAAAATATATAAAAAATTAATATAATTTTTGAGACAACTTTAATAAATTACAAAAATAAAAAATACAAATGAAAATTTATATATGTTCCAGAAATTATATGAAAAATTATCAATGCTCAAATCTCCTAGCTGCAGCTCTTTGAATACTAGTGGAGATATTTTATGAGAATACGATGGAGCAACTGCTCTAAGTTATTTCTCTTTTTCTTTCAGTTCCCAACAAATTTATAGTGAGCACACACAGAAGGTAAATTCGGCATAGCTTGGGGCAAAAAATAATCACAAAATTAGTACCCTTCCGATAAATCCTTCAAGGTGCAACTATTCATAATTTAAAGGGAATAACATTTTAAAATTGTAAATTTCAGTGTCCAAGATCACATGTGATCTATTTTAAAATTTACAGTTTAATGATTTTAAAATTTTTTTAATTTAATGGGCACAACTATCATTCTGGACAATGTACATTTGTTTTTGTTCAAGAAATGGATGGTATTTTACAATGTAAACAAAATAAATACTACAAATAATGATATACAGTTGTCTCAGCTACATCACAATTGCAGTATTATCCTGTTTTAATTTTAGTTTTTTGATTTTGCAATACTTGAAAACTTTATGCAACATTTTGTTAAAAAAAAAAAAAAAAAATGATGATTAGACAATATTCTCTGATATAGTTTTATTTTTATCAGGTTTGCAATATGTCTACTGTTAGGGGTTTGCACATGAAAATATTACATTTCTATAGGCCAATTGGAACCTCACCCATGCAGTGTTTTGTTTATACATAAATTTTATACCGCCATTTGTGGTTCATTTCTACCTGCACCATGTTTGTTATTGTCTGATATTGTGTTCTACTATTCTATTTCTACTTGTACTGTGTATTCTTGTTTGGTATTGTGTTTATATACCTGTTTTATTGTATTGTGTTTATTGTTGTTTAATATTGTGTAGTTTACCTTTTAAATTTGCATAGAATTATCATAAATTAACAGATGGTTCATCTTTTCGAACCTGTCAGCTAAAATTTTTTTTAAATCTTTTTTTTTCTGCTACCGGGAGATAAAATGTTGCATCATAAAAAATATAATGCATCATTTCCCATTCAAATTAATTTAAATAATGTAATTTATTACAATTTTACAACTTAAATTAACATTTTCAAACACCTAATTTCTAATCACAGGTTTTTAACTTATAATGAAAATTTTAATGATAAATAATTCAATATTTCCTTAATTTTTTAATGTAAACATTATCTCTTATTAAGATTATTTGAGTGCAATTAGTATTTTATTATATTTCAGTAATTTAACTTTCAGATTTTCCTTCAATATACATTGCGAAATGTGTAAACTTATTGTAATTTTCTAAGTCTAAAATATAAAAAATAGAAATCTTTTATTTATCAATATTTCCCTTTTAAATTATATTGTATGGATAGAAATATTTATTTCTAGCCGATTGAGAAATTTTCAGCGACTTGAGATGAATACTTTGGCAGAAATACGCAAAAATGTATTTTCTATCTTTTCTCATTTTTAATTTCGGAGTGCGACGCCATGAGATCATTCTTTCCGACATTTTGAAAGTTCCAACATGAAGCTACAAGAAGGGTATTCCCCTTTGGCAAAGGGACGCTCAGTTCAAAACCGGACGTTTGCTAGATCGATTAACATTCCTTTTGGAACACGCACGTTGTGGGTGACGTCAGGCGTGGGGAGGATAAGCGCTTCAGATTGGCTGGCGCGCTTTGTAATGGCTTTTCATGTTTGAAACTCTGGGTTCTGGAAGTCATCAGTCTTCACCAGGGAACCGTTGGAGCAAGAAGTAACAGTGGGGCTGCGACGCCGTGCTTTTGAGCCAGCAGTTGCGGCAGAAGAATCCATAGATACGGCAACTTGTCCCGCGATGAGTTTTTGTGGAAGAGCATCAACTATTTAATCATATTCCTGAGAGTAAACGCTTCGTATTTGTCATCAAAAATTTACTCTAAAAGTACTTTGTTTTATGCAATATTTTACGTCTGAAATTCCCAAGATTCAACATAAATAACTTTTCTACAAATGATAGTAAAAATTTTGCGAAAAATTTCGTATACATCATAGTCATTTCATCGTTGGAGAATCATTTCAGACCAGCGGTACCTTCCGTAATATCCAATATCCGAGCAGCGCTGAATTCATCGTAACTTTCTACTCAACAAATCATTGTGAGAAGATGCGAATTGAAGTTCATTTCCTCAACTGCTTAACCATCGTGACTTGATCCAGTGGTATTTTGCTAACCGGTATTGTCTATATTCAGAGACTAAACTTTTATCTTCTTTTGGACCTTTCATCTGCATCCATCGTTAAAAATAATCAAGTATATAGAAAACTAGCACTAAATCGTCGATGTATATTTTACTTTAAAGTCTTGAACTTTGTTAAAAATTACAGTTACCAAAAAAAAAAACAATCTCATAACCGTTCCATCATCAGAACATCTCATAATTAACCATATTGACTTAAACTTCCGGTTATAATAATTTATTTCTTATGCATCACGGAACCACGATATATGTTTTATAATTGAATAATATTATATTATCTATATTTTTCCTAATAGTTTATTCATAGTTCAAATTGTAAGGATGCATCCTAATTAACAAGCTTGATATGAAATTAAATAAATATTGTTTATAAATTACATATTTTGTGTTCAAGTATTTGGGTGAGTGTTTTCTTTTCTTTATTTTTTCAGCTACGAAAATAAGTAAACATAACTATCATTATTCTTAAATAAATTAAAATTAATTCTTAACTGATATATTACGCAATGTCCACCACTTTCATGACCGGCTGTAGTGTGATTATGAGCTTATGAATCGGAATTAATTTTGTTCAATTTAAACTTCAAATTGAATTTCACACTCCAATTCATTAAGCCCAGAGTCACAGTACACCAATAACTATTTTTCAACTCGCCAGTTAGCATTTAAAAAAAAATTTTCGAGTAGTAAATTAAAACATTGCTTTGAAGTTGAAATTAAATGTCATCGTTTGTTACATCATTTAATATTTGGCCAGATGCCATATATGCACCTGGTTTGGCGTGATTTTTTTAATGAAAATTTGGCGAAATCCTCGTTTTCGAATACCAGTTACATATGCATTTTTGGTACTACTTAGTTATCCCGTCGACCAAAAATCTATCACCAAACTATAAGATTAAATGCCAATAATGTTTGATAAATGTCACATTCACTTGACTTTAAGCAAGTTACACGTCTTTACGTCATCAAGTGATTTTTATTTTGACGTTTTATTTGTATATTTATTAGTGTTATACTATTTTCTTTGTTCTTCCGTTATTTAAAATAAAAATTATGTCAATTTGTATAATTTGGCGAGTGGTTTGGCGATTTATATAATTTGGCAAAATGGGTCAATGGAATAACTAAGTAGTACCGTATTTTTTAATTATTTTCTATTATTTTTTATTTTTAAAGGAAAATAACCAAAAAAATAATTAACTATAGAACAAAACAATTTATGTAATTTAAAAAAAGAAAATAAAGTAAATAAACACTTATTAAATAAATAACAATAGCCGGGTTACCATGTCAACCAAAATAATGCCATTTTGGCACCAATTAGGTACCCCGGTGCGTATATGACATCTGTGCCTAATATTTTTCTTTTCATTTCGTTTAAAAAAAATAAAGAAGTGAAAGCCATTTATTTTAAATGTTTCTGTTTATATTAAATAAAATTATAATGAAATATCAAATTGAATTATGAATAAAAGTAACATGATGCATTTCTTAGCATACATTTAAGGGAGGCCAAACTTCTCGCCAAATTAGTTTAAAATAGTAACCTTTTCTAAAATCTGAAAAAAAAATATCTGTTTGATTAAAATTTGAGTTGCCATCATTAGAAAAATGTATATAAAATTAGAAAAAAATTAATATTTCGAAAAATAATTCGAATTTAAAAATTCTAATACAAGTTTTGAAATCTGCGGATCAATATTGATTTTTGGTGTTAATTTCATCGCAAAGTATTCCATATTTTAGGAGAAATCGCCGTGAAACATAATCAGTTGTTTAATCAGTCGATCCATACTTCCGTTTCATTAGGATTTTATATATATAGGGTAGATATATTATTGGAATAACAAATAAATGAAAAATAAATAATTTTAAATTAACTAGAAATTTATATACACAGAACATGCATAGATTTATGTATAACAATTTAAATTTAATAGTAGAATAATAAAAGTTTAAGTTTTAAGTGAACCTTTTAAATCTGTTTGCAACAATTTTTAATTTTTATTTAAAATATCTTGAATTCTTATCTAGGAAATGCAATGAAATTAATAGAAATGTGTAAATCTTTGCAGAAAAAATAAATAAAATCATGCATGTACATAAATAAGCACACAAATAATATTAATTTAAAAAAATCTGATTTAAATCAAATAAATCAGATTTTTTTTTTTTTTTTTATTTTTTATTTTTTTTTAAATCATGATTTTTAACAACCCTGCTTTGTGAAAGACAGGCAGGACAGTTAAGGTTTTAAGTGAATCAATGGCTTTCTTGATTACATTAGAAATTTTTTTTATAAACAGATAAAACTTTATGATGCAGTTATAGCAAAAGCTACATATTAAGCAGTTTATATTTATTAAGTGTTATAGTTGCTTTAATAATAACAATGGAGAGGGTGTAGATAGTTGTACTTTAATATTTTCTGAACATTTTAAATTCATACATAATACTTTTCCCCCCTCCTAAGTTACCACAATCATTTTATAATAGCTCATGCATAAAGAGACACAAAAAGAAAAAGATTGTAACATTTTTCAGGCAATACAGTGATGGCATTCTTATAATTTAATCATATTTTAGCAGATATTTACAGAGTAGAACAAGTGTCCTATCTAATAATAGATTAATAACTGTCATAATCTTTATCTTATTTTGAGATTGTATGTAGTATACAGTCTTCTCAATTGAAAGAAAAAAAAAGTTTGCTTTTTCCCATGCTAATTACTTATGCATCTGACCCTTGCCCTTGTATCTTCATTGCACTGAAACCACCTAAAAGTGTTTATATACAGATAGCCAAAATATTATCTTTCAAAAATAATTTTATGCAAATTATCTTTCCATTTAAAGTAAATATATATATATATATATATATATATATATGAAATCACTTTAAGCAAATTCATCATTCATAAAATTTTTAAATGCTTATAATATAAAACTAAGCTCTAATCTGACAATTCTGCCATATGTGAAGAGAAATATGGAAAAATGAAATCCAAGTAGATGTAAAGCCTAAGGATGAAATTTCTAGGACATACCTCTTCTCCCCCCCCCCCCCACCCTCTATGACACTCTTATATACTCCAAATATTTTCTTTGCACTTTTGTACTGATAGAGACTCTATCAAAAATTGCTTTCAAAAAGGTTGTTTTTCATCTTTTAGAGGAACTCTTGCATGCCTGATAGCTGTAATATATATCAAATAAGGATTATTATTATTTTATCTTATATTAAATCAAAATTATTTTATTTTCCAGTTGTATTATATTTTTAACTTTAACATGCCATATCCTTAGATGATATACCACAATGTAAACAGCATTTACGAAAATCTAAATTAATCTCAAATGTAATAGAAATTATCAGATCATAACAGCCACTTACAAGCTTTCAACAATGAAATTTGAATGCTTCTTCAAATGGAACTAATTATAATTAAGATCTTTGATATCAATAATTTAAAATTCCAATGAGATTGCATATGTTTGTTTCATTTCATATAAGACTACTGACAATTCATTAAAAACTACTTTTCCAGGCAAGCTTCTTTAACAGACATAATAAAGGTAAGGGAAAGATAAATCTTTGAAGACAATTAAATGAATTTGTAACTTCTTCCTTTCAAAAAAAAAAAAAAAAAAAAAAGAGAGAGAGAAGAAGATTGATTTTTTAAAATCACCTAAACACCATGTATAAGACAGCCAATGTATTTTAATCGAAAGTGGTTTGGCACAACAGAATGTTTTTTATGACAATACTTTACTTTTATCCACATTCAATTTAAATCACATTGTTCCAATATTGATGATGTTTAATATGCAATAGGTGATCCTGTATTAAAAATTTTTATGTGTCTCTGTATAAATGGTATACAATATTTTTACTGACTATTTTTAAAATGTAAAGTACTACCATGTATCTTAATAACATTAATAAGTATAAATAAAAAAAATAAAAATTACAAACCTGAAATAACCTAAAAGTGGGGGCAAATTTAAAGGAGTTCTTTTAGCTTTCTTTTTTGATAGGATTACTTCTGGGTCAAAAATGAAGTAATTACAATTAATGTAATTGATGAAATGATATAAGACATCTAATGTTCCTTGACATATCTGTGCACCATTAGTAGAAATCTAAAAATAATAATCAGATCAGAATCTAATTTAATTTCATGTAATTTTTAGAAAAACACTGTAAAATAAGAAATTTTTATATCTCTTATAACATGCCATAAAAATAAGAAACATAACTTTAAAATGTGAACAATACTGAAAAGTTACTTACTCTTGAATTTAATATTTCTGAAACAGATAGAACAGTAACTTTTAATTTTTCTGCAACCTTCTCTATAGAATCATTTTTAAGCTTCTCACTTCCACTTTTCAGCAACTTTTTCTTCAGAATATTGATAAGTCTTTTAATAGCTAATCTAAATTGTATATTTAATGTAATAGAAATACAAACATGAATATAACAAAACTGGGACAAAATAAAGGGTAAGAATCTAGTTCAAAACAAACTAAAAATATTACAAGTTTTTAAAATGTATCTGGAAAAATAGACTAAGAAATATGCTTTGAAGAAGTTGTTTTATTAAAAAAAATCTTTCCATATTCAGGGATTATGGGATTGTACAAGTTGTGTAATACTTTTATGAACATCACTTAAAATAACTCCACTTCTAAAATTTTGATTCAGATCTGAAAATCTCATTTTGTTTTATTTTTTCCGTAGTACAAATCCTATATATATGTTTTGAATATTAAATCAAGATTAAAAAATAAATAAACATTTTAACTCTGAGTAAATAAATAGCAATGTCTTATCACTTTAAACTGGCAGACAGTGCATTTAAGGGGGGCCTTTAATTTGCTTTTTTTCGGTTGAAAAAATCATTTTTTTCTTCTTTTTTTACATTTTTCTATTTCCTATGCATGAAGATTAACACTGGAAAACGATTTGGCCAAATTCAAAATCCTTTCATAATTATTTAGCACTTTAGGGCAACGTGTAAGCAATCTTAAACTGTTTTGGAGCACAATAAATGCCTTTTACGTAAAATGACTTTTTTCAAACTGGGCGGAATTAGAATGCAAAAACTATTAAACCAATTTTGCTAATTTTTTTTTAATTAAAGGTAAATATAATTTATTGGAGCTTGAACTACTTTCAACCATTTTTATAAAAAATAACCATTTTTAGAAGCAGTCCAAAGTGCGAAAAAAGGAGTCTGTTTTTTTTTCAAATGGTTGCCGCTTTGTTGATTTTCAGTTTTTTTTACTTCAGAGTGCTTGAAGCTCCAGGCAATAATATCTACTTTCATATTCCTTAACAAAAATTAATTTCAGAAGACTCTGACAATCTATCAAATCCCGCCTGATTGGAAGTGCATGGCACATACTCTAGGACATCCACCTATCATCAATTTTTTATTAAAAATTTATTTTAAATGTTCGTCAAATGATAATAAATAACATGAAAAAAAAAACAGGAGCTAAAATCTTCATTTCTATTCCAGAAAAAAAAAAAAAAAAAAAGCTAAAACACACCCCTTTTATGCCTTCTATGAGCAAATCTCGTCCTAAATGTTTTCAAGCAATTAGAAAATGGTCAATTAACATGTCTGTAAAATTAGCATAAATTCTCAAAAGCCTGAAATTTCATATATGGATTTTCAAAACAAGCATATTATATATTTTTTTAAAAAGAAACAAAAAACTGCATTTTTTGGTAAAAATGGGGTACAATTCAAATTTTTTAATTCAAGAGAAGACTGACATCCAACATTTATAAAGGAGATCAGAAATAATTGCTGGAAGAGAAACTAGCAATATTCCTTGGTTACCTCAAGACTTTTGCCCAACCATGGTGCATAAAAATAATAAACATACAGATTCTAACAGTACAAACAACATAGAAAAACCCTAAAAAAAAAAAAAAAAGAGATTTAGAATGAAAGAATTAATAAAGCATAAATATTTAATTATTTGTGTGCAATGAATACACACACAATATACTTAAGTGTTCACGATTTATTTTTTTTTGTAACCTAATAACAAAAATTTGACTATCATGGTGATTTTCTTGTGACTGATCATAATTTTCGTAACAGCTGGCATGTTGCCTCCCGTAAATGGGAGTCTCCAACATAAACAATTTCCAAGGGGGTTTCCCGATTTTAATGGGACTATTACCACCCCATCCTAAATTTTAGCCCTTGGTCTCCCTTAAGCCAATCATGAAAATAAAACAGATCATTTCATGGAAACAAAACAAATTCATTTTTTTTATTTCATGTGTTCCCATATTTAATATATGTATGTGTTTTCATTTTAATTTATCTTTAATTTTATTTTCATGTACTCTTTTTTTCTTCCAATTTGCTTCCTTATTCCCCTTCTACTCTGAGTTCTTTTGTTTTGATTTCACTCTTCTGTGATTGGCTGTTGTCTTCTGTTTTCCTATTGGCTGTTGATTTCTAATTTTCTATTGGCTGTTTCTTCAGCCTGCTTCCCTTCCCTTATCTCTCATTTCAGTCTTGCTACTGCTTTCATAGTAGAAGCATGTCTTCTTTGCACCTGATGAAGAAAGACTCAGATCTTTCGAAAGGCCTAGCACATTTAAAAGTTTTTGATGGTGTTTTAAGATCTTTTAGTTCTTATTGTCTCACACCAGTTTTAATCTATTTTCTTAGACCTTCTTTTAATTATATTACACATTATTACATTTTCATCAATATTACAGGACCCAGAAAAGGAAAATACACTATGAGGTATAATCATGAAACCACACATCTGCTGCACATGCAAATAGCAAAAAGTATCAATCACATAGCTCAAAATAGTTATTCACAAAGAAAAAAAAATATGCAGTAGAACCTCAGTTCTGGAACGTTCGATTTGTCAAACAATTTAGTTCTTGAACAAAAAATTTGAACAAAATTCGATATAGTTCTTAAATAGAAATTCAGTTCTCAAACAATGAGAGTGACATCACCAAATCGATCCACTAAACAAATATAGTAAAAATGGATTCCTTTTTTTAGAGGAGGAGGGAAAAAAAAGCTTATTTCTGGTTTTCATGGACAATAGATATATATAAATGTGATACATTGAAATTTGTGGTAACGAATTTCATGCATTTTGAAATGAAAAAAGTCCTTCTGTCCTATACCGGGAGGAAAGGGTAGCTTCTCTATTGATTATAACACTTTAGATAATTTTACCCGAAAAGGCGAAGCTAGAACGTAAAGAACCTGATTAGAGAAGGTTCATTCCCAGTTTTCATCAACACTGAAATTGAATCAGAATTTTGGCAAATTATTCAGGTATAGCCAAGTAAGCTTCATTTGTGGTGATTTATTTTGATTGCCAAATTTGGAGATATTTTGCCAAGTGTGGCGAGAATTTGGCATTAGTGGATATGCATGTATAGTTTTATTCTATGATAGTGGAAAATTGGTCACAACAATGAAAGAATATTTACGAGAAACCACATTCACTAAAACTCATAAATTAATCCCTTATATTTTTAATCTGCTGTGTTGTTTTAAAATGTCAGCCACTCTAGATTTTCCAACTGCTATATCTCAGCCATTTTTAAAGACAGATGCAAAACAAAAAATGCTTCGGAATCTTTGTATCAAGACTAGGCCTAACACTTGAGAAAAAAATAAATTTAGATTTTTAATTTTTCTTGCATATATTTTTAAGTTTGAATTATTTAAGTGGTTGCCAAATTAAAACAAGATGGCAGATCAAGCTGGCCAACGAACTCAGTTGAGGCCTTGGTAAGCCAATACACTTGCTTAGTAACATCCAAATCGATTTATAAATACGAGTGATCACACTATCACATGACATAGACAGACATATATATTTGTTAAACTTTTATTAAAATGTTACAAAATTGTCACTGCCCCATATAATGTATAGTACTGTAATGTTATTTTATATTTTACTACATTGCACTACATAGTTCATTGTTTGAAATAAGTAAATACAGTGGGTAAATTGATAAATCGGAACCAATTAATCACATTTTCATTATTTCTTATGGTAAATTTTGATTTGGTTTTCAAATAATTTCTTTCTTGAACAATTCTTTGGAATGAATTCTGTTTGAGAACTGAGGTACTACTTTACATTTAAAAAAATTATTATTTTAAAGTCATTTGAGAGATCTGCAATAAAATACTAATTATAAACATTTAATAAAGTTGCAAATAGGGCTGGACGATATCAGAAATTTAATAACGCAATATGTCAACGAGTTAATATCGATATTGGTGCTATAACGCGATAACTACCTTAAATTGTGTAAGAACAGAAATAATGCTAATTTCGAAACAAAAAAGGGTACAGCAGCAGTAATTTAAGTACCAACAGATGTAGAAAGAAACGAATCAATGTTTTATACCTATAAATGTTCACACAGCATCATTAAAATATGTATATATATATATATATATATAAATGCAAAATAGAAATATTTTAGAAAAAGAAACCAATGTTTGATACCTGTTTGCACTTATACCATTTGTTGCATAGTATTTTTTCTTTAAAAATAGTATGTTTCCTTTTCTTCCTACTTTATGGATTATTTATTAATAACATTTCAACTATTTAGTTACTTCACATATAACTGAGAATATTATTAAAAAACAAATTAAAATAAAATATTCTTGAATTTAGGACACTGACGATTTTAATATAATTAAAATAAGTAAAAGCAGGGAAAAAACTAAAATTAATTTAATGCCACATGTCATGCTAATATACTTGTAATTAAGTAGGTTTCAATGGATGATAGATCAGCATACATGTTGTTTTTCAATCGTTCTCTAAGGAATGAATGCATTCTTAATCGAAAAAATTCACTATATTTATATCTTCTTACATATTTACTACAAGAAAACAACATCAAAACCTTTCTTTAAAAATATAAATATTCAAATCACATTTCAGAATAGTTTTATACTAATTTAAATTTATTTTTTGATAAATATCTGTTTTAAGCTAAAATATCGACAGGATATGTTAAATTCATGCGAGAAAACTTTGCCCTAATGAAAATACAACAAACGAGACAGAAGAAAGAATATCAATACACAATATGAATAAGCATTATATTCAGTAGCATAGTAGATGTTACAGTCTGAAAAGCTCTTTTTAAAAGCAATTAATCATTACAGTGAACGAGTGCTTTGTCCTTGACTTTTTCCCAACTTGACGAGAAACAAAAAGCAAAGTTTACCATTAGCGGACTCTGATTGGTTGTTTGCAAGCCGAGCATGCGAGGGGCTAAGGACTCAATGATAACCAGCTATATTCTGTATCAACTGGAACTCAGAAATAATCAGAGCTCATCTGATTATTCATGACATATCAATAGCTGTAGTTATATCAATATATGTGAACCAATCACAACGGCGAGAGAAAGAAATATGATAAGTGTTATTCAGTATTACGCAGACAGGCAGTGGAATAAACTCAGAAGTTTTCAGCGAAGGAATATTGCAATGATTGGAATATTTCTAGAGATAATCAGTGGAAAGAAAGATAATCGAGGTAGATTTTTTGTTTTGAAGAGGATGGAGGGTGAAAACATTGTAATGGAATATTGGGCTATGTTTTTCAGGGCTGTGGCGATGTGCGCAAAACATTATTATTTTATTTGGTTTTGAAATATTCTACGTTCTTTTTTCGAGGCTCGTGTGCAAAATTCCAGTGAGCTCAAAACATTGTTATTTTATTGGGATATATCAATAGAGTCATGGTTTAGATATTGTTATAGCGATATTTAAAAAATCTCAATATTAGTCGATACATTGATAAATAATTCAGTCCTAGTTGCAAAAAAATTATTAAAATATATAAATTAAGTATAAGAAACAACTATCAGAATTATAATTTCAATATTATGCAATTGGAATCTCGTCTGAATTTTCTAAATTTATAATAATGTTTTTGGGGATACTTTTAATATTTTAAGTTTTCACAAAAGATTGTAGAGATTATAATTAACTGATAGTAGTTTTACTTGTTAAAAACAACAGGGTGCTAGTCACTAAAAAGTACATTAATTCAACAGAAAACGGCATTGTTTCAATAGAAAATGTATTGTGTTTGGTAAGAATACAAAAGAAAGTAATATAATTTTTAAATATGTTAAATAAAGTAACATTAATTTCAAACGATATAATGCACTATAGCAATAAAATACAAGTAAATTACAACATGAATAAATAATTATTCCTAGAGAAATGAGGAGATTGTGTAATTTACAAGCATTTAGGGACACATGCAAATTTAGAAAGACTGTGGCACTGGAAAGATTTTTTACATGCAATCTCTGAGCAGAACCCTGGGAGCAAGTTATTTTTTAAAGGGCGAGGTGCACTTTACTAATTTTAAATAAGATAAGGCACTGTACCCTTAAATAATTGCCTAGTAGGAACACTAGTTTTACAGGTACAATTAGACATCTGTTATAATACAAAGCAATAAGTAAATTTATTGGAGTCGCAGGGTATGCCTAGCACCCTGAAATATCCCTTGTTTAAAATACATATACAAAAGAGTATAGAAGGAGTATCACACCTGTCACAGAATATTCTGTGATAAAATAATGTGAAGATTACGGTATAGAAAAAGAGGTAAGAAGAGCTCGACAGACCTGCAGGTTGGACAGGACACACATGGACTATAGTAAGCTTTATGTCACGTTTCCATTTGCAACACTTCTCTCATCTATGGTCTGACTGTTATGGCACCCTTAAGTAAATGCACTTATTCCAGCTATATACAAAACTTCTTAAAAGTACCATTAAAACAAAGATAAGCTCCAAATAAAGATATGCATGCTCATTCTTCTGCTCTTGTAATGGGAGCTTGAGCTTGCCTACTAATCTGATGAAGAAAATCCATTTTCCCAAGAAGGTAGTTCATAACAAAGTAATATACATATATATATATATATATATATTGTTTGTTTTAAATAGAGAGAGAAGAAAAAGAAAGAATATATTACATTACCGGACCTCAAATCCGGAATCCTAAAATCCGGACGACCCAAAATCCGGAATGGAAAAAAGAAACTGAAATTCCGCGATGATCTCGAATAAATATTTCGTAAAAACGTCCATAGATGGCGCTACGCACGCACGTAACACAGTGCCGAGCCAAACTAGATTCAGCAATTTTATTTTATTGCAACGTTTTTCATTCATTCATTAGTTTTAATCCAAATTTTCTAACAGAATTATCGTAGTTAGTGTGTGCACACATTTTGAATTTATTTTAAAAAGAAACCCTTTTCTTCATTTATATAGAAAATGTAAAAAGAATAAATAAATAACCACAAGAAAGAATTATTTTTAAAAAGGTTCGTAGAATATATTTATAATATTTATATGTAAAAATATTTTACAATGCCCCCTCCCCCCCTCACTTTTAATATGTTCAACAAATTTCATTTTTCGAAAAAATTCTGTTTGTAAGCACCGTACTAAAAAATTCTTTTCTTTAACTCAAAGAGAAAAAAAAAATCTACCCAAAGTTCCTTTCTCCATAACAAAACAAGCTGTCCATCGAAAGCTAATGATCTCATTCTGATAATGTTGACTTTCCATTTCACGCAGTTAAATAAGCATGTTGAATAAGCAAAACAAACAGCGGATAGATATGTCGTTTTTCTTTACTTTCTTTTCATCTAGTGTTTTTTTTTTTTTGAGGTACACTAGCTTTCTAATAACTAAACTTATCATAATTTAATAAAAATTTGTTACACAAGCTAATTCACTATTATTATAGCTTGCTGAAAATTTGAAAGAAATTCGTCAATTAGCAACGGAGATAATTATTTTTAAGGAAAGAAACCGTGTCGCTGGGAGCTCGTTACTATGGTTTCAGAGCAAATTTAGGGACAAATGGCAGTTAATAAAGAGCCTAATTCGGCTCTCGCAAACAACGATGTATTTTCATTTTTAAAAATGTTTTTATGTTCCTAATAATGTGATGTACAGGATTAAAAAAAATTCTTATCCTTATTTTAAATTATTTTTTTTGAATTTATGTTTATGTTTGTTTACTTATACCTCATACGGCAATCCGCGATATAGATTCCTGGGCCTAACTCGCGAGCAACATCGCATTTTCATTTTCTAAAAAATGCTTTAATATTTCTAAGAATATGCAGTAATAGTATTTTTTTTTTAAAACTTATTTTGAATTATTTTTTGTAATTTGTATTTTTGGCTTTATTTACACTAAGCCTAACATGGCAATTCGCTGTATAGATTGCTCCGTGGCATGTTAAATTTTGCCAAGGGCATGTACTGTATCTGTTTATTTATTTTGGTTGAGGACCTAAAATCCGGAAAATTCCGAAATCCGGAACGGGTGCGGTCCCGACCAGTCCGGATTTGAGGTCCGGTACTGTATCACTGTAGTTTTATAATAAATTTTTGGCTTCTTTTTTCAGGTAGAGCTGAACGTAAGATAGAAGCAAAGTTCGATACATCAATAAGTGATGCCAGGGATATGCTACAGCACATCATTTAAGCAGAAAATTGGAGAAAGGATACATTTTTTTTGATGGATCCTTAAGAATGCTTAATTTTTACCTTTAAAGAGTGTAAAAGAGGAACATTTTCTCTTAAATAAATTTAATATGACTTATTTCTATAAGGAGGGCCCACCTTTGAAAGAAAAAGTTCTTTTTAAGTCCCTGGGTCTCAGGTATCCAGGATTTCAAAAGTCTAGAAAGTTGCTTCTGCTTTATAGGTATTTGTAACTCCAACTTCATGAAAGCAAGCCAAAAGTTATTGATTTTTTTTTTTCTAAATTTTTTGCCATATTACTATTTTATTTCCACCATTTTATGCTATCCTTTAAAATTTTTCTTTGCATTTATTGTGTTTTTTAACCCTTTTAGGGGCAAAGAACTTTCATTATTAAAATGTTAAAATGATTCATTGACACCAGTATTTACGAGATAATTAAGCTTTTCTTCGAGTGCATTATTAAAAGTAAAATTTAATTCCAAAATCCTGGTGCCAATGTGGCACTGTGGAATTAAAATTAAGTAGTATATATAATAAACCGCCATAGTTCAGGGGATTAAGGGAATTTGTACTAAATGAAAAATCTGAAACAAACAATACTTTCCCTCAATTTTTACAAACATATTCTGCAAAGTAAGATAATTTTCAGAAATTTATGAAACAGTACAGAAAAAGAAATTAAATAAATATTACAGTGCAGAAGAGGCTTCTTCAATGACTGTCTGTAACTGATTGAGAGTATCCACAAACAATTCTAATCCCTTTAAATGTGGAAGCATTGGACAGTCACCAGGAGGAGCATAACCTTTGCCCCCTAGTCTTAATCGAGTTACATATGAAAGAGCTACCTGTTAAATAAAGCATGGCAGAATAAGAATATACAAGTAATGATGGAAAATTTTCCATGAATACAAAAGAAATACTTAATAAAACTTATTTGTTGACAACAATAGATGAAATAATAGGTATGGTATAGTTCACCCATGATAATGTGGATGATGGGTAACACAAATTTAGATGAAACAGTGTGATAGTTTTGTAGTGGAATCTTTAAAAATTTTTGCTGATAGATTTTTCATTCATTTTTAATTAACAGCAGTTTTTAATTAGACCATGTATTTTAACAAAATTTGATGGTACTATGTCAAAAACCTACTCAAAAACTTGTTTTGATACCTCATTTATCGTTGTGCATAGAAAAAGGGAAGTTGACATTGGAAATAAAATACATATCAGTGGACTTGTGCAAGGGTTTCACACTGCACTCTAATATTTTTTAGCTGCAGGTTTAAACTTTTAAAGAAAAAATAAGAATAAAAATATCTGCAAAGAACACTTGTCAAGACATAATATCATCTTACTTATTCCATAAAAAGTTACAGTAAAAACTGATCAAAGATAGCAAAAGGCATGTGCAAGGAAAAATTAACAATCATATTTTAATTGCATTAGAGAATGATGTCATCTGCTTCAAGAAAACTCGATACAAAGAAAAATGATCTGGATACTTATAAAATACAATTTAATCTAATACAACAAGGCATGCCTTTTAGGCTACATGTGAAATACCACTGACTTCTATCGATCAATATCATCCTTTCTTCTAAAAATTTCAATTACAATTTTGCTTTTTAATCATTGATATAAAATAAACCTGTGTGAAGACATCACACGTTATCCTTTTTTGTACTATTTATAGTGTTCATACAGATTTGAGAAGAAAAAATTCAAGGAGTCTGGAAATTTTCTACGGAGTACAAGAATTTTAAACGACATTTATTATACTATTATCATACATTTTTTCATGTATGATGCACCCTCATGTAACACGTGCACCCACCCTAACTTTTAATACCTCATTTAGAGGGAAACTTATTTTATTCTATTGGGCCATTCCATGAGAAACAGATAAAATGTCCCGCATGTGACGCTTACATAAATACCTATATTTATTAACTTATAAGTTGTTAAAATATAAACTATACATTAAATTTAACAAGAAAACCTATATGTTCATATTAGCATAGTTGTTTTAATTTGAGGGTACAATAGGATTGTTAAAACAGCAGTAATATGTAGAAAAGCTGTTCTACATGTGATATGGAATGGCCCTTTAATAGGTTTAAAAATCTGCACGTTTTAAATCCTAGACCTTATTTAGTGAGCTGCCTGTTTTTAATAATAAATAAATAATAAAAATAATAGATAATAAAATTCTCCATATTTTAAATCCTAGACCTAAGTAGAGCCATTTTCAGGGCCACTGCATGGAAAACTGACAAAATGCCCTGCACGCGACACTTATATTAATAATTACATCTATTGACTTACAAATTGTTGAAACACAAACTATACATTAAAAATAACAAAAATCTCTAGATTTTCATATTAGCATGATTGTTTTAATTTGAGGCTATAATAACATTGCTAAACAGCAGAAATACGTAAAAAAAAAGCTGTCCCAAACATGACATGGAATGACCCTATTAAAATCTGGTGTTAAAATTGCACAGAATTCACAATATATTGTATACAGTTTTCATAAATTTCAATACAAAATTGCCAGTGAATGATATGCAGTGACCAATGGCCATAAACATATAGAAGCTTTAAGCACTCACGAGCACCTAGACTTTAAAAGTAAATTTTTAAAGGAAAAACACACAGAACATAAAAAAATAAATAAATTCGCTTGAATTTCACCTTTGTAAACAGAAGATTTTATTTTATTTCGTTTAATGGCTAATCTCTTTCATGTCATATATGCGTAAGAAAGATTATTATATAAGCACTATTATTCATTGCGTAAGAAATAAGTTACATTTTCCACTCTTGTATAATTTAATTAAATCATTCTTCAACACCAAATTTTGTTTAGCGATAACTTAAGGAGTTTTTGAGGAGTATTTTGCTTATATAAGGAGTTCTACGTACTCCTTGGAAACTTTTTCACTTCTAAAGAGTTTCTAAGTAGCCTGAACGTACCCTATATTTATTGTACTTTTTATAATCATTGTTTAGCATGACATAATGCGGCATTTTATTTTTGTGACAACACTGATTTGAGGAAAAAATTTCATTTGATTTATGAAAACAATGCCGATTTAATTTTTAATTAACTGTAAATTTTAATTAAAAACATGTTCTAACGAAATGTGAGTGTACTATGTCAGACGCCGGTTCAATAACTTTTCGAATGACACCTTATTCATAATTGTGGGTTTTGTATGTGCATAGAAAAAGGGGTGTTTAACAACAGAAATAATATACATGATTTATTCGTTAATTAAAGTTTTTAATTAAATAATGTATTTCCTACATTATTTGTATCAGTTAAGGGGGCTGGTCACTCAGCTTCAGAATTCTCCTCCGTAATGAAGCATTCATTTTTGATGCATTCATATATTTAAAATATCTTCTCGGGAAATTAATATTTTTAACATCTTTTTTCTGTGTACTCTTCGTAAAGGATGTCTTTTTTTTTTTTTTAGTTTTCAGAATATTTCTAAAATCTATGCTGAATTTAATATTTTATGTGTTAAAAGTGGGGGAACTGGGAGTAAGATCTTAACACTTCATATAAAATTAGCTATTTTTTTAGAAATATTTTGAGAACTAAAAAAAAGGAGACATCTTTTAGGAAGTGTACACAAAAGATAGAAGTTAAAAATATTAATTTCCTAAGGAGATATTTTAAATATACGAATGCATCAAATGCCCATAGACTTTACATTAGCGAGGGGAAATCAGAAGCTGAGTGACCAGCCCCCTTAACAACTTTCTTTTCACATATCACAAACTCTTTCAAGGTTATTGGTCAAGTTATGCTAGACAAACTATAATTGAATAAAACATTATCAATGGTCAAAATATCTGACATTTTACTGCTTAGCCCTCTTGTGCATGGTAACTTTATTTATGTTGTATTGAAAAGCAACCCTCAGAAAATGGGCAGATTTTACTTTTACACATTTATCACATACAAACCTCATATGAAGAGCAATAATGCTTGTGAAGTACAACTATGGATGGCAAAAATATTTTATTTTCAAATATTAAATTGTAAAATTTGGTTTTGACAAATTTGTTTTTAATTTGCACGAGCAGAATTTTCGTAAAGAATTTCTGCTCTTTTATCTAAGCAAGAACATAACAATATTTTTCTATATTGTTTAAATTATCACAAAAAACAATTTAATAATAATTTTTTAGTGCCTGAAAATCTTATATGAGGTTTGCTAAGTAATTTTTACATAAATATGAGATTTTTTAAAAAATCAACCTTTTTATGCTTCATAATCCATTTTGAATTTATTTTAAATGCAAATTATGTTTTTCATCCATTTAAAGATAATTCAAGCAAATAAATTTTTTAAATTAAAAATTTGTTTAAAAAATGCAAAGCATAGCAAAAGTGAAATAAATTTAGATTCTCACAACTAAGACAATAACTTGATTACAAAATTCTCTGGTATTTTTCTGAAAGTTGTATAGCTAAAATTATCAATTTAATAAAATAACAAGGTCAACTTGAATACCTGACACATGGGCATCTCTTTTTCAACAGATAAATGCTTTAGGGCTGTGAAGGCTTGATGACTGAAATTAATTACAGGTGAAATCATGACTTTTGATAAAGCCAGCTCATTTCTATTATTTACAAGAAGACTCAAAAAGGACAGAAATAGGTCTTCAACATATTCCTAAATAAAACAGTCAAATATTTAAAATTTTCATATGAAACACACATGACAAAAAAGATTTAGATAGAAATAAATAGTAATAAAAACAAATTTCTAAACTTTTTCAGGAGTAAGTTTTTTTGCTGCATTGAATGGAGTTTTTTTTTTAGTTTAAAAAGGGAAAAGTTGTGCAACAGACTGACATTTTGTGAACTGCAACACCTCTACCTGTTATCCATACTGAAAAGAATGTTTTAAAAAATGCAAAAAGATGACACTAGCCCCCATAGTACCTCAATTAAAACATACATGACACTTTTTATTTACATATGGGCAAACAAAAGTAATGTAACAGCTGTACTATTGAAAAGATTAGGCACTGATATATTCTTTTAGAATCTCATTAAAAAGAAAAAAAAAAATTGTTTATCACCCCTGTTGTTTACATTAAAAAAAAAAAAAAAAAATCTGAAGAAAGTTTAAAAAAAAAAAGAGAGAGAGAGATTGAGATTTTATTTTAAAATCAATGTTTTAGAAAATGATTAGCTATTCCATACTAAGCTTCCAACCAACCAAACTCCCACAAAAAGTTTACCAATAACCTGTTATGCCTTAACTAGATGTTTGCATGGCATAAAATAACAAAAACAGTACCCATTAAAATTATTAATTCAAACATAATCTCAAATTCTTTATTTGAAGTAAAGAAAAGAAAGGGAGTGCATAACACCATTTTAACCAGTTCATTTTTTTTTTTTTTTTCCTTTACTCTTTTACATATGAAAATCATATTTTATTAGTTATAATTTTAAATCAAAAGTAAACGGATATTGTTGGAGCTATAGAAGTAGAGCACACGACAGCAAGTGAGTAAACAGTAACAAAAACTTTAAATGTTATTATTTTTTTCTTCTTTTTCAGAACAGCATTTTTAAAATCAGTGAACACTAGTTTTACCAATTTTTTATCAACCCAGTAGCAGAAAGTTATGGTAGTGTCTGCGACAGCAATTTAGTGGGATGAAAATTGTCTGCGGGAGTAGCGTGTTACATTTTCTTATGTACAAACATTATGAGTGTTAAAATAAACAGCATTCTTACTGATTAATACTGGAGTGATTCTGAGTAAAAAAAAAAAAAAAAAAAAAAATCTGAAATTCACAGCAAATTTTCCGAAAGGTTACAAGAGAGGGGGGGGGGGAGCAAAAAACCACTACCGGCACTAATGATGTGTTTTTCTTCGCACGCTTTTGATGAAATTTGCGTTTTTTCACGATCTTTTGATGAAATATGCCATTTTCCGCAATCTTTTGACGAATTTTGCCGTTTTTCTCGATTTTTTGACGAAATTTGCCGTTTTTTTCGCGATCTTTTAACAAAATCTGCTGTTTTTTCGCGATCTTATGAGGAAATTTCTTGTTTTTTCCGTGATCTTATGAGGAAATTTCTCGTTTTTTCGCAATCTTTTGACGAAATTTGTCGTTTTTTCGTGATCATTTGACAAAAATTAGCTTTTTTTCACGATCCTTTACGAAATTTACATTTTTTCCTCGATTCATTGACGAACTTCGTGTTTTTTTCGCTATTCTGTGACAGAAATTTGCGTTTTATCGGCGCCCATTGGACGAAATTCACGTTTTCCCAGGATCTTTTGACGAAATTCAGAAAATTTAATTCCGATCTTTTGACAGATTTTCTTTTTTTTTTGTGATCCTTTGACAGTAATCTGCGCTTTTTACGATCCTTTGACAGAAATTTGCGTTTTTCTTGCACCCCTGGAACAAAATTCACGTTTTTTTTTCGGGATTTTTGGATAAAATTCAAGTTTGTACAGCGATTATTTGGCAGAAATTTACGTTTTTAGAGATCTTTTGACTAAATTCCGCGTTCTTTCTGCAATCATTTGACATAAATTTGCATTTTTCCGCGATCCTTTGACATAAATTTGAGTTTTTTGGCGATCCTTTGACATAAATTTGCGTTTTTTCGCAATCATTTGTCTAAATTTGCGTTCATCCCACAATCTTTTCACTAAATTCGCCTTCTTTCTGCAATCCTTATACTAAATTCGCATTCTTTCCGCGATCCTTTGACGAATTTGGTGTTTTTTCTGCGATCCTGTGACAGAAATTTGCATTTTTTCCACAAACCTGGGACGAAATTCATGTTTTTTTCCGGGCTCTTTTGACGAAATTCGCGTTTTTATAGCGACCCTTTGGGCTATAAATTACCGATTTTTTATGCGAACGATTGTCGAAATTGATATTTTCCGCCGACCATTTGTTGAATTCGCAATATTTTTTCCCACAATTTTGGTACTTTTTTCTTTAAAATTTTTTTTTTTTTTTTTTTAAGGAAATACTTTTTTTTTTTTTTTCAAGTTGCAAATTTATCTGCAGGTCCAAAATAAATCTGCGATGCGCGTTGCGCACTTTCTGCTACCTGGTATCAATATTGATCTTCTTGAAAATTACTTATCACATGTTTTCCTAGTGAATTCTGTAAGATTTTTTTGAAGTATTGATATCTTACTTTTAAGCTCTGTGGCGCTGCAAGTGTGTGTGTGCGGAGGTATAATTAAAATATGTATAAAAATAATTTAAAAAGATAGATATTTTGTAAAATGTATTTTTTAAAGAGCACACTGTTGTTTTTAAAATTTTATTCAATGAATATTAAATTAAAAGAGGCAATTACACAGTTCCAAATTTAATATCTTGTGGTAAAAAGAAAAAGCGACTTTTTGTTCAACATATTTTTCTGAGATGGTATTCAGTCGATTGAAAATAATTAAAAAATCAACACAGTTCTTGCTTAATAAATGACAATATTGAAAATGTGAAGCAAATCTCATTGAAAATGGTAAGTAAGTTTCCTTTGTAATAAATATGTACACCAATTTTTACAATTAATAAAATTATTAACAATTTGTACATTTTTTATGCTGGCTAAAAATGAATAATTAATATATATTAGTAATTAATTACAATCTTTTATTTAACTTAACTTGGCTTTTGTATGTAAAGATGGAATTTTGAAATTGATTTTTGACTCGCTGCTTGATATGCTGGAATTATAAAAAATATGTTTACAGGTGTGTTTTCGATGGCAATAAAACATCTTAACATTTTTTAGAATTTAATTATAAATTTATAAATTAATTTTGAAACATTTTCATTAGCTGGCCACAGGTGATAAATCGCCAAATATTCTTTTTGGTTACAATAGTATATGAGTTACAGGGTTTCTACACAATTCTTGTAAAAAAAATTTCCTGACTTTTCCAGGTTTTCCCTGACCTTTCTCAATAAAAATTTGGTTTATACAGTCGGCTCTCATTAATTCGAACTCGTCGGAACCACAAGAAATGTTCGAATTATCCAGAGTTCGAATTATGAAAAGTATGAGAGAAAAACATATTTAAAGGGGTGCTATTACAAAGGAATTAATTTTATAATATTTTTTTAATTTATTTCGGCTGTTATCGTTAGAATGACTTAATATTAAATTAAAAGTTATAAATACATAAACTAATTATTAATATTAAAAGAATATAAATAAAACATAAAAATTAGTAATACGAGGGTGGTTGAATAATTATTGTCCCAGTGGTGTATAAAATATTTGTACTGTGATGGTTGATGTGGAATATTGAAGCCTAATGTCTTAGATGCCTATATGCTCAATTTCAGAACTGTAGCTGCTATATTAACATTTTTTTTTTCCTTTTTGGTATAAGAATTCGCACCTAGCTTGAAAGGGGGGGGGTGACAGTGAATGAGACGTAGCTACTGTCGTTTGGACTCGGGATCATGGTGATGTAGTGACGTTCATCCACTGTCACAAATCTATTACAGAACTGTTTCAGGTCTGGCTCCATTCCAGCCTTTTCCTCCCAACTCCCCCCCCCCCCCCCTTTCAAGCTATGTTCCACCTCTCACACCTAAAACGAAAAATATTAGTTAATATAGCAGCTACGGTTCTGAAATTGAGCATATAGGCATCTAAGACAATAGACTTCAATATTCCACATCAACCATTGCAGTACAAATATTTTATACACACTCGGGACAATAATTATTGAACCACCCTCGTACAGTATAAAACAACTGCATTTAAAAATTTTTATTAATTGTACTATGTATTCTTGCCTGAAATTATATGAACATTTAAGAAAATATTTACACTATTTATCATCACTATGACAAAATTTATCAATTGTTGTTTGCTTAGTCCTATTCATTTTTGACTTTTGAAAAGAGGTTTCCCCTATCTTTAACAGATGTTCACGATGTGGACTTCTCGGAATGTCACTGAGTCAAATCCTAGAGAAAAGATTAGAAAGAAGCACAATGGAAGAAGGGGTGGAGGTGTCATTGATGGACAGACGGGGCACTAAGAAAGCGGATATCAAATGCATGGGATTATATGTATACTAGTTCAGAATAATTCTGTCAAAAATGAAAGAAAGAAAGTTATTTCAAGGATCCAAAATCCGTGAGAAAGTAAGGAAAAGTAAAAGAATGGAATTTTCGTTAGTTTGAATTAAACAAAGTCAAGAGAAAATGAGTTCGAATTAAACGAAGTCAAGAGAAAATGAGTTCGAATAAATGAAAATTTTTAACGTTATTCTGCCATTGAAAGTTTCGGGACTTCATGTTTAGTTCGAAATAAGCGAAGATTCGATTTATCCGATTTCGAATTAACGAGAGCCGACTGTATATTGTTGTAAAACCCTTCACAATGGACAACTTTAATCTACAGAAATGCTAAAAAAAAGTATGTGCTGTATGAATTTCCGATTTTTAATTAATTTTCTTATAGTGCTATTGTTATATAGTTTGCATACATTTTATATAAGATGGATAATTAATTCAAATTTTTTTCATTTACAATGATAATCGAGATTCTGATGGAAAGTAGTACATCAAAAATTCCCTGACCACTTCAAACATTTAAAAATTTCCCTGACTTTTTGCCTAAATTTTCGAATTCCCTGACCTGTAGGAACTCTGGAATAGCACAATGAATTTAATTATGTGCCAAACCACGCTCACAAAATAGGCAAACTGGCTGTGAAACTTTAATAAAAAAATATTTTAAACACTTAAAAGCAATATTAAAAACCAAATATTCAGTAGTTTGGCTAAAATATATGCAGAATATTTAAGGCATTCAAAAATAAAATTTGATTTTCAAACAAAATTCAATATGAGGAATATACAGTGATGTTACCTGATATACACTCTTTGAAAATAAAATTTAAAGTGATTTTAATTTATGCTTTGGAAAGCATTTATATTACTTTATAGAATACTCACTTCTGTAGCAGAACCAAATTCTGATGATTTATAATTAACTGCTACATCTTTTCTATCTATAAGTTCATCTGTAATTTTTACGTTTTCCAAAGTTTGACTGTTTGGAGTTCCATGAAGACTAACATCCAGAGGAATTTCCATGGATATACTGAAAACTTTTTCTACACTTAAAGCCCTGATAAACTGTTTCTGTTAAAAATAAAAAAATAATGTCAATACAGGGTTTGAAATAGCATATGGGATTGCACAAATCACAGATAAGATAAAGAAATCCTGCATAATGAAAAATGCTATAAAATAATTAACTGCATCAAAATAATAGAAAACAGCTAACATATCTTTCTCAATTCCAAAAGACAGTGTAAATGATGTTCCAATCTTTTCAGAGGCTGAACTTTAGATGTAATACTATATATACTGAGTCTGTTCATTTCTCTAAAATTTTGTTGAGTTGAATGACTGTATGTTCATCCTCCTTCTGAAGTTCCATTGGATTATTATTAACATCAGGAGTGATTAAAACAAGTAATACTATTTTTTTTCCAAAAGTAGCGTTGGATTATCCAGCAAGCTGGAACTTAGGATACCAGATTAGAGAATGTTTACTGTGCTACTGAGTGCTTATAACTTACATTTTTTTAGCACACATCTTTTTTATTTTTATCAGAATTTCAGATAATCCTAATTTTTTATAATTTGGACAGGCACTGGTCCCAATTAGCAGGGTTCTACTTTAGATAGACACTACTAATGCATTAAATCCTTTGTTTACCCATCATATGCTGAAATGCAATAGTAAACCATATGTCATATTATAAAAAATTCTTGACTGCTTAACACTCTTGCTCACAAATTTTGAGAAATATCAAAGTTTTTCTCAATCATCTCAATTCAGATTTTTCTTTTGATTGATCAAAGGAAAAAATCTTTCCTTGAATTGATGTAATTAAGATATTTTTCTTCGATTGTGTGAAGAAGAAATAATTTATGGCATATATTTTAAAACATTATCCTTTATCATTTAATTTAGGAGTTTCATATGAGTGTTAAAACTGGGCAAATCAAGTAAAATATTTCAATTAAGCATAGGAAAGGAAAAGGAATTGCAATTCTAAAATACCATCTTTGTGAATGGTCAACAAGTATAGAAACTATTTTGCAATCTACTGTGCCCGTTTTAAGAACAATAAAGAAATCATTTTAAATGTTGAATGTTTCAGGAGCCCCCACCCCACCTTCCTGAAACATGACATAACCACATTAAATACAATTCAGACCAAAAAAAAAAAAAAAAAAAAAAAAAGAAATCCAATTTTTTTTTTTTTTTATTTAGGATTATATTTGCTCATTAGTTCAAAAAAGTACATTATAGCATTAAATCATAATTTAAATATATGAGGCATTCTCACAATCTATTGACTTTTAAGTCCCTGAATAATAATTTTTATTTTAGTACATATTCTTGGTTTCTTATACTGGAAAACGTCCCATTGCATGACTGCATAACAATATTAAAGAAATAAATAAGTTTTGGATGATGTTGGGGGTCCAAATATACTATGAAATTCCTATACCGTCCCGTGTCCCTGATGCTGATTTTTAAGTTTGGAGCTGTCTGTATCAAATTGTTTCAATAAAAGTAATTCAATGTAATTTTTTTCCAAAACTGGGACTATTGTTTTATATAAATATGTAGAAAAATATTAACATGCACACATTTTTACAGTTGATATTATTTTTTAAACTCTGTCCCTGAGTTTTAGATTCCTTACTGTCCCTCTTACTAAAATTATACAGAAAATCACTTCAGAGGCAGACACAGAATTTTTTTCATCTTTTTTTCTCATGCAGAAGTATGCTAGAAAAAGAATGACTAAAATTCTTTGGCAGGAAATTTACTGCAGAATTTAAATCAGCATTTAAATATAAATTTCAAGCATTGTGGCTTTATTGGTAGTTTTACCATCCCCAAGATTTATTCCTGCACTTTTTGAGGTAATTTTTTTTTTTTTTTTTTATTTAATCCAATGTAAATAACTGTTTCTAAAAATCAATGAACATTGTGGCTATCACTTAATTTTAACACGATTTGCTTAACCTTTTACCTGCCGCACCATGAACTGCTTGTCAAATTAATTTGAAATTTTTTTTGAGACGATTTAGATTAATTCTAAGGTTGCGTGCTGAATTTTGGGATGTTATGTAAAATAGAAGTGGAGTTACAGGTATGTTCCGCTAGTGGAACGTTGGCGGTACGAATAACATTTGTACATTTTGGTGAATTTTTCTTTCGAAATCATACCAGCACTGCACACATAACAAAACAAAGAAAACAAGGTAAAGTAAAAAATGTTTCTATTTTAGGAACATGTTAACTAGTCACTAACAGCAAAAAGTTTATGAAAGGCCTGAAAACATTTTTCATGCATACGCTTTCCATAATATTCACACCATTTATTCATATTTTCTGTCGATTTGAGAATCTTCTTTAGTAGTAGACGAAAAAACAATAGCTACTGAATGATGTGATAATGCCCATACTTACTGGAGCAGTAGGACTTTCTATTCCCTTTCTCGAACATCAAATCCAATTTTTATGGCAACAGTCGCAATTTCACGGCAAAACTCCAAATGGCTTAGGGTTTCTTTTGAACCTACTGCTTGACAAGTAACAAAAGCCATATTTAGTTCATTTGCAAACAGATTTCATCACCACTTTTATCATCGAAGTACTGGACGATGTGTTCAAAGCAAATATTCCAAAAATTCTACACTACCCATATTCTAATTATACAATCTTAATCAAACGAGGTTATTTGATTGAAACTTCTTGTTTCAATTTTCGAGAATATCATGTTCCACTTTGAGTTAGCGATGTGTTAACTTCCCAATTTGATATAACAGTAACGACACTGTTGTCACTCCATCGTACGCAAACAACTTTGCCATCACTATAATAATCAAAATTTCCTCCTTCTTGTTTTTTCAATTCTTTTGTAGATTTTATTGGCATTTATTGGTTCAAGAATATTCCACAGACATTTTGGCAACAGATTCAAGAGATATACATAATAAAATTTATTCTTTAATAATACTGGTATGAAAATAATAAAAAAATAATCGCCCAAAGGAACCTAGTAAAAACAGGCATGAGATTGCAAAAAGATAAAAAAAAGAGGAAAAGTGCGTGAAATGGAAAATGAGAAATTATTTAAAATAGCGCACATTTAAGCGCATGCTATTTTAAATAAGGTTATTTTATTCACAATAAAACAGTTAATATTTTTGTTTAAATGCTGCTTTATTAAGAAGGGGGGGTGGGGGGTGGTCAGTAATTTATGGAAATACTATAAAAGTAATTCTAAACTGAAAGTTTCTATTTCAAGTTCATAATTCTGATGCAATGTTTTACACAGCAATCTTAGGTAGTTGCCCAATTAAAATTTGAACATGCTTTTACTGAAAATATGTGTTAATAAACATGGCAAGATAATGTTTAACCTGTCACTAAGCTGCAAAAAAAATCTGGTGAAAACATTAATATTGCAGCAAATTTTTCGCGATCTTTTGACGAAATCTGCGTTTTTCTGCGATCTTTTGACGAAATACACACTTTTTACGTGATATTTTGACGAAATACGTGCTTTTTACGCGATCTTTTGACAAAATACGCATATTTTTTTCACAATCTTTGAACAAAATTGGTATTTTTTCCGACAATCCTTTGATAAAGTTCATGTGTATTACGTGATCTTTTGAAGAAATTCGCGTTTCTCCCGCTATTGTTTGACAATATTCGCCATTTTATGGCAATTCTTTGACAGAATTTGCATTTTTCCCACTATCCTTTGAACGATATCCCCGTTTTTTCCACGATCTTTTGACGAAATACGCTCTTTTTCTGCGATATTTTGACAAAAGACGCGTGTTTTTTGGATAAAATTGGTATTTTTTTCCACAATCCTTTGACAGAGTTCGCGTTTATTACGCGATCTTTTGACGAAATTTGACTTTTTTTTTCGCGATTTTATGTCCGAATTTTCAGACTGATGACTAATTTTTTTAAATTTCGGAACAAATCACCACTGCGAGAAACGGCAAAATATCGAAAAAACACGGAAAATGCCAAAAAAGCGAAAAATCGCAGATCTGTGGAAGTATCTCATGCCTGCATCAAGATCCTAAAAAAAGTAACTTTAAGATAATTTTGTACTCTGAACCGTCAACGTTCCACATGTGGAACATTGGCATTCAAATGATCATAAAACAAAAACGGAATAAGATAAAACATTCATTTATGCATAAAACGTAATAAACAACACTAAGCAATACAATAATAATCATCACAGCACTCACATTTGAATTTTAATGTTATAGATAGAGTAAAAAGCACAGTCTACGACATTTGTGTTTTTTGTTACATTTCAACAAGCTCCAAAATAGAAACCACAAAAAATTATAAAAAAATAATTTTTAATCCATTAAAACACATCTTTTAAAAAGATATATTAAAAATTTCAAACAGATTAAACAAATACTTAAAAAGATACAGCACAACATAGTTTATGTTCCACTTGTGGAACGTTGGCGGGTAAAAGGTTAAAAATAGGTGGTAATGTTCCTTACCATCCCTTTTTTCCTATACCGTCCGCCCTTTTTTTCCCCCTTAGGGTCATTCCATATCAAATCAACCAAAAAAAAATTATTTTTGAACCTTTAGGATTCAGATTTTTATATGTTTTTGTTTATTTGTTGTACCTGTCAAGAGGACAAGAAAAACCAAAATTTCCGATTTTTTGGGGTTTTAATTTTTGAGTTATCGACTTACAAAAAATGAAAAACTGCCGAAATTTGACTCCACTTTGACACCTTTAAACGGCTGTAGACAAAAATCTATTTGACTTAAAAAGCTCAAATTGGTATCATTCTCTTCTGCTTTTTACGATCTTTAATTTGATATACAACATGATTAAAGTATTTAAAATTTAAATTTTTTATTAAAAAATTAAAAATTTAAATTTTAAAATTTTAAAAACACCCCTTTTAATTTTTTTGAAAAAAATATATGTTTTAAAGACATCAATTGACTATGTGTATGCCAACTTTCATAATGGGATGACAATGGGTTCCTATGGAAATTAATATTTTTGTATTATCATATATGAAATTTGCAATGTTTGTATTTTCATGTCAAAAGCGTAACTGTAAACTCATTGGTTAATGTTTGAATTAGAGGTCTGCACAGGTCAAAATTTATAGGCCCGGGCCTGGTATAAAAGTTAAGTTTGGCCTGAGCCTGCCACCCCTCCCCCCCCCCCAAAAAAAAAAATTAATTAATGGCCCAGCCTAGTATAAAAGTTTGGCCTGAGCCCGACACAGTATAAAAGTTAACAGTTTCGGCACAGCCCGGACCAGCATAAAAGCTAAAAGTTTGGCCAGCCCAGCTGAGAAAAAAGTTAAAATTTTTGCCCAACCCGACTGGATTTCTACAAAACATGGATTTTTACATCAATGTGATTAAAAATTGTCTCGTACGAGAAGTTTTGATCAAACATACTTATTTTATCCTTTTATTATTTTTCAGGTTTATAATCTTTATTTTTAAAGAAGGGCCCTAGGCTGCGATTTTCTTCTTTTTTTATGAATCTCAATTTGCATCTAAATGTTACAATTATCATTAATATTGCTAATCCATACTCCAAGTATTGGAGACTTAAAAATCTAAGAAAATGCTATACAGTAAAATCTTCTAAGATGGAATCGCATAGCAAAGAAAAAAAAAGCATTATAGACAAGTTCCCTTCTTAGCAGGTGTGAATGTATTATATTCTTTTCTCATATACGAGTATTATTATACAGTAGACTCCCTCAAATCCGCAATGCCTAAAATCCGTACATCATCACAGATGTAATCAATGAAACTTTCAGTTCAGATGTAAGGACAAAATTACAGAATTTTTTAGTTTTATAACATTCTGTATGCATTTTAATATGTAATTCTTGATAATATGACTAAACTCGTGGTTTTTCATGAAGGAAGTACAAATTTATTTCTGAAAAAAATCCAAGATATTGCTGATATCACTGGTAATCACAATCTTTTTACCAAATATATTTATGCAGTAATCAAGCTTTTTTGGTTATTAAGATTGGCTAAACCGGAAATAAAACTTCCTTACTTTATGATTTTGCTGTGAATTAATAAAGTACCTTTAAAAAGAAAGTTTTGTTGATAAATTTAAAGGATGTACCTCATCTTTATTATGCATATTTAATTATACATTATTAATTATCTACTTGACCTTTTAATAATTTAATCATTTTTAAAAATATCTTACTTTTTACCATTTTAGTTTATTACTTTACTTAATTATTTTAATATTTTACTATATTGCAAGCATTATTTATAATTTTGATTGTATTATTACATTCAAATTATTGTTTAAAAAATATAAACAAAGCAATGACCAAAAATCTTCATAATTCTAAAATCTGCACACCCTTTGGTCCCAAGCTGTGCGGATTTGAGGGAGTCTACTGTATTAATTTTGCATGGATTTTCATATTTTTCCTTTTAAGACAGGATTCTGTCATAAGCAGGTTCTTTTTAACAGGTTTTACTTCTGTGTTTTAATTTTATTGCCTAGAAATTTACTATTCTTTAAAAGAAATACATTTTAAAGTTTAGTCGTAGAATGATGATTTAAAAATATATGCATTTTTTGCAAAAATTTTTTAGTCGGGCCAAATTTTACTGTTAGCACAGTCCAGACCACGCTGAGACAATGATTTTCATACAGGCTGTGTCAAGACAAGAACTGAAAATTTTGACCTGTGCAAACCTAGGAAGAATGAAGGTAGCCCCCTGGCTGGGTTCGGAAAAAATAAGTTAGACCCGATCCTTCAGAAAAAAGTAAGGCCCGAGCCTAGCCCGGCCCAAATGTCGTGAATAAAAATAGCCCAGACATCTAGTTTGAATACCACTACTAATCTATGAAGTAGTTTTTGTATTACAAAGAAATATGAAAATTTAATCTATTAAATATATCAGGTAATAACAATTTGAGAAATGTTTGTTTATTTAATGACAATAGAGTAGGCATACTAATACATGGTTTACTTTTAAATTAAACAATAAAGATATTGAAAAGAAAATTAACTTGCTTCAAATATCAAATTCCATTGAAGCTAGCTAATACAACATTTATATAATATGTCAAGCAATTTTAGCGGACTGTTTGTTACAAGTACCTGATCTCAATTAAGAAAATTTGAAATTTATTATAAAGACTAGAGAGTTAATTAGACACAGAGACTGTAAGGGTTTTTTTTTTTTTTTTTTTTTTTTTTGCATATATTGTTTAATTTAAAAGTTAACCATGTATTAGAATGCCTGCTCTACTGCCATTAAATAAACAAGCATTTTACAAATTATAACTTGATATTATATTTAATAGATTAAATTTTCATATTTATTTGTATTACAAAAACTACTTAATAGATTAGTCATCGTATTCATTCAAACATTAACCAATGAGATTACACTTTACAGGTACGCTTTAAACATGGAAAACATGCAAATTTCATATGTGATAATACAAAAATATTAATTTCCATAGGAACCCATTGTCATCCTATTATGAAAGTTGGCATACACATAGTCAATTGACGTCTTTAAAACATATATTTTTTTCAAAAAAATCAAAAGGGGTGTTTTTGAAATTTTAAAATTTAAATACTTTAATCATGTTGTATATCAATTTAAAGATAATTAAAAACAGAAGAGACTGATACCAATTTGAGCTCTCTATGTCAAATAGTTTTTTGTCTACAGCTGTTTAAAGATGTCAAAGTGTAGTCAAATTTCGACAATTTTTCATTTTTCAAAAATCAATAACTCAAAAATTAAAAGCGCAAAAAATCGGAAATTTTGGTTTTTCTTGTTAACTTGACTGACTCTACCACTGCACCAAAAATTATAAATTTCTGAGATGTCAAGGTTCAGACCATTGGTTGATTTGACATGGAATGACCCCTTACTGTCCCTTCTTTAACACCCTTTTAAGACAATGTATACCAAAATTTTGTACTAAAAATACTACAATGTTATTATTTCTTATTTGAATGCCCTGTGGGTAGTATGCAAATTCATTATAAGTAAAAATTTAGAAGAAAATAAAGTTATTGTGGTAAAATGGTAAGGAAAACTCACAAGTTTAACTCAAACCTCAGTTAAATAAAAAAATTTTCACTGTTGACCATTTTTTCTTTATTTTGAATCATTAAGGCATTCGTCTATAAGTTTAAAATGTTATTTTAGTAAGTTTAATTTCACCAGATTTTTATTCCTGAAAGTTAAAAAATTGTGAGAATGCCTCATATATCGTCATTTAAATATATGTAGATATTCTGGGATTTACAAGCAATTTTATGAAAATACAGAAAAATCCACAGCTATTCATAGGGTTAAAGGACTGATAAAAAGACCAAAATATTATTTTAAGAGAATACAAAGTCCCCCATTTTCTTGCAAAGAAACATACTGAATGATATTTCCATGAACGAGAAACTAGAGAATGAAAAAATTAAACTCTGTACATTGATGAAGAATGTGCTGTCCTCTCAACATAAATTATATGTGCTGGTATCTTACTTTGATGTTTTTTTTCATTTGCACAGAAAAACACTTCTGCCATATTTTTATTGCTTCAAAAGCAATATAAAATAAACAAAATCTTCACTTTTAGTAGTTTTTATATCTACTGCTTTCCAGCAATAATATTTTAATAAAATAAACACAAAATAATGTGACTCAATCTAAAAAGATTATATAAGAAACTGCAATCCTATAATCTAATTTTCAAACTGTTGATCTGCAGGTTACACAATAAATTTAAAGCATGCTAATTTCCAAAGATTAAGCATTTATACGAACAATATTAACATTTAGTGATGACTCAAGAATATTTCTAAACTACAGTCCTAATCTTCTGTCCCTTTTAAAATAGAAGAAAGAATTAAAAAAAAAAAATACCAAGCAATAAATCAAATAAAATGTTGGTTGTTTAAAAAAAAAATCATTTTTCAAAATCTTATAAATTAGAGTGTCTCTTTTTAATGTTTTTGAACTGTTTACAAAAAAAGAGGCTTTAAACTTGAATGGTATAGTTTCTGATGAAAACAATAAATTTTCCATAAAATACATGGATACATAATAGACTAGAAAATACAGAGAAAATACAGCGTAGGTCATATTTTTTTAAATATATAGAAAATTACTTTTTTAGACTACTTTTTATTCAGCATATAAACCCTGACTTTTGAATTCAAACCATCACACTGATACCGCACGATTTTTTATTATTATATTATAATGATACAGGTTTCAATATCAAACACTGTCCACAAAACTGATTTTTTGGACATTTTTAGATCTTAATTTTCAAAATTACAAATTGGGAGTTTTCCTCGGCAAATTATTCAAACATCGTAT